>CALNHX010000217.1:0-425520 GCA_940337035.1 Agriotes lineatus
CTACTGAAAAATTAAAATAATATTAATAAAAAATACTAAGCAATTATGCAATATGTAATAATAATATGTAATTAAGCTTTAACTTTAATTTTTATCTCTGTAACTATTGTAAACCAAAGTTTTTATTCTTACCCAATCTAAATTGCTAAATAAATTGGTATTTGTAGCTATAAGCTTTAGACACTCTTCTTTTTTGGGAGCTCTCTTAGATTTAATGTGTTCTTTAAAATAGGATTTTACAACAGATCGTTGTTTTTGAGTCCAACGAACTCTTCCGCCGGCGATATCTTTTTTAATTCTTTGGTTGTTCTGTGGAATGTGTGAATTCGCCCTTTCATCCATGGTTTCTTCTTCTATGTTTGGCGTTTCTTTAATTGATGTTGTAGTTTCCGTCGTAGGTGGTTCGTCTTCTTCATTCTCTTCTAATATGTCCATGTTAGGTTCTACATTAATAGCCTCTAGTGCCTTTCCTTTATATTCTGTACCCATTCCCTTGTCAAATAAAGTCAGTAATTTAGACACCTTTGCTGTTTGATAGGCATCTTGGGTTATTCTGTAAACATATAGAGCAAATAAAATTACAATGTTGGTTTACAAATTTTAATAAAAAGGTAAAGTATTATAGGATCACAAATTTTGATATAATGTTGGGATACATAGAATGTCTTTAAAAAAACAACGTTTAAGCACTAATCTATTCAAACAAACTAATGCTGTTGCTATTACAGTACTTCGTGTTACTTACTCATAATAATCCTGGTGGGTTTTTTCAGTGTGCCCCATGAATCTTGCGAATTGGGTATATTCTTCTTTTGGCAGATTTATTATTTGCATCAACGTTGCAACTTGTTTCCGTAAACGATTCGATGAGATTAATTCTGGATGTTCCAAATTGCAGGATTTTGCAAATTTCTTGATCACAATATCTGCCCTAATCCAGTCGTTTCGTACATGCGGATGCGCAAATAAATAAGAATTTTCTTCGGGTATTATTTTAGTTTTTGATCTGATGTCCAATAGAAGATTAATATATTCTTGCAAATTTTTAGGAAATAGAATGATAATGGGTCTGCTACCTTTACCGCCTGCTACTACTCTTTTGTAAGTTCTTGTCAGCACTTTTTCCGATTCGGACAATTTTTCAATATATTCAGTTTGGTCCCGATATGGTTGTGGTTTTAAATATGAAGCAGTACTGAGGTACTGGACATCTCCAATTCTCCTCTTGTTGAATAAAATTGTTAGTATTAAAGTGGCATCCACTAATATTTTATAAGCTTTTTCGTTCGTCTGGTCTAGTTTTAAACTTTCCACATTTTTCTCAGCAATTCCGGTAACATAATCTCTAAATTTCATGACATCCTGTGTAAATGGTAGGGCAACTGGTCTATTCCATTTCTGTTCCGCCATATCTTTTATGGCCAATGAAGAAACTTCGTTATTCCACTGGCTTTCTATTAGTAATTTAAACCTTTTTATTTCCTTTAGTTTCGTATCAATATTTTCACATCTAAATCCTGGTACCTGTTTCATTAGTACATGATTACACACATCACAAACTTGTTTTAATAGTGTCCCCAGATGAATTGCCAAACTTGGAGCTTTATAGTTTTTTTCTTTCTCATCGTAACCACTAATGGTTCTTCCACTTACGACAACAATATCAAAAAGGGTGGGATTAAGGATATCGAAAAATGAAATATTAGTCATACCTGATCGGCGTCGTATTTCTATTAAAAGTCTAGCACATTCCCTTAGCTTATTAGAACAAGCATAAACTATTTGAGCTCGTTTGTGTTTCTTTAGATATGCTTCGCCAAATTGCCGTATTAGTGGATCTCGTTTCGCGACATATGATATATGATCCGCTTTCATTTTTGGATAAACTTCCTTAAGAATCCGTAAAGTAGTATTTGTGTTACTGATTTCGTTGGCGCATGCTAACAAAGTATGGGATTGAATTCTATGTTGCACCCTTTTTCCACTTTTATCGACTGGTTTTTTAACAATACATGTTTTATAGTGACGGAATAGGTAATTGACAGAAATCAAACGCTTGCAATAAGAACAGGGCAATTGTTTTGGATTTTCGTGTTCTCTCTGTGCAAATTCTTGAAACTGGGTTTCATACCTCAATAGTGCAATTAACTTTCTTCTTATATTTTTATCTTTTGCATTTTTTGTTGAATACTTGGCTAGTTCTAGTACCTCCTTTTCATCGTGATGATTTCTGGTCAAATGCCTTTCAAAATTTGTGACCGAATCGTAGCAAAATTTACATACAGTTCTTTTTTCTTATTTTTTTCCAAACTAATTTGAATCTATAAAATTTATTTCAATTACATCTTTGATCTTGACAGATTTATTAGCATGATTAAACTGTGTATAACCTAAACTAGCACTTAAAATACGAAGTCGTGATGTAAATAAGGTACTAGATATCTCTAGGATTTGATTTGTAAGTTTTAAATATACAGGCTGCGGAAAAAATGTAAAAATTTTAACAACAATGTTAAGTAATGATGCTTATTAAAATTAAAAAATCTTAGTAAACATAAGTCTTCAAATTAACCATTTCAGAAATAGAGCTGATTTTATATTTCCGATATACATAGTAGTTACTATATTGAGAAATCTATAATAAGTTTAATCTCAATCACACTACTTTTTTTTAGAAAACCCTGGGATACGACTTTATTATATTATACCTATTTAAATAATATTTTTTAGTAATTATAGAAATATTTAATTTTTAAAAAAGGCACCTACATTGTTTTGTTACATCCCTATTGCAATTTTTCAAACAGTTTTTGAGATATCGTCGATTAAAGTTTGATTTTTAGGTTATGTTATACACAGAGTCCTAAAACTTAAATTGTAATCGAAGAATCTAACCAAATATGAAAATAAATAAATATAAGTACTTACATGTTTTTCTATTTCGGTAATCCTCGAAGGGGTATTTGTCTTAGTACTGCAAGCTTTATTAATATTATTTCTCTGTTCGGAAATAAATACATTTTCAGAATTAGGATTTATTGTTTGGATTGCTGAAATTGTATTTAATTGCCCGTCTTGGTTTCTATAGTGGTCTATTTCAGCGCTATCAGCGACATAATTTGATAGTCCTATATTGCTTCTTGCAAACGTCGTAAATAAATTATTCAACTCAGAAGTTTTATTCTGGCACGGAATTTCTAATGAACAGATTGATTTGCCATCTAGCTGGCTTTTTTCGGTGGTGATGTTTCTCAATGTTAAGAATTTCTCATAATCAGAAATGCGTTTTTGTTTTAGATTTTCTACTGAACTATCACTGTAATCAGTTTCTGGAACATACGATGATGAAGAAGACTGGTAAACATAACTTGCTGACTTTTCAGATAAACTATTGCTCTTATAATTTTGAAAATCTATAGAAGTCAAATCATTTTTATTTCCCAGATGTGTTTCACCGACAACGTTCTCCTAAACCAAATCGTATTAAGTTTTTTCCAATATTAATTATTTTACAAATCAAAAACAAAGCAAGGGATAAAAAGGTAAATAGGACAACTACAAAAATACCAAATTATGTTTTGGTTGACTTACAAGTGATATTTCTGCAGATTTTTGCTGAGGTGCAACATGGATGTTTTCTTTTGACAACAGCCAGTCCTAAAAATTCATGAACATTAACTTCATACCCTACACTACCGACAAAATTTAGAACAGACAGGCCAATTTCAATTTTTGTTAATCTTAATAAAAAATAGTTTTTTCGCGTAAGTGCAACACACAATAACAACATTAATAATAAACAAATAATGCAAAAGCTACTTATCACCTGACATAATCGTGTTCTTGCTGACGGTCGCATTTTTCACATCAATTTACTATTAGGCTGATGTCATTTGACGGAAATGTAATACAAGAAAGTTATGTATAATATATTTAGAGTTTTAAATTGCTTTGATAAAGGAGAAACAAACTACAATGGAGATTAAAAAGAACTTCGTAAGCCAAATACAATTACATAATAAAGGTGATGCAATTAGGGTTTTGCCGCCACACGGGTTACAAATAGCTGACAATGTAAATCAATATTCACTTTAGTGAACTTGAAACAAATTAAAATTATTACACTAACCTGTACTTTATTATAATGACTTGGGGAATTAGGCACATCCGGTAGTCTTTTCTTAATGTCTGGAGCTAAAATTCGTCAAATGAAAACCAAATATGTAACACGAATTATAACAAAAACATAATCTGATGCACTTATTTCAATATTAATCAACAATTTAATGTAATGTGGAAAACTATTATGAATTTGTACTAAGATCTTTTGACAAATAAAATAATTCACAAGTGAATATAGCGGAATATTTCCAAAACTGTGCTTGAAATACCATACAAAAAGATTTTACGATGTGTAGTGCTCATGCAAGTTGAATAACTATAGGTATTACTTACCGTTAAAATCAAGTTTTACTAATTTTACGATTAGTTTCCCCCTTGAACCTGGGAGTACCATTTTCGAATGAATATTCACTACACTGCTGCAGGTATAATACCGCTAATGATAAGTGACTAATAAACTAAATGCGCGTAAGTTATACACAGCTGACTAACTTACATCCGATATCACGGTTTGAGCGATACTAAAATGACCACGCATAAACTTTTCCCGGGTTAAGACAGAATATTCAGATAAAAACTTGCAGAATTGCACCTAGTATATGTGGCAATGCTGTTGGAGGCTAAACCGATCGTATAGTATGCACAATATATACAAGAGGAGTTGCATAAGTCCGGTAATTGTAACGGAAGCAAACTAGATAGAAAATTATAGTTATACACGATTCTTTAAAAACAGAATTTATTTACCCCTCTCAGGTGGTCGCTATAGAATTACGTCAGATATGTATAAAGCAACAAAAAAATTAGCTCTGGCGTTTTTCCTTCTGCCGGAGCGGTGGAAGTCTGTTCCGTACGAGGAGGCGAACTCGATAGAAATGCATATATATATATATATATATATATATATATATATATATATAATATATAAATCACAGCAGGCAGTAGGCAAAATTAGTTACAAGTAGCAAAGGCGATACTTGGCAATAAGTATGAACCTTTGTATATTTCTAGCAACACCGAAGAAAACACACAGTATGCGACATGCAATAATAAATATAAATATAAATATAAATATAAATATAAATATAAATATCGAGCAAACAGTAGCCCACGAGCAGTAATAACTATGAGCTGTGAATGGGCTAACACATTAAAACATTGCGCGGTTAAAAACGGAGCGTAGCGAGTATTAAATTACAAAACAAAAAAAAGATTAGTCCCTGTGAGGCAGGATATAGCAGGGCCAGGTTATGCAAGCGCTCAGCTGATGCGAAACCCCGAATATCAGCTCGGAAAGACTCTAAAGTAATTATTCCAAAATTTCTATTGTCAAAACTACCAGGGTTTATGGCCATATAGTGACAGAGCAGTTTTCTCAGTGGAAATACATCAGGTACATAAATGAACGCTAAAGCAATCGCTTGAATAAACCTTCGGCCAACTTGTACCTACGTAGAGGCTCGCAAATAAATTACAATAACGCGGAAAAATCGCGAACACCGCAAACAGAGTTCCGACAAAATAATTAACGGGTTCACGCGACTCCAAAGTAAGACAATCGGCTACCGTAATCGGTTCTCTAGCCACTATGCGCTAAATATGACGTCAGACCTCAGCGACAGACATGCAAATGGCGTCGAAATAAACCTGAGGATGTCGAGCAAACCGTAGGCAACATGCGGTAAGTACTGCCTTAAAACTGAAATACTAGCGCGGATGACCTAACATACAATTTGCAGGGGAGCTCAATAATTTAAACTGTAAATTCGTAGGTTCCACGGAGACGCCGTGGTTCGGAGCCAATTCAAAACCGAAGGCTCCTACAGGGTTGAGCCGCAGAGCTCTCTTTACCAATTCGGGTAAGCTCGATTAAAGATTCAATAAAGATCAGTAGCCTGCACAAAATGGGCGCTCGAAATTTGCAATAGCCTATCATAATAACGCATTAAAATTATACAAAAGCATGCACTAACATCTAACTAGACGAAGCATTGCTATGCCAAAAATATCATACATTCCCTATCTGTTAACGAGACGAGATTCTAATAACTAACTATAAGATTACACCAAGCACAAGGAGTGATAACTAAATCAGTTTCTTGCCTGTAGTAAAAAAAACATGTCGGCTCCTAACCTGTGGCTTGCGGGGGGGGGGGGGGCGACGACGGCAGAAGCAACGGGGGTTCCAGCAGACACAGCGGGAGGCCCAGTGGACCGAGGAAGCGGTGATTGTGTCGCAGGTGAGTGCAGTGCTACACCCTCTAGCGTAGCTCCCAGGGAATTGCAGAATTCCTTGACTACTCGCTAATTTCAGGAGCCCGAATCGACGGTTTGGGTGCCCGCGGAGAGCAGCCGAACGAGGAATGCTAAGCCTCTTCAGATAGGAGTCCAACCTCTCGCAGCAAGCGTCCAAACTCTCCCAAGATCGTAGCCGACAGGAAATGGCATCCCACAGTACATGAATGGCATCCGACAGTAAATGGCTATAACGCACAACGCCCAAATAAGTCCCAAATAAGAAGAAACTGGCCTTATCTTACCTCACGCTGGAATTGAGCCAGAGGAAAGGGCAGACGTAAGTATAACCAAATCAAATACGAACGTCTTAAGGGCACATGTGCTTTTTCAGATCCTCCGAAAAATCAAAACGGAGCTGAGCTATACTAATTAGCTCACAAATTTAAGCACACGGCCGAGGCACTAGCAGCCTGCACCAAGTTTAAAATGGGAAAGAGCTCAAAAATCCACCAGCTACCAGTTATCAAAACTTTCCAAAATTTTTGGGCCAGAAGATGCGAAAAAACCAGCCTGAAAAGTGTGACTGCAAGAAATGATATCCTTTATCTAGCAACAAATAGAATAGTGCAGAATAATTTGCAATAGGGGTTGCCTAAGCGCCATATACAAATATCTGTAGGAATATGACCAAAATAAATTTAATTAGTAAAATATGGGTAATTATTCGAAGAGTTTCTTACCAAACTGCTTGATAATTATAGGAAAATAATTAAAAATAAGATACAGCTAATTATACCTAGTTTAAAGCATGCAAAAATTGACAAAAGCCAACCATAAATATTCAAGTTCAAAAATTCAGCTAGCGAAAGTTCAATACTACGGGGGACACTCCAAAAGTATCGTAACATGACGTCACTCCTGTTGAGCAGTTATCATCACGCGTCGTGGTACAAAGTGGATTGAGCATTTCCATTTTATTTTTTTATTGGTTTTTCTCGCCCCTAGCCGTAGCTCTTAGTAATCTTTGTAGCCGATAACATTGCAATGAAATCGTTATTTCACGTGATTTAGCGTGGTGAATCCATTTGTATGCCTCATGATTCTATGGGCGGTTTTGGGTTCTCCTTTCCCTAATAAAACCATTGTTGTTGGGCGACCCCCGAAAGGACGACAAAAGTGCCAGATTGTCGCAAGAATCCCTTAAAAGCCGCTAGAGAGGTTGATACCACCAGGTTTTTTTTACCACTAACATATTCATGTATGGCGCCTAGAACAACTGCTTGTTATAACCGCAGAAATAATCAGAGTCCTATGATGCGCGCTCAGTTAAATTTAATGCGTACGCGCTTTTAATTTATAACTCAAATATTTATTGTCTACAAAATTTTACTTGTTTGATAATAATAAAATAATTTCAAGTAATTTAGGATTTGTACTTAACACTATTTAATTTTTAAAATAGTAGACGACTCTATTTCAGGTAGCGGCATTGGAGTTAAGCGAAAGTTTGTTTTTTACAATGCTATTTTTTTAATTAAATTTAAATGCACTCTGTTCTCGCGAGGCCTCTGCGATAAGCGTGCTTAACACGATTTACATTAGTTGGTAGCTTTTTACAAGCGCCTAATGAAACTGCAAATCAGTTCGTGTAATTTCGCTGTTCGATTCCAGCCCCTAAGTAATCAATGCTGAATCCTTTTTAAACGATCACAACTCGATTGACCAGAAACAATATTCGGGAATGTTTGCTAAACCTCTCGGGGATGAGCTTGAGGTATATAGTGCAAGATATACGTTAGAGCTCTATGAGGAAGGTAGTTGCTTGGAGGGAATAGTTTCGAGTTCATTTTGTTTTCAGCGTAAGTAAGTAAATATATCTTAAACGGTCGGAATAATTATGACGTCATAAAGACAGTAAAATGTTGGTAAACTTCTTTGAGTTTCTTTACCAGTAAACCACTGCCTTTACAAAGTATGGCGCTTGCAGTGATGTTGCGTAATCTAGTATAGGTCTCACACAGGATTTGTAAATAAAAGTATCTTCGGGCTTGGCATCTTAAAAGTCGATTTGATGGTTATACAGCTTGTTTTCTTGACTGTGTTGCTTATGTGGTACTCGCATTTAACATCGAAACTGATTGTGAAACCAAGGTGTTCATGGTGATCAACGCTTTGTAGTGATAGATTTTTCAGGTAATATTAGTGGCGAAGGTTGCTTTGACCCATATGCAAAACTTTACATGAAGAAATGTTTGATTTTGTAGCATTTGGAAATGTATTCAAGCATTGTTGGATATTTTGCTGTCATCAGCAAACAAATAAATACACGAGAATGTCCCGTGTGGTAGATTCAATATATATAGACTATAAATAGGATGGAGCCCAGCACTGAGTATTGAGGAACTCCGCTATGGGCAGGAGAAAAATTGTCCTCGATTCGTATGTTGAATGTTATATCTTGTAAAAAGTTTTCGATTTATTTAAGTAGATTTCCTTTAACCCCTCAATATTCAAGCTTGTGAATCAGTCTATTTATTAGTACTCGGTCGAACGCTTTTTTGAAAGCCAAATAGATTAACTCTTTTGGTGACTGTTGTCCAGACCTAGTCCAATAGTCGAGGTTACTGAGAAGGTTTGATACAGTAGATCGCCCTGATATGAAGCCGTGCTGTGTTTTCGATATTATGTTACCGTCAAGAAGAAATTAGATTATATTTGGGACTACAACCTATGCCTTGTTTTTGAATAAAATATACGTCAAGCTGATTGGCCCGTAGTTACAAAATTTCAAGTTACTTCCCTTTCATTAAATCAGTACTCCCATTGCTGACTACCACTCTTCAGGAAGCTCTCCAGTGACAATAAATAAATTCATGACATCTGCGACTAATAACCGATAACTCGCCTACGCAATTCTTAATTAATATATGATTAACGTTATCGTTTCCAGAACTTGATTCAAGTTTAAGTGAGAGAATCTTTTTTTTTCCTCGCTGAACACAATAGGAGTAATCGTATAACGATTTTTCTTTATAACGATTGGGTATAAACCATTTGGTTCTTAGATAGCATTCTTGCTCTTGCTTGGCCAACAGGTTGGTGACGTCTGACGAACTTTGAAAACCAGATCTAAACAGACTCTTCACATCTTCTCAAACAACTTGCAAAGTCGCTGGCATTTCCTCTGTCTTCAGGCATGACTGTATTTTTCACAAACCATATTCTGCCACCTGTCTCCAAAAACGCCTCCGTCCCGGCCAATATCAAAAAAGCGAACAAATTAGAATCAACAGTCATTGCCCCATCAGCCTCACCCCAGTCGTATGTAAGGTTATGGAGTCAATAACTGTTGAGCAGATGTAGTTTCTCTTAAGAGAACATTTTATACGTACTGGATGCTGGTAATGAACAGACGTCGTTAATTTCGAGTTTTCAAAAGCGTTCGGTGATGTAATGAGAAGACTCTCCCATGGAAACCCTGCTCAAGGTTTCGGGAAAAATGTGGGATGTTCAACTCCGAAAGCTGGACCTCAGCTTATTTCTGGATCTCTGAAAATGCTTACTTCAAAAACACGCGAAGCTGCACTGCACTTTACAAATAAAATCATACTGCAACTTTCAAATAACTATTTTAAGATAACATTTATAAAAATACATTTGAGCGAATCCGCTTTGCAGTTATGGCTACAACAAAGAGTTTCCAAACAATCTTTAAGAATTCTGCTTCCCCTTCGTTAGCAAAGTTTAACGAATTGTTCCCGTTATCTATAAATTTAATTAATATTAAATGTGCTTGCAATTCATATGATTGTAAACACTTCCGTACACTTTACAACCCTCCTATTGAACACTTTTAGGAAATTGTAAGCACATAAAAACAATATACAGAGTGTTACATAAATCAAATTCTACCAAGAACAAAAAATTCTATAGCGAACTTGTTAGCACTAAAATCGGAAATAATAAAGTACAAAATCAAAATAATTTCCAGGATACTCAAAAACTAACAAATTAGAGCAAACGCACCTGCGAAAAAATCACAGGGGAAAACAGTATTGATTACCTGATGCAGAGAACTGAAGGTATTACTGCACTGAGAACGGGGATATGCATCAAACTTAATTCACAACGGAAACTACGTACAAACGTACAAACATGGGCGTTACTACTAATGGAAAATCTTAGTCTGAGTACATAAAACAGATTTCAAAGCCGGGTGCAGCGAATTAAATGGTGCATAAATGCAGACAATCCGTCCCCGAGCAGAAAATTGGCCGGGCAGGTTCGGCTGCCATCAAATCTGACGGAGCTTACGTTTGTGCTCGTGCAAATTATGGATTTAAACATAATTAGCATGTGAAAATTTGTACGCTGTTACTATTTTCACGAAAGACACTGGTCCTTCGCAGCCTGAGCACTTGGTAATTCATCGAAGCTCCGAGATACGCGCGTTCGCATAGCCAGTACCTACAGCTCAACCCCACTCTTTCCGACTTCTGTTCCCCCAGAAGATGATAGAAGCAGAAGAAGACTACAACGGCTATGAAAACAATACCCAGCCCGCCCAAGTTACTTTTGACTCAAGTTTCATCCAGCGCAGCAAACCAACGAGCTCCCGCCAGTCCCAGAGAACGTAAGTCGAGAGATCTATTAGAAGAAGACTTCCAGAGCTACAAACCGTCTTAAAGCCCTGAGCCCCTCATCTACCCTATTCTCGGTGCCGAACATCCCCTGGTAGGCATACTTCGATTAGCCTATTCCCGGTGGTGAGCAGCCCCGAAACCTAGATTTTACGGCTTAACTAAAGAATATTCTATTCACTGCTCCCCAAGAGGAACACCATAACTTACGTAGCGAAAAAAACCGCGGGAGCTGCCGTGGTAGTTCCTACGCACATAAAGTATCCCCTATGGCCCTTCCTGGGGTTCGGGATGTATTCCCCGAAGGCAAATCTCATGCCGCTGTGGAAGATTGCTCAAACATAAATTAGTTCTAGAGCACAAGAACATCACAGTTTCTAACGTATTAAACGCAACAAATGAATTGACCGTCGTTGTTTATTTACAGAATTTTGGTGACTATAGGGACTCTAACGTTGCCAGCACAAGTAAAAACTGCAGCCTCAGCTGATAACAATTATTCCAAATACTTTACAAAAACCATTATTTGTACATTTTGATTGCAAATATGTTAGTTGTCCACAGAGCTGGGCAAATTACTTATAAAAAGTAATTAATTACCAATTACCGCCCAATGCAGTAATTTAATTACCAGAGATTCAATTACTCACAGGAAATAGTAATTCAATTACCAATTACTTAGTAATTGTAATTGTACAACATCAATTACTTTTTCAATTACTTTCAATAAAAATTATTGTCATATATGTAGTTGTATTTAGTAGAACTTTCTTGCAAGTTGCAACTATCATGAGTGTCGTGTCGATTCGTAATCGTAATCTAAAAATGCTTAATTTTTATGTTTTGTTAACTATAGTAACCTACACACTCTTTCACTTTTGAAGGTTTTATGATAATTAAATCTTGTAGCTACATGCACCGCTCACCAAAACCAAAAGTTTTTAGTTTGTTTTGATGTAAAATGTAAGTAAATAAATAAATTCAAGGATAAGAATCATACACTGTGTCCCAAAAAAATGGGACACCGATTTGGCATAGATCCCTTAGGTTATAATAAACCGATTAAACCTAATATACCTTAGTACAAAGTCCCTTCACTAAGAAGGTATAGGGACTTGAAAGTTCAAATTTATATATATTAGTTTCCACATAGGTTATCACTGAAGTTGAGCTTTTTATCAGGATTCCAGATTTAGTTGCCAAGGCCCGTAGGGCCAAAGCAAATAAGCCACATGAGAGATAAAAAGGAACTTACAGTACCGAGGGGTACATTGTTTTCCAAATCGAGAAATCGCGAAATTACAACATTTTAACCAACTTTTGTAGGTTATGTTGACGTCGGTTGACGTTTACCTATCGCCCAGCCGCCTACAAAAAGTCGTAAAACAATGGATTACTTCACTGCCCATTTCTCGTATTTTATTTGACGATTTCGACGTTCTTCACTGCCGATTTAAAAAATAGTAGTTTGTATACCAAGGCACTGAAGTTTAACTTTTTATCACGAATGTGGATTTAGTTAAATAAACCGCATGAGGGATAAAAGGAACTTCAGTGCCGAAGTGTACATTATGTTTTATTTGAAATCGAGAAATCGTGAAATTACAACATTTTAACCAACTTTTCTAGGTTATGTTGACGTCGGTTGACGTTTATCTGTCACCTCGCCACCTACAAAAAAGTCGTAAATCAATGGATTACTTCACTGCCGATTTAAAATTAAAAAATTTTTGATTATGAAGAAATGTCGAATTTTATTTTGGCTAGATTTTGTACTTATATTAGAAAAAATAGCACGCTGAATATGTTATAATAGTAATTTACTGATACAAGTGCGTAAAGCTACTCTTTAGGCACGAGTGGGGTAGAGTTAAAACGCGAGTGAGCGAGCGTTTTAAGCCCCGCAAGTGTAATGTACTTATCGCAAATATAGTTTTAGCGTCTTACACTCAGCGCCTCTCACAATAAATATTGGTGTCACTATTGTAAGCTACAGATCACATCTACATACACGCACCAATGCTCGTGACGCGTCGTACGAAATGCAAAAGTCGCTGTTATTCGACTCGTCAGAGGAAATAATAAATTAGGCTTATATTGCTCGAGGAAAACCCTATTGCGATTTGCTTAATATGTAACTTAATAAGACCTTATTTTATTTTTTTGCGTTCTGGAGATTTGGCACCCAATCGAGGTTAGTAATTCAGTAATTGAAATACCACAGGTAATTCAAATAGTTGTAAAGTAATTTAAATACTTTAGAGTAATTTAATTACACAAAAGTAATTGAGTAATTGAATGTAGTAATTAATTACCTTCAAAAAGTAATTTTGCAGTACTTTTTAACAAAAGTGGCAATTCCCAATTACAATTACCGCATTTTGAAAAGTAATTCAATTCCAAGGCAAATAAACAAAAAGGAATTTAATTAGTAATTTAATTAAAAAGTAATTAATTACTGCCCAGCTCTGGTTGTCCAATGCATTTCAGTCTGCCTGTGACATGTAGTAGCTGTTAATAAACCAAATTAATTTTAAGTTGTGGCTAATTAATCAGGCAATGTCGAATCCTGGCTTCTGAGCTACATAGGGCATGTGCAACCAGGAGAAAGCAATTTAAAAACCTCATTTCCTTGCAGCTTTAAATATTTTTCGTTTAGGTTCGTCCATTGCAAATTGCGAAGCCACAAGAATTTCTTACGTTCAATCCATTTTAATTGTTCTTTGAATTATAAGTCGGACCATGTGGTACTTGGGGCCTTGCACGATATGCCCAAGGTATTGAAGTTTTCTTTTTTTAATTTTATTGAGAAGTTCACGATCTTTATCCACCATCTGCAGCACTTGTTGAGTAGTCTATATGTCCAGGAAAATCTCAATGTTCTTCTGTAGCCTTTTTATCATGCCTGCTATTAGTGTCCATATCTCACAATCGTACAATAAAATAAACCACACGTAGCAGCGGATCACTCTCATTCTTATGCGTATTACAAATTTTGTGTTCGACAAAACTTGATTCTAAGATCTAAATGGGTTACGGGATATTTAGATTAGTATTTTTCTTTTGAATTAAGATACCAAGGTACCTAAAGTGTTCTACTGTATAATATGTTCTTGTGTACATTAATTGTGTTAATTGTAGTGCGCCGACGTTAATTTCCCCAACAATGAGGTAGATTTGCAATATTAATTCTTAATCCCTTCCGTCGACTAGCACCAAGTTCAGCAGTACCTGAAGATCCTGAAAATTCTCGGCTATGAGAGCGGTATCATCCGCATAACGGATGTTATTAATATTTTCCCCTACAGTCATTAAGAACCTCTGGAAAAATATACTAGGAATATAAATTAAAGAGAGCTGCTGGTGATAACACACAAGCTTAACGATTTCGACGCTTAACTGAATTGTATCGATAGAAGTAGGTACCTTCCATATTCATGGTAAGCCATGGGAATGAAGATCTTCGAATAGAAAATTCTGTTTCACACGATTAAATGTCTTCATAAAATCCATAAAGCAAGACATTTTTGCGAAATCACAATTGCTCAGCGGGATTAGAACTGCTTAGGGAATTAATTCCTTTTTCAAGCCCCGACCTACGGATCTCACGGTCTTCGGTCTTATGTGGCAACAGGCCATTTTCAGGAAAGAGCACAATAAAAGTTGATGTACTATAAAGTTAAACGCGCAAGAGCTGCACGATTGCAGTACCAATTTACAATTTTCAAAATACGTCAAAATAAATATAAGCAACGTTCTCCACACAAAGGCGCTTATAGCGACCTAATTCCAAGGGTACACCATCGCTTTATTTGAAAGAAAGTAGCTTTGAAACCTGCCAAAATGGCAAATTGCAAGGGTCTTTAGTTACGTATAGTAATTGTTGTTCATTACGACACTTGATACAATGCAGTAAATCTAAAGGCAACGTAGACGTTAATTTTCCGTGAATAAGTTGTGAACCTGTCACAAATGGTGGTCAACACCGGGCCCCAACCACACCGCAACTTCGCTGACGATGGAGATTGATAACAAATCCGTGTTAATGTAAATAATAAGAGTGAACGAACAACATGCGGGTTAAATATTGTATCTTTAAACAACCTTCTTGCTAATAGCTCGATCAACACCATTAATAACATCTCAAGTGAAACTATAAAGATTAACCGGATACAAGTGAACAAACGTGTAATTAACACAATTTACTGTAAATTCCTGATAATATTGTTCGAATATTAAACATTACCTATTAATAGTTCTACTTGCAAAGTAAAATACAAATCTAACGAACACTTTTAGTTCCTGGTAGAATTTTGTGATATATAACCGATGTTCGCAACCATTTTTTAATAGAAAGAAAGAATGGCCGTTACATCCAGAAAAAATGCAGCTAAAAGCCAAGAAGTCAAAGAGAAACAAAACAAAGATGCCAACGATACCAAAAATCAGCAGACAGGCACCAAAACTGAGTACGTATTTTCTGCCCTTATAAAAACAAGAAATATCTTACGGCACAATTCTACAGACAGCTCTGGGTATCTTCGTATATAAATTTTGCTTCTAAGAGATTTGTTCTTTATGTGAGGATTTGCACATGCATCATCAAAGTTTGTATACAAGGTTGGCTGTAAACGTCTGCTTGAACCATAAACAATGTAATTAGCAATTGTCATTTTGCCATAATAATCAGAATCTTGTCTAAATTCGTTAATACAAGCTCGAATGCTACATTTTTATTCACCATTTTAATAAATGCTCTCTTAATTTGACAGGTGTCAAATTGGCAGATCAATTAATTGTATGTGAACTAATCTTAAGACACTGATTTTGTTTTCCATAGCCGCCTTTGTCCAAACATTTTTATGATTGCACCGTATATTATATCATTAAATAAAATTGTTTTTACTTTGCAGAAAGATAGAACCGACGAGACATTACTCACGCCACAGAATTTGGAGTCGGTTCGTGGTCATCGTAGGCGTGATTGTGTACGTGTGGTACACCTCAAAAAGCGGAAAAGAGACAAGCCTCGCGAGGCAAAAGGAGGTCCTGCAGCAGCGAGGCCAGGCCTTCAAGTGCGACGACGAGTACCTGGACGAAATTGAAGACTTTCCTGGCTGTGCACCCAAGAAATGTGGACGCTACGTTTCTGACAAGCTTGTCACTGCTAACGAAGCTAATATATTGCTAAAAATTGCCAAACGAGGTAACTACTGTGCAATAATAAAATGTTTGGACAAAGGCAGCTATGGAAAACAAAATCAGTGTCTAAGATTAGTTGATATACAATTGATTGATCTGCCAAATAATTTTTTTTTAATTTTTACCATTTCATTGCAGGTATTGCATTGGGCGGATCAGATGGCGGCGCCTCTATACTAGACCTGCATTCTGGTGCTCTTTCCTATGGCCAAAAGTTTGTAAATATTTACTCGATAGACGAGGCACACAAGATATTCAACGCAGCTGACCTGGCAGTCTATAAGGTGGTGAAGTCCAAGATTCAGAATGCAATCGCGGAAATATTCCAGATTAGTGTTGACAATTTGTACCTCACGCATCCTACATTCTTCTCGCGGCTGACTAGTCTAGAGCCTAAAACTGAGCATGACGAATATTGGCATGTTCATGTGGATAAAGTAAGTTTTTCCATTGTTCTACTAGTTGATTAAAGCTCATGGAGAGCTGGAAACCACTCATACTGCTACTAATGTTCCTGTAAATGTCTTAACATTCTCTAGAAGGTTGTTTAGATTAACAATCGGTTTCGGCTTACCACAGGCTAACTAGTAGAGCAAATAAGAAACTGTTCTGCACTGTACAGAATGTAAAATTAGATCTGATCAAATTCAATTATTTGCAGGTAACATACGAATCATTCCATTACACATCCCTCCTATATTTATCCGATCACGGCGTAGAGTTTGAAGGTGGACGATTAGTGTTTCTAGATGGCCCTCTGGATAAACCTACCAATAATGTGACACTAGAGCCACGTAAAGGGCGTGTAGCAATGTTCACTTCTGGCGCCGAAAATGTCCACTACGTGGAGAGAGTCGCCAAAGGGACGAGATATGCAATTACGGTGTCCTTTACTTGCGATGTTAATAAATCCATTAAAGATCCTGTTACTCCTCGCAGTTAAAGTTGAATTATGTATTTTAGCGGTTTTGATGTTGTTCCCACTTTTGGTAAATATAGAGTTGTAAAAATGGAGATTTTTTTTACTTCAAGTATCTTTCGATTTATTAAAAAATATCTGAATTAAAACAGTGCTTCACAGCAAGCTGTGAATTACAATAAAACGATTGTTGCACTGTAATTGGCGGCCTACTTAGTATTCAATATTAAGCCCTCTTCACGAATGGAAATAAAACTAAAATTTTGTTTTATTTCTAATCGAAGTTTTCAGTCATGGTTTAAACCTTTTTTTTCCATAAAATTAATGTGTAAAATTGAGCTGTCTGTGAACATTTTAAAACATTAAATAAAAAACTAGCAGTCCAGTGAGACAAATGTCTCATTTAATAAAACAAAAAAGACTGTTTTGCAAATAGAACGCGTATTCACCACACGTACGTATATGACGTCATTGTTGGTAGCAAACTACCAGTCGTATTCGCATTGATAAAATTTGCCTAGAATCTAACCTAAAAAGTTAGGATTATAATTAAGATAATAATTAGTGTTAGACTGAAATTCGGTTCCTGACCTGACATGACCATTCCAAACATATAACTTTCATAACTTTTTTCTCTATCTCTTACGGTTTGGCTGCTGAAACAGCGTCCCGGACGGACAAGTCTATTATATACAGGGTGTTATTTAAGTACGTGGCCAAACTTCAAGAGGTAGTTCTTTGAGCGATTCTAAGACGAAAAGTTTATATAAACATAGGTCCGGTAATGCTTCGTTTTCAAGATACAGGGTGTCAAACTTTTTTTAAAATATCATTTTTTCGTAAAAATTTTAATAATCCTTCAGCCAATTTTGTTGAAATTTGTCAGTGTTATTTATGGTAGAAAGGGGCTAATTTAGCCGTAACTAGATTAAAATTATTAAGTTCAGTGGCGTCCTGGGGGGCACCTTAACCAATATTTTTGACAAAAAAGTGTGCGCCACTGACTTCTTTAGAACTTTTATATTTTCTTTTCGCATTAAGCAGCTAAAAATACAACTTTTTTGTTTCTTTATTTTTTTTTTGTATCTTGCTCCGTTTTCGAGAAAAAAAATAAAAATAACTATTGCATGTCCATGGACAGCAAAAAAACATTTTTTAATAATTAATAAAACACAAAAAATATTTTTAAGCTAGCATTAATTGTTTTAACAATTTCTAAGACTAAAATAGACTATTGATATGGAAAAAAAATAACAGGTACACCCCAGTTTTTAATAGTTTGGTAGTTTTAGTTTTTTATTATGTTGTCCCAGGGACATGCAATAAAGTGATTTTTATTTTTTTTCTCAAAAACGGAGCAAGATACGAAAAAAAATAAAGAAACAAAAAAGTTGTATTTTTAGCTACTTAATGCGAAAAAGAATATAAAAGTTCTGAAGAAGTCAGTGGCGCACATTTTTTTGTCAAAAATATTGGTTAAGGTGCCCCCCGGGACGCCACTGAACTTAATAATTTTAATCTACTTAGTGCTAAATTAGCCCCTTTCTACCATAAATAACACTGACAAATTTCAACAAAATCGGCTGAAGGATTATTAAATTTTTTACGAAAAAATTATTTTTTTAAAAAAGTTTGACACCCTGTATCTTCAAAACGAAGCATTACCGGACCTATGTTTATATAAACTTTTTGTCTTAGAATCGCTCAAAGAACTACCTCTTGAAGTTTGGCCACGTACTTAAATAACACCCTGTATATGGATGGCTGCAAACTTCAATTAGAAATGTTGAGTTTGAGCGGGCGGACGAAGCAGACGTGTGTGAAACGTGCTTAATTTAAATTGATTAAAACGTTTTAAATAATGGGCTATTAAGAAGTGAAATCGGTGGTAAAAAATAAATTAAATATTTCACTAGTGTTAAAAATAGGCTGACTAAAATTCGAAATTAACAAATAATTTAAAATAAAACAAAGGAGTAAGTAAATTCTAGAGTGAATGTCCGGCACGTAACCGTGTTTAACGGTTCACGTTGGTGAAGCGCGACCAAGATCAGATAAGCGGAACAGCTGATCCGGGTTCAAGTGCGCGCGCCCGTGACATACCGAGGTCGCGGAGCACTGCATTTAAATAAAAGCGCGAAAAGCAGTAGTGTAGTTCGGAAAAACGAAAGCAGATAGATGAATGAAAACGGGAGATCAGGCAAAAGCAGCAAAGGGCAACAATCGGAAGAAATAACAAAGAAAAGAATACGAGAAGAGAAGGATAGTTCAATTGAGTTAGAGTTTGCGGCGTTCGGTAAAAAAAAACCATCAGATTGCCGGTCGCAAAGCAAAGACGAGGAAAAAGAAATGGATGTAATCAAAGAGTTACTCACGGGAATAAAGGGCGACATAGGAGAAATAAAAACGGAAATGAAGAAATTAGATCACTACGCGAGAAAGTTAACAAAATAAAAATAAAATGGAAGGACAGAGATAACTTGGCAAAACGGCTGGAGCAATCAGAAGCAAAACTGGAACGAATCGAAAAGGAGAAAATAAGAAACAACGTGGTAATAACTGGAATAAATATGGAAAACAAAGATAGAAAAAGGTTACTGGAAACTACGGAAAATCTACTGAAGCAAGAATTAAAAGTGGAAGCGAAGATAAAAAACGTATACAAAGTGGGAGAAAAAAGATGTGTGGTAGAACTAAAGAATTTGGAAGCGAAACTAGAGGTATTAAAAAACAAACCGCAACTGAAAGGAAAGGAACTATATGTAGATAGTGATATGACTTATAAAGAAAGATCCATACAGAAATTAATACGAGAGAAAGCTAAAGTAGAAAAAGAAAATGGAGCCACGGTTAAAATTGGACATCAGAAGCTGGAGATAAATGGAAAAGTAATAAAGTGGAATCTAAAGGAACAAAAATGGGAGGAGGAGAGGGGTAGTCAGCATCCAAAAAACTGATAAAACAAAATAGACGATGGGAAAGCATGACGACGGAAACGCAAAGAAAAAGGAATACGAATACGGTACAAAATAACCAGAGGCAACGAAAGGTAGTGCATGAACAAATAGTTAAGACTAGCAACATGGAATGTAAGAGGAACGTACACAACAGGAGCTTTAAAGAATCTAGTTAAAGAAAGTGAAAAGTACAAAATAGATATAATGGCTATCCAGCCACAAAACCAGAAAGGGCAGGAAATAATCGATGTAGAGGGATATACCTTTTTTAACAGCTGCGCGGAGGACAGGAAGTTGGGAACAGGCTTCTTGGTCAGACGGCAGCTGAAGCACACGGTAATACGTTTCACGCCAATAAGTAATTAAAGGAATATATAGAAAGATCAGTATAATAAACGTTCACGCGCCAACGGAAGAAAAAGACCCAGAGGAAAAAGACAGGTACTACGAAAGTTTGGAAGAAGAATTTGAAAAAATACCGAAATATGACCTAAAAGTTATATTGGGTGACTTTAACGCGAAGGTCGGTAGGGAGGAACTTTACAAGCCAACGATTGGGAGCTACAGCAAACATGAACTTAGTAACAATAACGGGGAAAGAATGATAGACTTTGCTACTGGAAGGAGGATGCGAGTTGCAAGTACGTACTTTAATCACAAAGAGATCCATAAAGGTACGTGGATGAGCCCGGATGGAAAAACGGTCAATCAGATTGACCATGTAATAATTGAGGAGAAACATATAGCGTCGGTAAGAAACATAAGGGTATGTAGAGGATCAGCCGCAAATTGTGATCACTTTCTGGTAAAGGCAGATATTAAACAAGAAATGCCCAACGAAAGTAAAGCAATAAGAGCTAAAAGACAAGAACGAAATATTAGTGACTTAGAAAAAGAGGAGGTGAAAAGCAGTTATGAATGCGAAATAGAAGAAAAATTATCCAAAGGAGGAGCAAAGGCAGATATAGAGGGTAAATGGAGTGAAATCAAGGAAGTAATATGCCAAGCAGCAGAAAAGATACTAGGAAAGAAGACAGAGACAACAAACAAAGTCTGGTATGATCAATAGTGTGAAGAAGCGCTACAAGAAAGAAATAAAGCAAGAATAAAGATGTTGGAAGGAAAAACTGTACAAGCTAAAAAGGAATATGAAAAATCGCAGAAGGCAGCAAAAAGAATCTGCAGAGCAAAGAAGAGGGAGTATGAAGCAAAAAAGTTAGATGAATTGGAAGAGTCCCACAATAAAAACGAAATAAGAAAATTTTATAAAGAACTGAGGAGCATCAAAGGAGGATATCAGCCCAGAACAACATTTTGCCAAGATAAACGAGGTAATTTAGTAGGAGGGGAAAAGGATGTAATGGAAGAATGGGCTGAGTATTTCTCAGGGTTGTTAAACAAGGAACAAAACATTGAGGAAGAAGCAGTAAACCTAAGGCTATAGGAACCAAAAATCGATAATATAGAAATCCCAACGTTGGATGAAGTAGAAGAAATTATAAAACAGATGAAGAGTAACAAAAGTCTTGGGAAAGATGGAATAAGAGCAGAAGTAATTAAACATGGAGGCAAAACATTGCACAAGGAAATACACAAGCTCACAGAAGAAATTTGGAAAAAGGAAGAAATGCCGAAAGAACGGCAGAAAGCAATTCTGTGCCCTATATATAAAAAAGGTAACAAACAACTAGAGAATTACCGAGGCATAGCCCTTTTAAATATAGTGTATAAAGTCCTGTCAAAAACAATAGCAAGAAGATTGCAAAGATATACCGAAGAGATATTGGGTGAGTACCAGTGTGGCTTCAGACCTAATAGATCCGTAGTGGACCACATATTTACATTACGGCAAATACAGGAAAAGTGTTTTGAAAGGAATATTCAGCTGTACATTATTTTTATAGACTTCAATCAGGCTTATGATTCTGTCAAGAGAAGGAAATTATTTGAAGTAATGGAAGAGCTAGGTGTCCTAAGCAAAATCACAAAATTAGTGAAAGTAACCTTAAATAGAACAGAGAACCAAGTTAGGGTAGCAGGATGTCTCTCGAGGGAATTCGAAGTTAATAGTGGTTTACGACGGGGACCCACTCTCTACAATTCTGTTTAATTTGATTTTGGAAACAATTATCCGGGACACGAAAGTGAACAGGGAAGGGACAATATATAGTAGATCGCAACAGTGTGTGGCGTACGCCATGTTACCCTGATAACAAGAACTAAGGAAGAACTAAAGGCTTTAATAAGAAGACTAGATGGAAATGCAAAAACATATGGACTACATATTAATGAAGAGAAGACAAAATATATGGCTGTCGGGAAAATAAAATGTGACAGAGAAAATAACATAAAAGTGAAATGTGACCAAGATAAAGTCTACTGCTTTCAAAGAGTCGATTCCTTCAACTACTTAGGAGCAGAAATCACAGGTGATAGCAATCAAAAACGAGAGATAGAAAAGAGAATCGCAAGTGATAATCGAAGTGCAGCGGGGCTACATAAAATTTTAAGTGCTAAAAATGTGACAAGAAAGGCTAAAATAAAAGTGTATAAGACAATAATCCGACCAGTGGTAGTATACGCGAGTGAAACGTGGACCGTAAACAAAGAGGATCAAAGAAGGTTACTGGTGTGGGAGCGAAAAGTACTGCGGCGAATTTTTGGGGGAAAGAAAGAGGGACAGTGGTGAAGAAGAAGAACTAACACGGAAATAAAATGCCTGTACAACGAGCCGGATATAGTGGCGGTAGTGAGAAGGCAAAGAATACGATGGTGGGGCCATGTGGCCAGAATGAATGGAGAACGTGTGGCACAAAAAGTGTTATTAGAAGACCCTTGGGAAAAAATGAGAAAGGGTAGACCCAAGAGGAAATGGAAAGAATGTGTGGAGCAAGACCTGAAAGAATTAAATGTGGACAATTGGAGAATCAAGGCGAAGGACAAGAAAGAGTGGAGGAAAATCGCAGACAAAGCCATGGGCCTGGAAGGCCTGCAGTGCTAATATATAAGTAAATTCTACTGTGCAGCGGCGACTGGTATTGTTAAATAAAGAGAAAGGCTGGGCGAGGTGAAAAGACTAAGTCAATAACAAACTACACACAACTACAGATGTACATATTTATGTACATACAAACATGGAAAAGCTATTAGAAAACATAAATAAAAAACTAGATGCATTGGACAGTAGATCAAAACGTATTTAAAATAAATTAAACAAATGTAACGAGGAACTTAAGAGATTAACGCTAGAAAACGCAGAACTACGAGAAGAAAACCAAAAACTAAAAAACTTAATAATGGAACAGGATGTCAGAGTAGAGTTGCTAGAAAAGGAGGTTCGCAAAAGAAAAATAGTTTTGTCAAAGAATACCTGATGAAGAGGAAGAGTCAGATCTAAATCTAAAAGAAAAAATTCGAGTACTACCAAAGAGCATCTCATTATATGCTCTTTGGTACTACTGAGAAATATCGACATTGAAATGAATACGTTGAAGGACAGTGGCTGACTTTATATAGAGCTGTGTCACGCCTATCAGCGTTTTGCGCAAGTAGTGGTGAAGAGGTAGATAACTGGGGGAGCTGTTTGGGGCAAATAACTCATGTTTGTGTGACATTATATGACTGTGTACGTACCAGTGGTGGCAGTAACTAGATTACTATTATTTTATATGGAAAATTTGACGCCGTGCAGCGTTCAGTCGTACTGATGATACAATTGAGGATGCTGGATGGCGTTCCGTCACATTTGACGTTCAGTAATATGACACTGCTCAGCGTTAGTGTTTTTCAATGTGTTCATATAGAAAATTATACGTGCGAGTTAATAAAACTAGGAAAGTATCGACAAAATAAAACGAGACGTTAAGTCAAAAGAGCCAAATCATGAAAAATCAAGAACTTAAAAAAAATACGGAAATCTGGATTATACAGACAATTTTACAAAAAAGGTGTGCGATCAAAGAAAAATTTTAGTAGAACGTTTGAAGAAAGCTAGAGAAGGCGGAAATAGGGCATTCATAATATACAACAGGTTAATGGTTAATGGAGAAAGCTTTACGACCGACCAGTTAAGTGATGAGAACAAAAAAAAAGAAAGAACAGTTAGCCAACGCTCCCCTTCTTCTTCTTCTAATGCCTATCCATTTTTATTGGATGTTGGCGACCACATTTCTAAATAGCTCCTTGTCCCTTGCGGTGTTGACAAGCTCTCCGATTGTCCTCATTCCGGTCCATTGTCTGATGTTTCTTGCCCAAGACATCTGTTTTCTGCCTATGCCTCTTTTTCCTTCTATTCTTCCCTCTAGGAACAACTGCAGAAGGCTGTACTTTTCATTTGGCATGATGTGTCCAAGATAGGCAGTTTTTCTCTTCTTTATCGTAGCAAACAATTCTCGGTCTTTGCGCATTCTTACTAATATTTCCTCGTTGGTAACTCGATCGGTCCAAGGTACTCTCAGGAGTCGTCTGTATGTCCACATCTCGAAGGCTTCAATTTTATTAATCATGCTTGTTTTCAAAGTCCACGCTTCCATTCCGTATAGTAATACCGACCACACGTAACATCTGGTATAACGCATTCGCAGCTTCAAGGGCAGGTCTCTGTTGCATAGGATATTCCTATATTTAATAAATGTTGTTCGTGCCATTTCTATTCTTGCTCTTATTTCCCTATCCGGATTCCAGTCTGCATGCAGCCAACATCCAAGATATTTAAGTTTTTCTACCCTTTCAATAGTTCGGCCTTCGATTGTAATTGTGGAATTTGCATATGCTTGTTTGCTTCTGCTAATAATCATAAATTTGGTTTTCTTTGCATTTATACTCAATCCATACTTTTTACTGTATTCATTCAGTCGCGTGGTCATGTTTTGAAGTTCTTCAATATTATTCGCAAGTAATACGGAATCGTCGGCGTATCTTACGTTAGAAATTGGTACCCCATTTACTTTTATACCCATGTCCTGGTCCTCGAAGACTTCGTTGAAAATTTCCTCTGAGTACAAGTTAAACAGCAGCGGAGAAAGCACACATCCCTGCCTTACTCCTCTGCGAATGTGAATATCTTCAGTGTTAAGGTGTTGCGTACTTACGTGTGCTGTTTGGTACCAATATAGATTTTCTATGCACCGAATGTCTTTCTCGTCCACATCTGTTGTTTTCAGAATATCAATAAGCTTTCTGTGTTGCACTCGGTCAAAGGCCTTTTCATAATCTATGAAACATAGAAACGCATCCTTGTTTACGTCTCTACAGTTTTGTATCAGGACTTGCAGACCAAATAGCGCCTCGCGGGTGCCCATGCCGGATTTGAAGCCCATCTGACTCAAACCTATGTTACGCTCGCATTTCTGGTATATTCTGTTGTGAAGGATTTTTAGAAAGCTCTTAAGTGTATGACTCATGATACTTATGAGTCTGTGATCATTACAGCTGCGAGCGGAGCTCTTCTTGGGGAGTGGAATAAACGATGAACTCAGCCAGTTTTTAGGGAATCGTCCAGTGTCATAGATTTCATTGAACAGTTGCTGTAAAATGTCAATATTGTCATCATCTATTAGTTTTAAGATTTCTGCAGGCAAGCCATCTGGACCAGGGCATTTGTTATTTTTGGCTCTCGATATTGCTTTTCTTACTTCATCTGTTGTTATCGATGGGCCTGACAGTGTCGTGTTTGGAGGGCAGTTTTCTAGTTCTTCTCTTGAGTCGTCTGCAAACAGTTTTTCAATGTAGTTTTCCCACAGTTGCCTTTTATCGTCATCGCCTACTACTATTTCGTTGGTGTCGGTAACTAGGGTGGACGTTTTATTTATTCTGTACACGCCAGCCGCCTCTTTCAACTTTTTGTGTTCTCTCAGAGAGTCGTGCATTTGTTGTAAGTTTTCAATTTCTTCACATTCTTTTTTTAGCCATTCTTGCTTAGCTTTTCTGATTTCTCTCCGTACTTGTAGATGTATTCTCTTGTATTCATCTTCGTTTTTGTTCTTGTGTTTGCGTCGTTGATCCATTAGGTCTATAATTTCTTGGGTCATCCATCTTTTTTTACCGGTTTTTTTTCTATAGCCCAGTTTATTAAAGGCCACAGTTAGCATTTCGCTTTCCGCCTTCTGCCATGTCTCTATATGTGTTAGTTCTTGCGTGGATGCGATTATTTCTTTAAGATTTTTATTTAGTTCGTCCTGTAGCTGCGTTTTAATTTCTTCTTTTTTGAGCTTATTCACATCGAGCCTACCAGATTTAGAGTTGTTCTTTTTTATTGTATGAAGTTTCAGTTTCAGACTCATAACTAAGAGAACATGATCTGATGGTACATCGGCACCCGGGTAAGTTTGGGTCTTTGTTACAAATGTTCCAAATCTTTTGTTTATGAGGAGAAAGTCGATTTGGTTACGAACGATACTCTCCGCTGTATCCTGTGGAGACCTCCATGTATATAAGCGTCTTGGTGGTAGGTCAAACCATGTGTTAGTAATTTTAAATTGCTCTTCTTGACAAAACTGTATTAACCTATCACCTCTCTTATTTCTCTCACCAAGTCCGAAGGGGCCAGCCACGTTTTGAACTGTTTCTCCGTTGTCAATTTTTGCATTAAAATCTCCTTGAATTATGTTTAATTCATGAGGTTTGGTGTGCTGCAACAGGATTTTTATGTCATCGTAAAGTGATTCTACTTCATTATCTGGTTTATCAAGAGTAGGAGCGTAGACTTGGAATAAATTGATGTTGAGCGGCTTTGCTTGTATTTTCAGCATCATAAGCCTGTCAGAGTAGGGTATGAAATCGGTCACAACGCTCCCCACAGAACCTAATTTATGAAAAATCAAAGAGAACAAATTTAAGTGATTCAAAAAACTGTTATTAAATAGACCCGAAGTACAAAAACCAGATGACCACCGCTGCGATTTAAGGACTTGCGATTATGAAATTTTAAATAAAAAAGCAGAGATAAACACAAAAGTTATCACATTTTTTGGATGCTGGAATGAAAGAATGGTATATGAAGTAAGGAAAACTAACCAAATAATATAGGAAATGGACAAATACAGAAATGATATATTAGGTCTGAATGAAACAAGATGTGTAGGAAACGGCAAATGCAGGTTAGAACAAGATAAGTGGATTATATACTCAAGGAAAATATATGCGCCAACAAACAGAGACGATCAAGGAGAAAAGCATAGTTTTATAAACAATTAGCCTCCTACAGATCAGAAATACCTACAAAAAAGACATTATAATATTAATGGGCGATATGAATGCCAAAATAAGAAACGACAATACTGGAAGAGAAAAAATAATGGGCGTAGAAGCAGTAGGTGAAACAAATAAAAATGGTAAATTATTTTTAGATTTCTGTACAACAAACAGCCTTGTTATAAGAGGAAGTATTTTTCCCCATAAAGTAACTTGGACAAGCCCAGGAGAAAAAGTAAGAAATCAGATTGACCACATTCCTATTGATAAGAGATTTAAAAACTCTCTAATGGATGTACGTGCAATGCAGGGAGCAGATGTTGGATGCGCTTTTCAGGGCGAAGTTTAGAATTAAGCTTAAAGCAAGAAATAATGTAGGAAATATAATATCCAATATCTTAAAGACGAGGAAACTTGAAAGAAATTTGAAACAATAAAAGTAAAACTGGAAGACAGAAACGAAATAAACAATATTATGGATATCGAACAGTTATGGGAAACCTACAAAGAAATAAGAAAAAGAGACTGCAGAGGAAATTATAGCAACAAGAAAAAGAAATACAAAAGGATGGATGACAAGACACACATGGGATTAATTGAAGAAAGGTAAAAAATCAAAAATAAATTATTAAGTGGAAAATCTCAAGAAAAGAAAGGACAACTTCAAAAATTATTTGTTGCTAAAGACAAACAAGTGAAGAAGAATGCAAGAAGAGATAAAAGAAAAGAGCTATTAACACAAGCCGAAAAAGCAGGAATGAACGATATGAAAACACTGTATAACATAACACAAAAAATGTCTGAAAAGAAAGGAACACTGACGACACATGTAAAGGACATGTAAACTTGAGTGAAATTTCAAATGAAGAAATTGAGATGGCGTTCCAGGAGAACTAATTAAAGGAGGAGCAGAATGTAATATTAAAATATTACACTGCTTATTGAACAAAATATGGACTGAAGAAAAAATACCAGTAGAATGGATCGAAAGGCTAATTATTAAAATACCAAAAAAAAAGGAGACAGGAAAGTGTGCGATAACTGGAGAGCTCTTAACTAGAATAATACTAGAAAGAATAAAAGGAGAGATTGATGGTCGACTCAGAGCCAACCAAGCTGGATTTAGAGCAAGAAGATCCTGTCCAGACCACATAGCTACGCTAAGAATAATTATAGAGGAAGCAAATGAATTGCAAAAGAATGTCATGTAGGATTTGTGGAATTTAAGAAAGCCTTTGATAAGGTGGACAGAACTAAAGTGTGGCAAGTACTGAAAAATTATGGCTTATCTGCAAAGTATGTGCGCCTAATTAAATGGTTATACGAAAACTACAATGCAAGGATTGAACATAATGGCACAATATCGGAAAAGATAATTATAGAAAACGGGGTTAGACAGGGCTGTATTTTATCAACCCTGCTCTTTCTCATTGATATTGATTGGGTAATGCGACAAGTTGTAGATAACGAAGAAGGTTTACAGTGGAAATTTGCCTGATTACAGAAAATAGAAATCAATTACAAAAAATGATTAATCTATTAAACACAGTAAGTAAGACAATTTGATTGTAAATTAACACCAGTAAAACGAAAATACTAAAAACAAACCCATTAGATGACAGACAGATAACATTAGACGATGTAAGCATAGAGAATGTTCAGAAATTTATTTACTTAGGAAATGTCATAGACGAGCAAGGAAAATGCCACAAAGATGTCAACCTAAGAATTAATAAAGCTCAGAATGCATTAATATGTTGAGAAAGATATGGAATTCAAATGAAGTATCAAAAAACCCCAAGCTCGGAATTTTTAATACAAATGTAATGAGTGTTCTGCTATATGATTCAGAGACATGGGCATTAAGCGAAATACAATTAAAAGATATTCAAACCTTTGTAAATAAATCCCTGTGAAGACTTAAAAATGTACTGGCCGATTAAAATCTCAAATGAGGAATTATGGGAAAATACAAAGCAAGAACCTATAAAGAAAACTATAAAAAGGAGATGATGGCGATGGATCGGCCACACACTTAGAAAGCCAGTGGAAGACATAACTAGACAAGCTCCGGAGTTTACTATAAGACGTAAAAGAAAATTAGGAAGACCAAATATAACATGGAAGAGGATGGTTAAAAAAGATAAAAAACTAAACTTAACCTGGTCTCAAGTCATTAATATAAGTGTTACAGCCGTATTCATAGTCGTTCGCCAGCGGTTCGCCGGCGAGTCGCCGGAGATTCGTTATGAATAGTATGTTGGCGGCACTGTACGTCTATGTCAAATTCGAGGTTAGCAGGTTAGATTTTGTGTCAGTTTTGACACGGCGAGCCGCTGGCGAACGACTATGAATACGGCTGTAAGTGTTACGGAGTAGACAGTACAAGGCTGACGACCTTGTATTACATGAAAACTGTCATTGAAATGTCGCCAGACGCCCTAGATGTCCAGAGGATCAAAATGGACTAAAGCTGCATACAATTAAAATTTATTAATACAAATCACATTGAAGAGTGATTTTATTTTAACCTTCACCGGAGCAAGGAGAAGATCCATCATACAACTTTCAACCCACAAAGGAACATATCATTTCAAGACTCAATCTATCAACAATGTCAACTTTAAATCAAGATTTCAACACATTTGTCATCACCCAATAAGGAGTTGCCACTCAGCAATGTTTCAAGAATTTAAGTAGCAATAGTAAATCAATGATAAAGAAGAGTGAAAAAACAACCTTCCTTACAATATGTAAAAAAGATAAATAATTCCAAAATTCTTGCAATAAAAATTCAACAACATCATTTTCCAACATTTTAAAATACAGAAACATTTTAAAATATATTACTAAAATTCACAATGAAAACAATATCAATCCTTTTAAATGATACTTTTACAAAAAAGAATTTTCTCAAAGAAAAAATTTATAATTGCAAACATTCTTCGAACAAAATGTCCCAACGAATATCAATAAACATATTTAAAAATCAACTTACTATTAAAAATTCACCACATAAAACGTTAGAAACTAACTCACAACAAACAAACAAATCAAATAATGAATAGATCAGAACTTTGGTTATTTTTTATTTATTTATTTTTTGTATTTATTTATTTCGTACTCGTCCAACAGCCGTTAGGCCAATTATAGCGTCGCTGTACCATTATGGGGACTTCTAACCCCACTAACGGCTGTCATGATGCTATTATGACATCCGGGACCACCTATTTCCGTGGCAGCCGTACCACGAGACGCCGCGAGAAGCAGCCGTGAAACTCCCATCCAAGTTCTCACCAGAAAGAGCGTTGCTTAACTCTAATGATCGAACGTGGACGCTTGTTCAAGCTACACCACCCGGGACCCTGGTTACATTGATATTCCAAAAAATATTCAAGAAATTCTTAACTATGGACCTAATTTTGTCAATCCAAAAACATCCCTTATGAACAATTTATAATTAATATTAAAAATAGCATTGAGAAACTAGATGAGCAAAAACAAAATACAACTCGTGCAAATATTTCTAACATTTTAACAACTCTCACAACAAAAAGCAAATAAAAAACTCATAACTAAAATGGGACCATGTGTAGGAGGACATGGGTTGGGCGAGCGGAACGAACGTGGAAACAGATTTATCGGATTCTGTCAAAACAAAAATCTCATCGTAACTATTGCAATATACTGTTTGAGGCTTTCGCGGTTGCTCGAATTATTCTTGTTAACGTAGAATTTCGTGTTAGACCGCGTAGTGTTTGTGGATAAACACCCAGAATTCTCTGGCTTAATGTGCCCTGCACCTTATAAACTCCAGCAAGAATCCACGCGATGGCCATGCACTTTGGTGGCTCGTGTTGTGTGAGTACCTTGAGAGCGAGGATACTTCGGCAGATTTGGCCTTGTTGCTGTTTCTGCATCCATATTCACTAACGTTTTGCAAGACCTTGCAGCTTGCATCATCAGAGTGAAAGTGGCACTAAGAACTGAAGGTCGTAGTGGAGCTATTTATAGTCGGCTGTGCCAGGCGCGCGGAGTGACGTAACGTTGATTGGTCGTTCGAGTGCAGCGTAATCCGTGGGCGTGGCCATATGACGCACAGGTGTTTTAATGCTTTAGATCAGTGATTCCCAAAGTGGGCGATATCGCCCCCTGGGGGGCGCTGAAACGATCCAGGGGGGCGCTGAAACGATCCAGGGGGGCGATATTAGCATCCGGTGCATTTAGGGGGCGGTGAATAAAAATAAGGGGGCGGTGAAAGCTTAAAGAGGGAAGAGAAGGTAAGAAGATTTAGAAAAAACATTCGTACACATTTCATCTGTTGTGTAAGATAGTGCAACATTATTTTCCAAATAAACACACACAATGCTAGTTACAGATTTATTTATTCCATGAAGACTATTTACCATTATTAGAAGTTCTTATTCTTCTTCATACCATTTGTTACTTTAATTATTCAGCCTGTTTATTCTCCGTTTCTTTAATTTTACTTTATCACATCCTTTAATAGACCATCCAGAAAGTAAATACCATTATAATAAAAGGTTTTTATTATTCAAATTTGCTTTTACTCAAAATACAGGTTACAAATTCAGAAAAGATTTGTTTATTTTAAAAATATAATTTTTGCTACCAATAATGATTTTTACAAAATTTCTATATGGTATATTTTATTATAACATAATTGACTTTTTCAGATAATTATTTGAGTTTGGCTTTCACTTTAGTTATTACGATTGTCAGTTAATACAAATTAAAATTTAAGCTCTGATGTTACCAAACAACTATCCTAACTCAATCAACTTATATGCTCGAACCATTTCAATAAACTATTCACAATTTAACAGTAACTGTATCTAATGTATCATTTATTAAACAATTTTCAAAAATTTATGTTGTACTTTTAATGTATAAATTCCCTCTTGTACTTTTCTTTAAAAATAATTTCCTACCTAGAAATACTCTTACAGATAATTATCAGTTTCAAGAAGCTACCAATACAATATATTTCTGTTTGTTCGCTTAAAGAATGTAGATTTTCAGGGGGCGCTGAGTAATTTTTTTTCTGAAAAGGGGGCGGTAGGCCAAATAAGTTTGGGAACCACTGCTTTAGATCATGTATCACAGGAGTCCACGTTTTACTAAGCTTAAAACCATCTTCCCTGTTTATATTATTTGGATGTTTTTCTATTCTATGGCTTCACGTATCACTCACGGAAAGTAGTGAGGTACTCTGGCCAATTCTTTATTTTCAATAACTTTTACCAAGTTTTCTTTGATTTGATAACCTTTATAATTGTTTTCTTGACCTTGCAACACCAAATTTCTTATTTCTAGAATGTCTTCTTATGTCTGTTTATTTAAAATTTCTTGTCTTGACATTCTTCCTTCTTCATAAATTTTCTCAATTCCAATTAAAATTTGTTTTGGTTTTTCATAATTTGGCAAATCTTTTCTACTTATGAAATCCGCAACGACATTTAATCTTCCCGGTTTATGTTTAGTTTCAAATTCCAATTGTTGCAAGAAATCTATCATTATGAAAATTTTATTTTTAGAAAAGAAATCGCTGAATTATCTGTTTAAATGTCGAATTTATTTCTAGTTAAGTAAAATTTTAATTTATTAATTGCAAAAATTATTGCCAACATTACTTTTTCAGCTATTGTATATCTGATTTCATAACCTCATAGAATCCTCGAAATAAAACATATTGGTACTTGTACTCTTTCCTGTATCTGTATTAATTCAGCTGATATAGCTAAATCAGACGCATCTGTAAGAAGTACACATTTTTCCTTGAAATGCGGATATTCTAATAATTATTCATGAAACCTCTGTCTGATGGAATTCAATGCTTTTTCTCGTTCTTTACTCCAAACCCATTTCACATCCTTTCTTAATAATTGTATCAAAGGTAACGTTAGCTCTGAATAATTCTTAATAAACTTTTTATTCTAATTAAATACACTTAGTAACGCTCTTAAAGAAAACACTGCTGGAGCCTGTGATTTGAAAATATTACAAATTCGTTAAAACCCCTCACCACACAAATATTTAACAACTGCTAAATACGTATTTCGACAGCCACACTGTCATCATCGGTAGCTACGAAAAAATTACACAGCAAAAAGGCAACGATATACCCGTGACCAAATTCCAAAATGGACGAGAAAATTTCTTACTGTTTTTAAATTCTTCGGACGAGGTAAATTTTTAATTTCCTCCAGACGTTTTTCATTTATTGTAACACCATTCAATTTTAACCCATCTCTGTTTGTTCCTCGTTTTCTGAAAACAATAAGATGTCGTTGATATAATGCACGCAGAAGTTCTCAAATTGATTTAGTATCTTTCGCATTGCTGTAACAAGTGCAGCACATGATGTTTATAAATCATATGGTACTACTTTAAACTGAAAAATCTACCCATCAGTACTGAAACCTGTATATTTCCATGATATTTATGTAATGGAATAAGCCAAAACTAATTCTTTGAGTCTTAACTTTGTTGAAATTCTTTTATCTCATATTCTACTTAACAACCCATCAATCGTTTGTAGAGATTTATATTGTGGCTTTGTTATTTGATTAATTCTTCGTGCATCGAGACATAAACAAAGTGAACCATCACGTTTTTTAACCATTACTAATGAGTTAAAAAAATGATTTTTTGAATATTCAGTTACTCCATAATTTACCATTTTTTGTATTTCATTTCTAACTTTTACTTTTAGTGCAAACGGTACCGGATAAGTCTTACAATTAAAACTTTTAGATTCATAAACCTCCAATTTGTGAATGTATATTTCTGCTTGACCTACTTTTTCATTAATAATATTAATATTTCTGTTAATTATTCCTAATATTCTGCTCTTAAAATGTAAATTAGCCTCACCTATTTTCATTTCATTCAACAATACCCTACTGTCAGTATAATCTTTTTTTAAATTCATTACAGTATTGTTACTCTGGCGTGCTCCAATTCTAAAGTTTGTCCATTTATAAATGTATGCGCAGGTACGGCTGATTTTGTGATGGGTTTGTGTTTGCAATCGCTTTTATGTTCTTGAAGTCTTAGATCAATGAACGACCAGTCTGTCCAATGTAACTAGAGCCGCAAGAACAAGTAATACAATATACGCCAGCGGTTTTTAAACTTGGAGTTTTGTCTTTAACTAATCTCAGACCATTTCATTGGTCTTGAACACAGTTTTGATGTTGCATTGTTTCAGGGCACGTCCTATCTTATCAGGCGGGTCTTTAACGTAAGGTGGAAATGCCAAGCCTTCCAGAGGTGGGGGATTCTTCTTTAGCCTGTTTTGTCATAGTCTTGTCTAGCGCTTTTCGTACGGCAGTAGTTGTGTAGGTATCCGTTTTTTTGTAAAGAGTCAAATAGATGTTCCTTTTCTCTCTAGTTGACTAGTTGACATATTAAAAACAAAGAACATTGATAGCATGGACATCAGAATAATATCTAACCTTTACTGACAACAAAAAGCAACAATAAGGGTGGACCAAGAATATTAAAATCAAATAGATTCTTCGGGAGGGTTCATCAAGGACGTGTCCTGTCCCTGATGCTAAAAAAGTAGGAGCAATCTTGGAAATTTACCATCGGCGGCTCAAACTCAAAATTTTGTTGAAAAATTTGTTAACGTACTGAGATTTGCTATTCTTTCCTCGTTATGATAATGGCACCCAAGAAAATGAATTAAATAACCCTACTGTTGCATTTCAGTAATTTAGTATACAAAATTAATTCGTTATAATTTAGACTAAATTACGAGAATGTAACACCTCCTTTGTAAGAAATTTCAAAATCAGCTCTGTTATAGTTCATATAATATTACCTTTATGAAAATGCAATTCGCATACCTTGGTTTGCTCAGTTGAAGTAAAATCTGCCCTTACTAAGCAGTAATCCATTTTTGGCATAAGGTTTCATCTTTAGAGAAACTAAATACATGCACCACCACGTTTATGTAGTTTCATCGACACCCAGAAATTGAACACTTATTTCTCATAATGATGAAAATAGAACCACTTACACAAATATTAACAAGTTTTATTCACCAGCAACTGTTTTGAAACGCTAGCAAATTGCAATGCAGTGACAGCACATTTATTTCAGAACAACCTGCAAAGATTATTTATGCGGTAGTGATGGTAAATCACTCACATGCATACCACCAAACACTAACAAACGCACTGAGTGCGTTGTCTATTAAAAAATGCTCAATTGCAATTGATAATTGCTAAGATTTGGCTTCTTTAAGCGTACGTCATGCTATCAGTTAGTTTGATTAACTGAACTGATCAGTCAAAAATTTGAAAGAACTTTCAAGCTTGGTTCTTGCGTTATACCTCAAATTTGATTAAACACTGAGGTTAAGTGGGCCTTTTTGTAGGTGTGTTCAATTTTCGCTATATGCACACCTAATATCTTACTAATTTTCCTTATTACAGACACACATTAATATCGTCCTCTATTGTTCCCAGCCATCTCTTCCTTGGTCTTCCTCTTGGTTTAACTTCCATCAGCCCCCTCTTAACACAATTTTAGGCACACAATTACCCGATAACCATTGTAGATTTTTAAAGTTTTTAACAAGTTCTTTAAATTAATTTTCCGTTGGCGGATGTACTTACCAGTTCTTAGCCTTCTATCCGCTCCTCCACTATTGAAGAAGCTATAATTTCGTATTCCCTAAATCCAATTATCTTTCTGCTTTGTTTATTAGAATGCTATCACACCAATTTTATACCTTTCTACTTCCTGCATTAACGTTTGCATTGTGCTTTCCTCTTACATTTCTTGTCGCTACCCTATAAACCTGCTCAGTTTTCTTTTCGTGTTTTTGCTGTAACTTCTGTCCTTCTTCATTAACTTGTTCGTCATAGTTTGTATTTTCGAATGCATGTTTATTGTTAGTTTGGTGCCCCTTTATCCTGCTTTTCCCTTTCGTCTCTCTTGAGCTTTCCTTCTTTTTTATTCCATTTCTATACTTGTCCGTTAATTATTAATTGTGGCATCCCACTTTCGTGTTTTCCCCTGCCTTTCTTTATTCTTTAGCTGGCTTTCTTATTTCTGTTTGTATTTTCCTTTTATTCCTCATCAAAGCACAGTCTATATCTATTCTTTTTCCATAGTTTGTATGTTGCAACATACTTTTCTTTCTTCTTGAGGATTTCAATTTTGTGTTCAAAGCTTTCCATTTTAATTATTTCTATTTGTCTTTTATAAAGGTTTCTATCTCCTCTTCCCATTCTTTTCCATCCAGTTACTATAAGCGTTTTCGTTCATTATATGTTCATAACTTTGTTCTTTTCCTCACACCTCTGTTTCAGTTCATTGTTCTCCTTCTGTAGCTTAGTCACCAGGGCCGTAACTAGACAAACTTTTATTGTAGGCAAGCCAAAATTTTTGCGCCTCTCAGTACATTAACGATCAAGGTGACAAAAAATACTAATGTTACTGTATGACTTCTACATTAATCTCCGGATATATGATGTAATGTATTCAAAACACACAGGTAGGTATTCAAAAATAAATCCAACATTTTTAATTTAAAAGCTTTAAAAATAAACAACTAAATGTTAACATAATAAAATACGACACAAATAAAATAGGAACAGAAACTACATTATAAAACACCATTCTAATAAAAAATTTGTAAAAGGCTTTACTAAGAACTTCCCTTGCAAGTGGACGTTATGACGCTAAACAATTTTAAAAATCAAAGAAAAATAATAATATTGTACTAATAAAACAGTTGCTAATGCGAATTATATCAATTTTGAAATAAAAAAACATTACCGGTAGTGGGATTTGAATTACAGCGCCTGTGAATCCGATTTCGTTTCTACCCGTCTGATCCACTGGACCATCCAGGATCTCTCGAATCGCGGCTATATTAAACTGAACACACTTACTCTTGCCCTCTTTTGGACTCTTTTTACATTGATCCTGTAACTGTTGGGTCCCATTTTCGTCAAATGCAAATTATTTTATCTATTTCCAATGTAAAGCAAAAATAAATAAAAATGTATTTTTTAATGTTCACCCTATGTTGAGTCCACAATATGCCCTTGTTCTTCAATGGTAAAAACCTGAGGTATGTGCAAAGTATTACTCTCATTTAAGGAATAGTTCTGGAGTTAAAACAAAAATTGAAAGAATTTATTTTTAAGGTGCTCACCCTGTATATATTTTACCGAAATTTTCTCGGTTACATGCCAGAAAGGCATATAATCTGCATGCAAAATATCATCTTCCTCCAACAATTAAGTTTTTGAGTTATACCGCTAACAGGCAGACAGACGGAATTGAGAAAACCTGTTTTTCCTCATCTAAGGACCCTGAAACGTGAAGATCTGAAGAAATCTTGGAAAGTGATTTTTTCGCGATTATAATACTTCTTTCGTCTTTTAGAAGAGGGCAGTAAGAGGTACTTATAATTATGTAGTCAGTAGAACATTTTACAAATACCTATATATAAACATGTGGTATACCTGCAAACCGGCATCTCTGCGTCACCATTTCATCGGCACCGATCTGGCGCATTTCGCCCAAAATTGAAACGCCGCTGCGTCATTTATAACACAACGATAAGCATATGTATTTATCAATGAACACGAGTTCGAATCCCACTGGTTGCAATGTTTTTTTAGATTTCCAAATTCATATAATTCGAGTTACTAAGTGTTTCAATATTATTAGCAGCATTAAGCTATTTCTTACTTATTTTCTAGATAATTTTGAAGACTCTTTAACCATAATTCGATCTAGCAAAGGTTTTTTCCTTGCAGCACCTTGCTTTCTGTATTAAAGACACTGAAAACATTTTCGTTGGTAACTTTTTATGTACAACTAGTGAGTCACCCGAACTACGTTTCGGTTCGCAAAATTAAGAGAGATTCATCAATATAAATTTAAAAAAAAAGGATGCATCGGCGGGATCGAACCCGGGGCCACCCGCGTGATAGGCCAGCACTCTACCGCATGACCACCTCTCTTGTTTGAATAATGCGCGCACCCGAGCTAATAGTGCACGGCGTAAGGCGCTCCGCCCTGCTTCCTAGAGGTGTTAATTAAATTAAAACTTTTTCGCACTTTTTTTGAAAATAAAAACCGGCCTACGATCTAAATCTAAAAATTAGCAAACTTTTAAGCCATCGTACAACTTAATCGGTCCAGTATCTTCGGAGGAGATAGCGAACAAACATAGACGCAAACACGCAAACACGCAAACATACAAAGAGAGCACCGATTTTATGTTATAGATTCAATTTAAAAAAACAAAAATTATTTTATTAGAATAAGACCGCCTACGAGGTGTGCTCAAAAACTAGTAAAGGCAGGTCAATAGGTTATAATAATACAATATGAACAAATAATTATATATTATTATGTGTAGTAACATATGAATGTAGAATAAGGTTCTATACTCGCAACCACACTGCCACACCGTCTTGTAGTAATCAATATAATATTTAAAACGTGAAGCTTTTTCTGGCGGCTCCTAGTATGAGCCTTGCATCGTGCCTATTTTGATCAGCCCTTTTTTTAAATAAAAGTTGCCACCAAGTAGTGTCGCAGAAGTGTCTTAAATTGGACAAATTCTAGCGGTAAAATGATTGTAGTGAATAATGCTATAGTAGTGGAACAAGTAAACTCTCGAAATCGGTCTGTGGTGTTCTGCTGATTGTTGCAATGGGCCATTGTACCAGCGCTGAGCCCAGAGCAGTGAATGTAATTTATATGTAATATGTGTAATCAGTGAACCAGTTCCAACAGCTGTTTAAAATTCAAGTTAGTTTTAACAATGCAAACAATTTTATAATTAGAGTAAGGCCACCTATGCGGTGGACTAAAAAACTAATAATTCTAATACTTTGATTGATATATGTGGGAATTGTAAAACAAACGCTGTTACAATCTGGTAGACATACAGGGTGAGTTTTTTTTTCATTATCACTATAGGGATCTCGGAAACCGTGAAAGATAGAAGGTTGGTTAAATGGAGAAAGAATTGCAGTTTTATGAGCTTATTCGAGATGTGCATTTGTTTCTTTGAAAAAATCCAAGGCCTACTAGATACAAGCAAAATATTAAAATTACTTAATTTCTTAAAGTCGGTATAGCGCCGTTATTATTAAAAATAGAAAAAAAATAATAAGAATAAAAGTTTTAGCTATTTTTACGGTGTTTATCTTACACTTATTAGTTTTCTTCTAGCTTTCATAGTTTTTGAGTTATAACATTAAGTTACATTTTTTTAAATAGCAATCATAGTTGGCTTAGACATTTCTAAAAAGAGCTCACTTTTCCGCTTAAAATGACATAAGTTTTGTTATACCTATTTTGACAAATAAGTCTTTTATAGTAATTTTCGTAATAAGAAAATGACGAAAACAAAAACTATGAGAGCTAGAAGGAAATTAATAAGTGTAAGATAAACACCCTAAAAATAGCTAAAACTTTTATTCTTATTATTTTTTCTATTTTCAATAATAACGGCGCTAGACAGGCTTTAAAAGATTAAGTAATTTTAATATTTTGCTTATATCTAGTAGGCCTTGGATTTTTTAAAAGAAACAAAAGCACACTTTGAATAAGCTCATAAAACTGCAATTCTTTCTCCATTTAGCAAACAAGATATGTTCTTTTTAGAAATGTCTAAGCCAACTATGATTGCTATTTAAAAAAATGTAACTTAGGGCCGGTTGCAGAAAGCAATGTTAAGTCTGGTGTTAGCTAACGTCGCGTCAAAGTGAACAAAATCGCATCAAATTTTGTTTACTAATGTATTAGTTACCATAAGCATTTGAGATTTGATTCGTTTTTGTTCACTTTGACGTCGCGTTAGCTAACACCAGACTTAACATTGCTTTCTGCAACCGGCCCTAAATGTTATAACTCAAAAACTATGAAAGCTAGACGAAAACTAATAAGTGTAAGATAAACACCGTAAAAATAGCTAAAACTCTTATTCTTATTATTTTTTTTCTATTTTCAATAATAACGGTGCTAGACCGACTTTTAGAAATTAAGTAATTTTAATATTTTGCTTGTATCTAGTAAGCATTGGATCTTTTCAAAAAAACAAAAGCACATCTCGAATAAGCTCATAAAACTGCAATTCTTTCTCCATTTAACCAACCTTTTATCTTTCACGGTTTCCGAGATCCCTATAGTGATAATGAAAAAAAACTCACCCTGTATAACATTCCCTATGCAAATAGCACAAGGCAATGTAATGTACCGACCAGAATGGGCGCAATTCACATTATTTAGGCTAAAATCGTTAATATTACAAATGAATTTGTTTGTAAAATCGCCCACTTGTTTATTTTTTTTTATTAGTATTTTTCAGTGCCATTTTGGCGCCCCTTGCCACATGCTCCTGTAGGCGGGGGCCTACTCAGCCTACACCTAGTTACGGCCCTGTTAGTCACCATATCGCAATATTCTTGTTGCTTATCCTTTACTTCTTTCAGGCTTTTTATCATTTTCTGGACTTCTCCTTGTTGTTGTTTTTGGTCACTCCACTCTGCAGCTCCTTTATATCACTCATCATTATCTTCAGCATACTTTTCAGTTCTTTCCAATCCTCAACATCCTCGCTATCGTTGTCTTCTTTCTACGGACTCCTCGTTTTTTGTTGGTGATCTGTGTTTCTACTTTTATTAAAAGCTTCAGCCTGCTCCTCTTTTTTACCGTCCTCTGCTGATGATCCTTCAGTCTCGTAATCACATCAAAACATTCTGTCATTTTCTGTTAAGCTGGCATTTACACTTGACAATTTCTTGCATTTAGTGCCAACTTATTTCCATGATTTTGAGACCAAGGCTATAGATGGAAACATGATCAATATTTTATATAATTTTTGTATGTCTTACCATTGACACAACGAAATTTTGGAATTTCTCAATATTGATTATGTTCTGGCTAAAAAACATTAGAAGTGTTTTCAGTAAATAAATGCTGATAAAATGACGAAATATTGAAAATATTAAAAATTCTCTCTGGCAATGGATAGATACATGATTGATCCATCATAATCAGCATCGAGAATTTTTTTATCTTTTGAATTGATCATAAAATTATGGAAATGGTTTGACAAGAATTGATAAATATTTGGGAAATTGTGAACAATTTAAGGAAAGAATGTAGGCAACACGTCGCGCGCAGATAAGCCGACTACAGAATTCATGCTGAGATAAGCAGGCAGATTATAGTTTTACGAAACTAATACATCTCTCTATAGTGATACTTAGGTAGTATGGTTTTTTAAATTGTGCATTTAGGTTTAGTTCAAGCATATAATGGAATAATATTACACTTTTCAATCAAATTTGAGTAGATTGGGAGTATTGTAAAAAATATATAATATAAAACATAAATAAACGTGTCTTTAAAGAAACTGAACCAAGTAAAATAATGTAGGCGACAAGAAAGTTAAAAATAATTATTTTTGCATTACTGTAACGACGTAATTCTCAACAACGCATATTTTATGTATATTACGCGTTTCATGGATTGATGATTTTTTTGCAAATAATAAATAGTGATTGGGCGTTGCTAGTATGAGTTACATTTTCAATGTGAGTATGTGTTACCAAATATAGTATAACGAATTAAACGTTCGTTAAATAATATTTTATTCGACTGCATGAAGTAAAGAGTCTTTGATCATAATTTTTTAGCGTCCGAATATCAGTAGTTTTCCTTTTCGGCCTAGGACGAAAAATTAAGTAACCTAGCAACCACGACAAAAATTTATACTGTACTGAAAAGGTTACCTTTTCTTCCAAATATCCGAAACAAAAAACATCACTTTTTGACATAATCGAATAAAAATGTATTTTCCGCACAATAAACAAATAAAATGTATACTATATATTACAATATATAAACAATATTTTACAATATAAATGAAGTTGTGTTTAACAATTTTTAGAATTAGTAAAGAAATATAGTTTTAGAGTAAGTAATTTAAAATGTAAAAATTAATTATTTTGAAAGTAGGTAAATACAGATCATAAATCACCAAACTGAAACTAACACAAATATCTATATACATATCGGTAAACCGCAAAATTTTCAAAGATACTTCTTACGCAATTCTTGACCTCTAACTTTACGGGGATCGGTTAATTTAGGCAAACGTGCACTTTTGTAAAAAGAGACAAGTTTGGGAACTCGGCTGTCCCAGAAATTTTCATCCTTGTATATAATTTGATAAAACAAGTCTTTTGGCGTCCATACAACAAAATAACATTTGTTTTTATTTGCGATGTTCAATTGACCTTGTACTTGGTGCATATAATTGTCATTATTCTTTAATTGAAGACCACCGCTGTCATCAAATGTCAAAAATTTTATAACACCATCTTCAGTTGCTTCTTTCGGTGTTGACATTCTTGAATTATAAGGGCATATTACTTCAATAATGGCGTCATCACCTACTAATCCATCAGGAGATGCAGCTAAAAATGGATATTTTGGGTCTACAAATAGGCCACAACTTGTTACTTCTAATCCAGAAATTTCTTGAAATTGGGTAATTTGCTCTGCTTTCGTTTTGTATGGCGTAGTGAGTTGCCAAAGATCCAAAAAATTCTTGATATAGAAGAGCCTTTACCGTGTTCGCTGTGGAAGTGGTTTTCTTTAGTTTTGCAACTTTACCAAAATTGGATACAGTTAATCTTTTGACCCTCATCGTCTTCCATAAAGAATTATTCCTTTGCTCTACAGTTAATTTTTGTATTTCTGCTGGGTCTTCATTTTTCAATTGCTCAAGGAATGTTGCTTCTTTTTCTAAATACGTCGCAGTCTCCATATCTTCAACATTGGCATTTTCTCCGTAATCACCATCATCATCTACAACATGGAATAACTTTTTTGGTCTCGTTCCTTGAGTTTTCGCACGTCGTTTGTAGTTCAATTTTCGAATTTTTGTTTCGCAATAGGATTTTGCATACTTTCCGTATAAAACTTATAATCAGTGGCGTAACTACAAAAAATCCCCCCCCCTCCCCGCAATTAAGCCCCTACCCACCCTATCAGAAATGTATACACTGCGTTCGAAAAGTAATCCCCCCCCCCGCTTAACTTTTGCTAAACTTGAATTAGGAAAACCAAATATTTACTTTAACAATTTCAAAATTTTTATTTTTATTTAAAAAACAGTGTTCGTAATATTACCGCATTGATATAAAATCAAAATATAGTCCGTTTACTCCAAAGATATGTTTCAATTTGAAAATACGGATTTTACTTTCAGAAGTTAGATTTGCAGTTCAAAAACAATTTGATTTGAAAATTTGGATATTTTATTTTAAAAACTGTTAACAATAATTTTAAATGTTTCAAAACATTATTTTTCAATTTTATATTTCGATATTATTGCAACCATTTATAATATATTTGAAAATCACCGACACACGAAAACTGGAGAAAACCTAATAAAATCCGAAATATCTCGATAACATGTTACCGTTCAAAAACGACACAACGACATAACAAACCACCCCTCAAGCGTGCACAACAAAATCATACGCTCGAGAGCCGGACTTGTTAGTCGCGAAACGATAAAACGACAAAATCGGGAGGTCGATCGAGAATACAAGGCCCTAACCCCGTTAGATGACGGTAACAGGAAGGGTTGTTCCGACTAAATTCAACCGGGAGGGCGGGTTCTTTTCTACCTTCGAGTTAGGGCTGTACATCGATACAAAAGAGGTTAAAGATGTTAAATAATTGATGCGCCACCATTTTCTTGACAAATCGGGAAAACGTCAATCGCAGCACAAGTGAAATGACTTGAAAATGGAAGTAGGCAATCCACCTGGCTACGTTTAAAACTTGGCAGAGTTTGTTCGGCGAGCTAAATACAGTTTCGACTTACCTTACAACTATAACTCACTAAAGCAGCTGCTAACCTCCTCTTACATCTGTAACAGTACATAAAACAGCATGCAAATACCAAACACAAAAGAAAAACATCAATACTTGACCAAGAACTCTATTAGGATGAAATAAAAATATATAAATAAGTGGCAATAAACATGAAATTGACTAATTAGACTTAAAAGTACTCAAACGTTAGTTAGGTTAGATTGCTCAATACGTTAACTTTAATTACAAAGGGTACACTTGACGGTAAACACATTAATGTGGCTCAGGGCAAACGAAACGGCCACAACTTACGTTGAACAACAAAAGAATGCATAGGTAAATCGTTAAATTTAGCAAACGGCAAAACACATCATTGACAACAGATGTACTAATCGTTCAACACTCGACGGGGCGTTCACTTTTCGTTATACACAATAAAACCAGCTTACAATAACTTTTACCTTGAGAAAATTGGCTGGCTGCACAATTACGGGCGATACTGTATGTAGCGTCGCTTCCCAAACAAATTACCGGAAAGAACGGACGACGGCGAAATCAACGGGCGAAGACGTGGTGCGAGCGAGCCTCGGAGATGCTGGCCACAACTAAGGGTGGCATGATGCAATAGAGTCCCCCGAAGGGCGAAGTCGACGTAGCGATAACACGGGGTGAAATTCAAATTAGCGTTGGGTTCGATAGAAAGAGTTCGTTAGGGTCCGTATAAACGATATCTTCAAGGGTCTCGCAACCCTCGACGATAAGAACTCTTGAACCCACTAATTAATGCTTCACATGCACTTCAAACGGAAAGTTTACCACCACCAACGCCAGAGATTTCTTGCCAAACGAAACAGTTCGAAAACGTTAAATTGGTACAACAAACAACACGATGCACCCAAAACACACAGCTATTCACAACGAAAATTACGAAAGTTCGAGCAGCGTCCCCCGGCCGCAAGCGATGCGAGCCGGGGGCTGAAGAAGCCAAAAAACGTTTTTTTCTAGTTCAACAGCCGGTAGCGAAGTGAAGTTCCTGCCAAGCGGCAAGCGTGAAGAATGACATAGCGCGGACCCGGCTAATCTACGTCCTTGTTCCACTCGTTACGTTTAAGAATAAGACGGATCGAAATACTGAAACAACTTTACTTAACCAGGGGATTCACACGTAAAATTACAACCGCCGGTTCGGCGTCAAGAACCACTTAGGACGTGATAGTGGCAAGATGACATCATCCATGCAGAAGGCAAGGGCAGAAAAAAGCTGCTTTGATAAGCGGCTTACTAAGAATTTAGAAGAACAAAGGGACTACTGTTTGCAGCAGGGTCAAGGTTTAATAACACGTTAGCAACGGAAAATTAAGTCTCGGTGAATATGCAAGAACTGTAATGCGTTAATTTTTGAAATGAACAACGCGGAAATAAGGTTTAAGGAAATGAATTTTGATCACATTACCACTGAATTACGAATTTTGCTGGCGTGACTCGTGAAAATGCTAGAATTTAGGGCCGAAGTATCACAAGTAACTGCTTTAATAGAATTGTTCTAACAAACAAGGCAGTAACTTCAAAATTCCTAACAGCGACTTTTTGCTGAAAATTAAACACGGAGTTCTAAAATTCTACCAGATTTTTAAAAAAGCCAGTGGCGTACATTTACGTTTTGGAAAAATTGTCAACATGGGAATGCACGCCAATGACCCAAAGATTACAAGACATGTTCGATAATTATGTATACCAAATTTAGATATATTATATATACAGGGTGCCCGCTTTTGCCAATGTCGTTTTCGTCTCGCAACTCTTTTATTATTAACAATTTCTGAAACATACGAAAACTTTTTTAATGCAACTTTTTAGCTAGAATATTATAGCGGTATAAAAAATTTTACACGACGTTTCGATTTTTCAGAATCATCGTCAAGTTTATTTTTTCTTATAGGCGCCATATTTCAACATTTACTGTAAATTAATTTTAATTTATTACATTACACTATTAAAAGTCAAATCTTATGTTGTTTTCCAATATGTATTGTTATCAATATGCCTTTTTTTAAATTAAATGGATAGAGCTTTATACATTTTCAAATTCAGAACGAAAAATTCAATCGAAATGCGTATAAATACGATATGGACCCCATAAGAAAAAAATGAATCCGATGATGACTCGAAACTCTATTAAAATGTACTTTGCGCAAGACAAACTACTGAACGCAAACTGTTATATCAACAAACGTTATGATTTTGTTTTGTTTGCATTTGTTTTTCCATGGGTCCCATGGCATTTAACGTTTTTTTGAAATAATCGCAGTTTGCGTAACATAAACTGTATCATGTTATACATTGTTGAAATCGACAAGAAAATATCTATTTAACTGTAAAAAAAAATTTTATATAGCGCCTATCAGCAAAAATAAACATGATGATTCTGAAAAATTTAAACGTTGTGTAAAAATTTTGATACCGGTATAATATTCTAGCTAACCTTCTTCGTATCTATTCAAATAAGCGAGATGCCCATGTTCAGCCTCGAAAAGCGGGCACCCTGTATATATATATATTATATATACGATATTAATTACCTAACACTGCAGCCGTTGTAACATCAAGCTGATCTGTAGCTGGATCTTCCGTGGATACAGTATCTACTTTGTTACACATTTTGCACTGAGTTGTAAAAATGCCGCGAAAACCAAGTCTCTTTTCGCTAATAATTTCCACATTACAAAATGTGCAATCAAAACCATTGTGTTTAAAAGATTGGAGAGTTTTCAGTAGGTACTGTATATCTACTATTCTTCGTTCTGTAAAATCGAACGATTCTTGAGGTTCTTCTACTTCTATGACCAGCTCTGGCAATTCATCAAAAAACTCTTCGGATGTTTCGAGAATGGCTGATGACTTCTCATTTTCAACAGACGTAGTATCGACAATATTTTCGCTGACATCTTCGCTGATAGAACAATCACTAACACGATCACTTGAATCTTTTGAATCACTCAACACATCAACCCGTTTTTTGTGCTTTGCAAAACGCGCTCGTTTTAACTACATCTTACAACTTTTTGGTTTGGACAAATAGGCACCACGTTTATTTCCCATTTTTTTTTAAATTTAAAAGTGACAACACAAATTACGAACAATCAAGACTGAACGAAAATTGCTAATGACATCAGGGTTAACAATTTGCGATTTTATACTGAAGTAGGAGGCCTACTAAGCAACTGATAATTTGAGGAGGGGCAAAACAATAACCAGTTGCATAAGCACCTCATTAATTTTATTATTCGACATACTAAACTTTATTATCATTACTCATCCATAAAAGCAACATATTTTCCGTTTCCTGGAAGTTCTAAATAAGATAACTTTTAGAAACGCATTTAGGCAAGCACTGTAAGTAGATAACAGCTTTGCAATAACAATAATGAGCAATTTATAACATCATTATCGATAACTAGCAAGAATGCAAAAACATTGTTGTTGAATTTATATATTTATTATTAGTTTAATGGTCTGTTAATATTTGTTTTGGTTACCGTATAGCTAACCCTATATAACAAATATACCAATAAAAGAGAATTTTGAAAAGTTAGATTATTTTTGAAATACAGAACTGCCTGTGTTCGTTTTATATGCTTTATACAGAAAATAAGTCTGAAATATTTGAGCACCATTAGCCAGGTAGATAGTATACGTCGAGTTGTAAGGGTAGGTAATCGGTTGTAATCTGTTGTAATCGGCTTATCCTGCAAGCATAGCTCTAGCATAGTGAACAAAATTATATTTGGTCGTTAGACAACCCAATATACAAGAATTTGAAGTTCGGTTTAAGTAAACTCCAGTCTTAATCTGCAAGCTTTTCTACTGCTAACTGTACAATGTGTTGCCTATCTTTCAGAGATTAACCATCCTTTTTATCCTTGCAAGAAAAACTTCTTATCACCACGGTAACATCATGCCTATCATTCGTCAGTGGTTTACAATTTCAGGTTATACCATAAATCAGTAATTCCTGCTCGGACTGCTTCTCAATTTTACTTTCTTACTTTCACTGTTTATTCTCGAACTTTGGTGCAATCGATCACCTTCCAAAAATTTTAATTTAGTTTAAATGATAAAAGCATACCTGCTCATAGTGGCAATCACGTAAACGCTTGCCATAAATTTCCGAAATTTTTCTTACAGCTGCTCTTCTATTTATCACTTAACATTTATACCTTCAATTTTATAAAATTCTCTTTTTCAACTACTGCTATTAGCAACATTGAGTTCGCCAAATAATTTATTTATATTGCTTTTCAATGTTTTATTACAATTTACAAATATTTACATATAAATTAATAGATACTACATGGCATCAGACTTGGGTAACTTGTATAAACCTCCCGAAAACACCAGCTGGTGTTCTCTGACTTTCCTATCCAAAAACTGCGTCAACTCCTGCAAACTACATTCGATTGTCGGGCCTTGAAAGGCGAACATTTTCAACATCTGATGAATTCTTTCTAGCGGAAGGGAGTCCAAATTCATGAGCATACCAATAATATACGACCAGAAAGTCTGGAAAAAATTATTAAACATTTATTTAATATTGTATTTGCGCAAAACACTTACCTGTAACTCTTCTTCCCGTTGATCTTGCGTGCTTGCCATAGCACTTTCAGATTCGTAATCCTCAACAACGACATCGGCATTGACGTTTGCTCCGGTAGTTTCACCTTTCTCTGCTAAACGGAACATGTCTGTCTTAGTCTCCTCCACCAATCCACGCGACTGCCAAAATTCGATTTTCTTCCTTAATATTGTTGGAGGAATATGCACGACACGACTAAGATCGTTCAGTTCCCAATCATCTTAAAACACTCATTCAGTAAAAACATACACATTTACTTAACAACTTACTCCTATCCTGGAAGTACATTAAAATCGTCGCGTGCACAGGACTGACCGACAAATTTAAAGTGCGGTCGGGCAGCTCGATCTCCAAATCGACCACCCCTAAGTGGTTCTTCCAGCACAAAGTGCGGTTGCCCTTCAGGGTTTCAAATGCTCGCGTGTATGCCTCCATTTGCAACAGCACCTTGGGATGTAGCTCGAGCTTTTCGTCCTTGAACGGCGGCCAGAATTGTGCGGACACGATCATCGTGGACATGGGAAAGTTGTTTTCAATGTAGTCAGGATCTTGTTTGATATGGTGATTTATGCGCTTCGAATCTGCTATATCCTTCAGCATAACTTCGCAGTAATGGAGCTGTGAGTCGCCAAACCGCAGCTTTAGTAGTTCTAAATATCGTATCTCCTTTTCTGTGTCGCAGGAGAACTGGGAAAGCAGCCGCTCGGCCAACAGGGTGCGATATTCGTTTACGAACAGTTCTTTGCTGCCATAGACACTTACCAGCATGGATATTATGTCGGAAGTGCGACGGATGTTTGATGATTTATCTAAAATATTTCAATTAAAAAAAGAAAATCCATCAATAACACTTACTAGGGTCGATATCAACTGGATCAGGCATCCAGGTCTCCCAATTTTCCGACTCTTCATCAGACTGGGCATTTTCATCCATGTGCACAGCATCACCTTTCACCAATTCCTCCGCCAAATCATTTGGACCTTCCTCCGTCAAGCTGCTAACTACACATCTATAACATCACATTATCAAAAGTGTTTTGCCGCCTCAATACTAGCTACAAACCTAACAGTGTCTTCCCGGCTTCTCAGGTATTGGTGCATTGGCTGCGTGACCATTTCCAGCAGCAAACCAGAGGGGTCCAGGACACGCATGGAGCGGATGGAGGCCACATACGCTGTTAATATGTCGGGCGTGCTCACTCCTGGGTGGAGGAGACGCGTCTCCATGGCCTTCTGCAGCTTTTTAGTTAGTAGCGGACGTAGATCTGTCTTAGGCAAGCACTTGCTGAGGTCTTCCAGTGCTGGTAGAGACTCTGGATACTCTACAAGCAGTGGTTAAAATAGGTATCAAAGATTAATTACAATTTTCCAACCGATTATAATGTTAAAGAGCTGGTTAATCCTGATTTTCGTGTAGGTTTCATACAAGAAATTGGTCAATTTCTGTTTAAATTTATTGACGGAGTCCTGCTGTTCAGATGAATAACCAGGGCAATAGACTTTGCGTAACCACTTTATTATAAAAAGATCCAGCCACTAAAAGGAAATGTCAGTACTTAGTCGTAAATTATTTTTATGTATTACCTTTTCTAAACTATTTATGTACGAAGTATCGAAGTTGTCTTTACAAGTCTTATGTATGTGCTTTTCTATATGAGTGTATATTAAGGACGTTAAAACTTGACCGACCAGAGGTTCTAGCAGCTCCAAATCGACTAGTTTTCTGGAAACACAACCGATACACTCAAAACTTGACAAACTGCACCAAAGTACCTGTTAGTTTCATAAAAGTAATCTAAACAACAATAATTTGCACAATTTTTCATGCAAATGCAGCAATTTTTCTCCTGCATTCGACTATCATCATCTTCCATCCGCAAAGCGCTTTCATAAAAGTCCTCAATAACCTTTGAGTGCTCCACAGGCAGCTGTGACAGAAGTGTCGCCCTTATAATGAGCTTTAGAGCATCCACCGGATTTTTCTCCCCGTAAATTGGCTCTTCGTATTTGTTCGAGTTGCGCAGGACGTTTACTTTTAACATGAGGTACAAGCACTGTGCAAAGTAGCTGTACAATATTTCAACGGCTTTGTAGAATTTGTTGAAACGTTCGCTTTTACTCACGCACTTTGTGAAATACGACCAAAATTCTGGCACGATGGTTTCCCTCGCATGTTTTTCAATTCTGTTGATAATGAGTGCTTGAATCGCATGGGTAAGGTTCAATTTGTTAATTATCTCTACAACCCTTGCGAACTCCTCCTGTGGTTGTTCTTGGAAAGGCTGCAATTTGACAACTTTAGTTTTGCATTATGGATTTTCACCGTTTCGTACCAATGTAAACGAGTCGCTCAGAATAGGAAACACTTGCTTTATGGACGCCCAAGCTTCTTTATAACTGATTTCTGCCATTTTAATTCTTACAACTCGGTACAATTCTTTAAAACTTCATTTGAAATTATTTGAGGTTATGAGGCCCAGCAATAATTTTAAAAGCAAACAAGATAGTGGCTATTGTCACACTACAGGTAAAATAGTGTTTCTTTAGATTGCCAGTATCAAACTACAACTAAAAATCACAATTCCCCAATATGCAATATCTACTGTTACAATAACTTTAGACATTTATATTTCACTGTCATGTTTAAAGCAGACAAAAAGGAAATGTTTTTGTATAAATCCAAACGTGTAAAACAAAGACTTATGGTTAACATGGGAGTTAATGGTAGCTTTAGCTAATCACAGCTTTACTTGTGAAATGAGAGTACATCGCATTGTATTTAATAGTTTTTCTAAAACTGAGTGAGAAGAATTGCCTTATCTTGCACTCAATCAGATATTGTTCAGGCAGACAAAAATGTTACTCTACATTTGCTTCTGAAATATCCAGAAAAAAATATAATAAGTATTATACCAAAAGTTTGACATAGGTATATGACTATAGAAGAAAAAGACAGTTTAAGTAACACGCAAATTTTTGAGGAAAAAACTGATCTCTAATTTTTAATTTGTACCTACAGCGATCTAATATAAAATAGGTAGTTTTGAAGTTTGTTGTATAGATAAATTCAAACATTTTTATCAGTCAATGATATTAAGAATTTGCGACAAATACTGGACAGCAAAATAGTCAACTAAACAATTGAAAAGAGTCGATTATACGAGACGTCTTGCCTGTCATAAGTCAACACCTCGAGTCTCTAGAATTTTCGATTGTCGAGTTGTATACTGGTAGACTATACCAAGAATAAAGAAAAAAATTAAATAAGAAATTCATAAATTTGATTATTTTGTATTAATTTGTCAAATTTTTAATTCATTTATGTGGTTTTAATATTGTTTTAGTATACCTGACATTTTTTTGTCAAGGCTATGTACTTTTAATAACTGCGATTATACAAAGATTGGTATTTCTCCGCTTATTCAAAGGTTTGTTTAATCGATATCGCTATAGTTACTGCAATAACTGGTGTAATAAACGGAAACTATTACGCATTATTATTGGTTTCTAATCTCATGAATGGTATAGTCAAGGGTAATACCACAAGTAGTGGATATATTTTTGACAAATATTTTGCCGTTTCCATGTAAATTATTGTGTTTAAATTTCACTATACAAAATCACAATAAAAATGTCACTCGCCTTCGGCTCGTGACATTTAAATGTGATTTTGTTGAGTGAAATTTGCAATAATTTCTATGGAAATGGCAAAATATTAAAAATATATATCCACTTCGAGTGGTATTTGGGACGACTATTTAACAATATTAATACATAACGGTTAACTTTATTGAAAAATAATCCGACAATTAATATAATTATTCATTCTCAATTAAATTCAGGGGAATACTTCTAAAACATAACATTTTAAAATTTTTACGTAAGCCAAACTTGGTTCACACAGTTTGTTGGTATTTAGTTTTACGTAACCTAGCGATATCACTAAAGACAAAACTATTTAGTTTTTGAGTAGGTAGGTACATTGTTTTGTGAATATTTTGCATGATGCCCAATATTCAGTGATATACTGATGTTATTGATTGAAAAAAGCAAATGTCTGGAATATGATTGCCTTATATGTTATAGTGTTGAACAGTCAATATAATACTCTTTGTCCACTCAAAACTGTTCGTTCTCATTTGTTTGCAAATTATATAAACCGAAACTATACCGTTGAACCGATCGACAGAAATACCTACAGAGATTGCAAGTTATTTGTAATTACCACATCCATGGTCCTATAGAAACCAAATGTTTAGAGCTTTACATTTAATAATAATGCTATGATGTAATTATTAATATACATGTAGACACATCTGTTGGTTACCAAAAATTATTGATCCTTCATACTAATTGTATTCAAAATGTTACACTTGCAATAGTTAACAATCTTTTTCGCACTCACGAGGAAGCAAAGGCACTAAGAAATATGACATACGCAACAGTGAATAGTGGAAATTGCGATGTGAACATTCAAACCAATCTATGAATATTTAACCTGTGCTAGATCTAATAGTAGGCAAACCTATTATACATTTAGGACAAGGTAGTGGTGATTTTGATAGTGATAGTTTTAGGTTAAACTCGCTGTTACAAGACTAAATGGTATTTACGACACAAAATAGGCCCTCATGTAGACATTAGGTCGTTACATGACTTTACTTGAATAATATGCCCCTCAAGAGGTATCACATCTGATGTACGATTATTTAAAAAAAGTTTCAGTGCCCCAACTCATAATATTTAGCCCTGCATTAAATTACCCCGGGCGTAACAGGACTAATTCAACCTCCCGGACAGCACACGCAGCCACGTCAATGAAACACATTCGGCTGAATTTTGATAAATCTCCAAGCTACCTCTCGCCGCAGCTTAAGGAGTCGAGAGCCACATGCGGGCTTGATTGATAAATCCCGACTGAGGTCCTTATAGAAAATTTGTAACTCAGCGACTTCGTCAATCTCCTTGGGCGAAATTTAACGGTATAAAGATCATTTCCCACAAAAACATGCAGACGTTAATTCATAGAAATGCAGTCTCCCCTCCTACCTGAGGCGCAACGAAAAATGTAAATTCCTGAGAATGTGCATACGTTAGCTATCTGGATAGAAGCTGCTCGGCTGTCAGATAATTGTGCTCTAAATTGCGAATAAATGAATAAACAGGGACGGGCTCGCCTAAATTGATCGATGACTAAATGGATTTACAAGTGGCGATATGAATTAAAATTAACTTAATATCGTCAGACGCAAATTTATCACAATTCGTCGCAATTTATGTAATAGTAGCTAATAATAAATTTGAATATGCTAATAAGAAAATTAAAAGTAAAGACAGAAAAAATATTGAAAGCCTTCAGAAGAATGAATGATAGGATACTACACAAAAGCGACGTACATGAAGATAAACGGAAAAACGCCAGAGAAATCATGGGTAAAGCTCAAAAAGGATCATCCAAAAACAAAACTGCAGCAAAAATACTCACTTCCTTCTTTTATAAGAGCCAAACAGCACTTTGAGCAATGCATAGATGCTGAAAGGCATGCGATGTTCTAAGCCGTGATCCAGAAACCTGACAAAGTTAATTCACTCCAATGGAGGCAATGCACACTCTGTGGCCAAGTTCATAAACAGAGCGGTCGTGACTCTGCAAATTACATAGTTTTCAGTAGTTATAACCAACTAAGCTATTACCTACCTGATAAAACTTCTCTCTATTGGTTTTGATGGACGTGTATTCGGCGTTGCTATATGGTCTTGTACTCGTGGTCACAGTGAAAGCCTCAAATCACTCCTTTTCTTGCTGTTGGTTTGCTTGATATCTTCGTTTCAATTAAATGCGTTTGCGGTACTTCTAAGGGGATCAACACGTGTATGCCATAGATAATCTAAAATATTATTGATCGTGTAGCAACAACTAAGACTTGGAAGGTTTATAATCACAATCATTTTTTACATCTGTTACCTTAGAATCTTCCAGATCGGGTTTCTTTTTCATTAAATTTTTATTAGATTTAACAGCTTTCTCAGGAATATTCGTCTCAGGATGGTTTACCTTCCTATGTAGCTTTGTTAACCTTACATCTTCTTCTGTTACGGCTAAACTGTCCTGTAATGAGGTAAAACTACGATTTTTCTTGCCTGCTTTTAAAGGCGTTGAACTGTCTATATAGTACGAGCGGCGGTGACACTAAGTCTAGTGTGATAAAACTTTTCAATGTCATATATATTGCTATGGTACATAGAGAGAGAAAATAATTTAAATATATCGAAAATTAAGTGCAAAGAATGGAATAGTATTCGTATAGTAATCATTGAAAAAGGCTAGGAAATATTATAATGCAAACAACTTAATGTTGCAGGATAATGAATCAAAGTCCTAATATAAAATGTCTAGAGTGTGGCATTCAATTTAAATAATGGTAGTCAAGAGATAGAAAAATATGTTTTAAGGGATTATTAAAAAAACAAACTTGAAAACTGAAATGTAAAGTATTTTTCGACTAATAAACTTTAATATACTCTAGTCCTATTTATCTAAGAACTATTTTGGCATGATAAATGGACTATACATGAAATTTACGTGGTACTGAAGTGAAAATATAACTCGACAATGTAAATGAATTTTACATGGTATAACTACAGGAGTGCAAGTAAATACAAAGATAAAATATAGCAAGAATGGAGGATCAAGATTATTAATTGGAACTATATAATAAAACATCAGTAAGAGTAACGATTTGGATATAATTGATTGGAATTTTAATACAAAGGATTGGCGATTGGACGTTCTTTTGGGAGTGTTGACGCTGCTTGGAGTTTCTGTGTGCTGTGCCGGAGGGTGTTTGGACTTGGTGGAGAACTGTCATCTTCCAGCTTAGGACGAGGTTGCTGTTTGGAGTTTTGTCACAACAGACTGGGTCCCATTGAACGGAGATCAACTTCCTGACGACGGAGGGAACATACATGAGGATTTGGATTGTTAAACAACGAGATTATTTTGAGGATAATCACAGCTGGACAGTTTGAGTCGACAACGTGATGGATGCAGCGAGTTTACAAGTGAGGTGATTAGTGTTTATTTACAGGTAGAACTGAAGGAAACAGGCTGATTCAAGCTACTTGGAAGTTTGAGCGTTGCAGGTTAGTTAATAATAAATACATGCTAATGTTATCTGTAACAAAGAACATTTAAAATTGGTTCATTAAGACAAAGAAAGTCATACTTACGAATTGATTTATGAATTTTATATAATTTGTAAAGGATCTTGATTAGTTATCTGCACAAGCAATTGCAAATGACATAAATGTCAAATTTATTGAAGTTTTAACATAATTCAAATTACAGTTAGATTACTTGATATTTCAGAACCTACCCCTGAGTTGAGATACATGCTATTCCTTTTTATTAAGGTTAAAACCATTATTATTAAACAAACATAAGTCTATAATCATAGCAATATACAGGGTGAGTCATTAGTACGGGAAAGCTCGATTGAACTTAAGCCGTTAAAGATATCAAAATGAGCCAACTGCCACTATATACAAGAAGTTATGAGGAAGTTTGTAAAATTATTTTTCGTTATACAGGGTGTTTAATTTTTTCAGGGCAGTATTTAACTTAATTTTTTTAAATGGAACACGCTGTATATTTTTAAAGATATGGATTTATCTTTTTCTAGGACTTATAATAAAGTTTACTTTTTGAAATTTACTTCAGCCGTTTTAAAGTTATTCGATTTTTTCTGTAAAAACGTGCGCTTACGGACACTTATTCAAAACATCACAGGGCACTTGATCGTAGAGATATCTAATTGAGGTTTTGGTCATGCCTAAATAACTTTTTGGAGTATCATTTGGAAATAAGAACGCTTACCTGCGTTGTGGGATTACTTAGTTGTGACACGTTAACTTTTCGAAACTTTGAAGGTCCATAACTTTATTTTTTCAAATGGCACTCCCTGTATTTTATTGATTAGTCGTATTCAGCATCTTATTTTACAATTTTTATGTCCTACATGTCTTATGCCAAAAATTTATAGTTTAGGAGATAATTCGGATTTTTTGAAAAATGCACAAATATCTCATCTATACCGACCTAGTGTGCCATGGAAACAAGTGTTCACGAGTTATTGTTTGAGACATCTCAAAAAGCACTCGTTTAACCTCATGTTTTTAATTTGTCGGGAAAATGAAATTAACGAAGGATGAAATGGAGGATATGGTTTATGTATTAGGTGAAAGTGAGCGAAACACGTTACTGGCGTCTAGAATTTATGCACAAAGATATCCTGGTAGGAGGCATCCAAGAGCAAGAGACTTCGGAAATGTGCAAGCAAGATTTGAAGAAACGAGCAGTGTCCAGTATGAGAAACAACGTCGGCGAAACCCAGCGACCGACGGTGAAAATGAAGATCTGGTTGTGCAAAGTGTTGTAGAAAACCCGCACACAAGTTCCCGTGCCGTAAGTCAACAACTGCAAATTTCCCAAACCAGTGTTTCTAGGATTATCCGTAAAAACAAATTTCATCCGTACCATGTCCAGTTAGTACAGCACCTAAATGAAGACTACTATGTAGCCAGGCAAAATTTTTGTTTATGGGCCCGAAATAAGGAACAGTTGGAAAACAATTTTTTCAATAACGTGCTATTTACGGATGAGGCTACATTTAAAAAAGATGCAAAAGTTAATATTCACAACTTTCATTACTACGACACTCAAATCCCCCATTTCATTCGAACACTCGACCACCTACATCGATGGTCACTTAATGTTTGGGTTGGTATGATTGGTAATAGGGTTCTTGGGCCGTATTTCTTCAACGGCCCACTGAATGGAGAATCGTATTTGCACTTTCTCCAAAACGATTTTCAATTGTATCTGGATGATTTGCCTTTAGATGTGAGAAGACGAATGTGGTTTCAACATGACAGTGCCCCATCACATAATAGTCGTATTGTAAGGGAGTATTTGGACGGCGAATTTGAGGGACGCTGGATTGGTAGAGGAGGTCCAGTACCATGGCCTCCGAGGTCGCCTGACCTAACGAAACCAGACTTTTTCTTATGGGGCTTCGTCCACGATCGGGTGTATGAAGCTGAAGTCACTACTAAGGAAAATATGCAGCAAAGAATTGCAGAAGCTTTTCATAGCATTGACGAGTGTATAACCCAAGGGGGTTATCATTTTGAACATGTTATGTAATTCTAAGTGCTATTTGTTATAAATAAATAACTCCAAGTTTCTAATTATTGTTTATTTTTGGGAACATGTGTATATTTTTGTATATCATAAAAACATGTTTAGCACTTTTCAGAGGTCTAACTTTTGTGCATCTGCTATGGGGGTATCTATTAATTTCCGTAAATACATCTTTTGTTAATTTTATTTTCTCGACAAATTAAAAATGTAATGTACAACAAGTGCAATTATAACGTGTGTCTAGCTATAATTTATTTGTTTTCCATGGCACACTCTATATGTATCGATGAGAAATGTGTGCATTTTTAAAGAAATTCTAATATCTCTTAAACTATCAATTTTTGGTATAGGACATATCGGACAAAAAAGATATAGAATTAGAGGTTGAAGACCACTAAGCAATAAAATACAGGGGGTGTAATTTGAAAAAATAAAGTTATGGTCCTTCAAAGTTTCGAAAAGTTAACGTGCCACAACTAAGTAATGTCATAACGTAGATGAGCGTTCTTATTGCTAAATGATACTCCAAAAAGTTGATTAGGCATAAGCGTAATCTCAATTAGATATCTCTACAATCAAGTACCCTGTGATTTTTTGAATAAGTGTCCGTAAGCGTACGTTTTCACAGAAAAAATCGAATAACTTCAAAACGGCTGAAGTAAATTTCAAAAAGTAAACTTCATTATAAGTCCCAGCAAAAGATAAATCCATATTTTTAAAAATATACAGGGTGTTCCATTTAAAAAAATTAAGTTAAATACTGTCCTGAAAAAATTAAACACCCTGTATAACGAAAAATAATTTTACAAACTTCACCATAACTTCTTGTATATAGTGGCAGTTGGCTCATTTTGATATCTTTAACGGCTTAAGTGCAATTGAGCTTTCCCGTACTAATGACTCACCCTGTATATATATATATACATACAGCACCATAGGCCTTAAGGCCTTTGGCTATTTATTCTATACTATTCACAAACAATAATTAGCAACTAATCTATACTATTCACTTTTATTTTCCACAACTTTCTGTTTTTTGCAATTTCTTCCCAGTTGTTTTCGTTTATTGATTGTAAATCCTCTTTCACACATTCTTCCCATACTCTCCTTAGTCTGCCTTTTCTGTTTTTGCCACCCCACTTTGCATTATACACTTTCTTTACCAAATCCTCATCTCCCATTCTTATAATGTGACCCAGCCACCTTAACCTACACTGTTTTACTATTACACTTAACTTTTTGTCTTTATAGCATTCTTCTAATTCTTGATTCGTTTTCCGTCTCCATACCCCTCCTTCTTTGATCCCCCCATAAATTTTTCTCAAGACTTTCCTTTCCCACACATCCAATTTTTTATTACTTTCTTGATCAGTTACCCATGTTTCTGCCGCGAAAGTTACTGTTGGCCTGATTATAGTTTTATAAATGCACTCTTTAATCCTGCATGATATCTTTTTGTCCCTTATAATCTTATTGTATGCCCCTATACATCTTGACCCTGCTGCTAACCTTCTCATAATTTCCCTTCTGGAACCTCCTTCTTCTGAAATCTGTACCCCCAAGTATATTACCTGTTCTTCTTTTTTAAAACATTGTAGTTGGTTTTCTAATTTTATTTTTAGTGTTTCATTTCCTGTTTTGTTTTTATTATTTAAAATCATGTATGTTGTCTTGCTCTCATTAATCTTTAGACCGATCTTTATTGCACTTTTTTGGAATCTTGCTATTATTTCCTTTAATTCTTCTTTGGTTCTACTTAAGAATGCATCATCCGCGTAGGCAAGGCACTGATAGGAATTTCTTGCTAAATGGTATCCTGTTTTCATTTTACTTTTTCTAAGTACTGATTCTAATACTATATTAAACAATGCGGTGGATAAGGGGTCCCCTTGTTTAAGTCCTATGTTGCTATCAAATGTCTTGGAGTCATGGCCTTGAAATCTAACTTTGTTTGCTGTGTTCCCTAAAGACATTTGTATTAGCTGTATTATTGCTGGGGAGAATTCCAGGTCTTTTAATGCTGTAATGATTTCTTTTCTCTTTATTGAATCATACGCCTTCTGAAAATCTACAAATAGTGCATAAATTCTTGTATCCCTTCTATTGCACATTTCTTGGATTTGCCCTATTACCCAGATATGATCGATAACTGATTTTCCTTTTTTAAAACCACACTGATAACTACCTATTTTTGCATCTGCTTCCTCTTGTAACCTTTTATTGATCATACTTGTGAAAATTTTGTATGCAACAGTTAACAGAGGGTCTCCTTTCTTGTACATTGGACTTATAATTGCGAGTTTCCATTCTGCTGGCATTCTTTTCTGTTTCCATACTTCTGTAATTAGTTCAAAAATTCTTTCTTTTACTGATTCGTCTGTGTACTTTATTAGTTCTAGCGGTATTTCGTCTATTCCTGGGCTTTTATTATTCTTCATATTTTGAATGACTTGCTCGAACTCTTCCCTTGAAGGTGCCGTTTCGTCACTTCCATTTGTTTCATCTTCTTTCTCTTCCCTTTCCCCCTTTCCCTTCCCTTAACAAAATAATTTTAAAAAAATGCCTTTTGAAGGTTGATCTTCAACAAAAAATAATTTTTTAACAATTGTAGGTGACAGCAAATATGAATGTCTATAAATTTCAAAGGCCACGACCCACATTACTGAGCAATCTGTACATTTATATGTATTGTCTCAAAAAATATATCTTATAAAAGCCTCTTTTGTAGAATGCGCCACAAAATCTTCAGCTGTATGTCAGACCGTCCGAAAGAACAATGCATTGGAATGCAAATTTGTGAAATGTTGTGGCAATCGGTTTTTGGTTGGAATAGAAAGCACCTTTGATCTTCTACCTGATTTGAGATTGGCCACCCTCTGTTTGCTGACCAGCGAAGAACTCGTTGGGGGCGGTGACCTTGGTTACGTTCCTCCAAAGGGTGGCGCTGGAAAGCACAAAGTTCATTGTTGCATCTATTGCAGCAAAATGATCAAGGGCATTCCCAGACATCTAATCAACAAGCATTCCGAGGAAGCTGAAGTCAAAGCTGTTTTGTCTTTGGGGCCCGCAAAACGTCAAGAAGCATTTATTCGTTTGAGGAAGAGGGGCGATAGGGCCTATAACGACAAGGTTCCACGAGAAAGGAGAATTCCTTATAGAAATCCGCTCCTCTACTCTGTGTCTGACTGCATTCACTGTGACAACTGCGACTGTTTGTTTAGCAAAAAAAACTTTAGTAAACATCATCTGAGGTGCACCAAACGACACCCGGACAAGATGAAACGGACGGTCAGGTTGGAAGTTATGGACAGAGAAGGAAGAAAGCCGTCGGGATCGGGCGTGGAAACTTCGTACGAGGCAACGCTAAAGGTTCTCCTCCGAGATTTGAAAAATGATGAAATTTCTGACATAATCAAGAATGACCCAATCATTCAAGACGTGGGGGTGGTGTTCTGCCAATCAGTTCGAGATCAACGACAACATCATAATGCTCGCTCGCACATGCGCCGATTGGCAAGGCTATTGCTGGTCTTGAGAGAGATTGATCCATCTGTGGTTAGTTTGGTTGATTGGATCGATCCCAAAAGATACGACACAGTCCTGGAAGCCATTAGAATTACATGTCGAAGTGATCCACGAAACCCGGCTGGAGATCTGGCAAATAGTTCCTTGGCTAAGCAGTATGGACTACTGATCAGCCAGGTAATTCACAGAGTCAGAAAAAACAAGTTTATCAATATGAGTAATCTCAACGCGTTGGAGGCTTTCGAAAAACTTCATTCGGTTGAATTCAATGTGCAGGTCGGTCGAAATGCCACCACTAGAGCTGAGGAAAAAAAATCAGAAACAAAAGACCATTGCCGTCGACGGTAGACATTAATAAGTTAACTTTACATTTGAAAACTGTGTTGGCCGATAGCATGTCGCAGCTAAATAGATCTTTTAACCATGGAATATGGAGAAAGTTGGGCGAAGTCCTTTTCTCTAAAATCCTACTCTTCAATAGGAGAAGACCGGGCGAACTGTCGTGGGCAACTCTCCAAGATTACCAGAATAAGCGACTGGTCACTGTGATGAGGAAAGAAAATACATGAACAGACTGGAAAGGCTATGCGCCGATCACTTCACCATGATTCAGATAAAGGGAAAGAGGGGTCGAGTGTTGGGGACTTTACTGCAGCCAGAGGAAGTAAAGTAAGTCAATAATTTATTCTTGTTACCCAATGCGTCAAACATACGTCTGTTTGCATGATACATTATACGTTGTAAAACGGAAAGTTTATTTTCTTTATCAAGTTTTTTTTGTTTGGAAAGTTTGTTTATTTTCTTTATTGCGTTGTTAACAATGAGTATTTTCTGTAACTGTTTTGCCAAACAACAGGGTAACTATTTTAATTTTGTGAAATCGAAAGTAGTAACTTCTTATGTGATAGGCTGTATGTACTAATTATGCCATATGCCATAATTTCAATGTCATTAAAAACAATAAAAAATAGTAGGAAATAAGGTGTCTCTTTAAATGCACTCTTGCAAGAAAATGAAATATCCCTGTTCGTAAACTTTTTTTTTTGGTAAATACAAAGAATTTTAATGCAAAATAGAGAAATTGTAATAAAAAGGTGTGTTGCAATAGGCTTCATTGTAACACTTGTTTTTTAGTATACAATTGCGAGACTATTGGTAGTTGATAGAATTTAAATTAAATATTAAATCCCTATTAACCGGCTGTAAACCGGCTTTAAAAGTTTGAAATAAGTGAAAACTGATTTTAAGATTAAAATGCATTTATTTTGTTTGAAATAAGACATAATATAATTACTATTACATAAAAATGTAAAAGATTAATATGTACCTACATTATTAATTCCTATTTATCTATCTTATGTTCATGATTATCATTTCTTTTTCCAGAGGCTTGGATCTACTTCTGTCATACAGGGAGAAAGTTGGAATCCCACCAGATAATCAGTATCTGTTCGCTTCCTTACATAAGGCGGGGCACCTTGCAGCTGCTCGTGCATTGAAGGTACTGGCACATCAGTGTGGAGTGAATAACCCAGAGCTGTTGACTGGCACAAATCTAAGGAAACAAGACCATGTGTCAGCTTTTCAGCTTGGATGACAACCAGATGAAGCAGGTATCGGACTTCATGGAGCATTCCAGAACCGTCCACGAACAGAACTATAGACTTCCCGAACAAATCAATCAAATCACGAAAATTTCACGTTTCCTGTCTGTGGTTAGTGATGAAGATCTCTTCGCACACAAGGGAAAGTCTTTCGATGAACTGCAAATGCTTTCTCCTACTGATGAAGAGTTTCATGACTGTGAGCAACAGATTGATGTTCCTGCGGGAGAGTTTTGTGAGGAGTTTCGTGAGGTCGACTTCCTAGAATGGCAACCTAGCACTTCCCCTTCACACGACCAGCTTGAAGACGAGCCTTCTAATTCAACCTACTTGCCTAAAGACCAGCTTGAAACTCCAGGACCATCAACTTTAATATCGTCATATCAACCAGGTAATTATCATTTTCACTGTGTGAACAAGATAATTTAGTTACAATTCTGTTGACCTGTTAAATTTGTGAGCTTTGTCCGTCACACTTGTTTGACCCGTGTTCATTCTCACTGCCAATTTAAATAAACAATGGCTTAATTAAAGGATATGAATTCGACGCAATATAATGAATTTAGAGCTTTAAAATGTTACGACAAAAAGGATTCCCAGATTTTATGTTGGTTTCTTTCTTAATCCTGTTTTTTGTATCAAATTGAGGTGCGAAACAATAGCATATACATCTCAGGAAAATTGACTCATTTAGAATTTATGACTTTAATACAGTATGTACAATTCAAGTCTAATTTATTCTGTCATTGCAGATATTGTTAAGACCCCTGAGAAACTCCTAGTTCGGCGACCGGCTTGTCTATCCTCTGCATCTAAAGCGTCTAAATCTCCACAATCACGAAGACGATACCCGAACATGATGGAGTTGCTGCAAACGTTGTCATCAAAGGCTAAAACACGACAGAAGAAGAAGGCTTGGAGCGTCAGTGAGGTGGCATTCATGAAAAAAACGTTTGCCAAATTTTTAAATGCTAATCAAAGGATGCCGGACACTCAGCTCCTAGAACGGGTGCTGAGAGAAAATCCACAAATATTCGACAGTTGCCGCAACAGAAGTAGCTTGTATTCCTGGATACAGTACCGTAGGGTGAAAGGAGACTAGGCGTTTTGCATATAAGCGTAGTTTTAAGCGTACTTTTATGGTTGTGATATTTTTACTTTCCCATACCCATAGGTATAGGGAAGTCTTGGAATCATGAAAATTTTGGAAATCGAGATTTTCACAGAAATATCCGTTTTGTGCCTCTAGGAACCCAAAAAAGTGGTTTTTAAAAAATGTCTGTCTGTGTGTGGGTGTGTGGGTGTGTGGGTGTGTGGGTGGGTGACGCTCCTACAGCCGAAAGTATTGCTCCGATTTTGATGCGCTTTGGAATGCGGGGGTGTATCGAAAATTCATCGACAAAATAAGCTTTTCAAAAAAATCCGAAACCGGAAGCGGAAGTTACGCATGTTTTTTTGGTATCACTGTTTTCGTGATTAAAAGTTTGAAAATTTTATCACGGATAGCGATAGAGGGTCATAAGACAAATCTGTTAGTTTTTTGCCGAACTCGCTAGGTTTAAAATGAAGGGCGCTATGATTTTTTGAAAATTTTGAGTTTAACGCCCTATTACTCAAAAACGGATGAATCGATTCAATTGATTTTTTTTTCTGAATAGTATATGAAGGCTAACATGAGGTGATATAAAAAGTGTTTTGAAAAATATTAAGGGGCCTAAATTACAAATTTTCAAAGTTTTGGAAATTTTCTAAGAATCATTTCTCAAAAACTGCCCACAGGAATTTGTTTAAACTTCATACACTGATAGACCCCGAAAAGGGCTATCGATCTGTTTTTTAAAGAATCTCATGAATTATCTGTGGCGCCCTCTACGAAGCTTTGAAGTTTGAAAATTTAAACCCCTTTAATTAATAAACAAAACAAGATAGGTAGCTGGGGTTTTCACTGAATTGCTCAGTGCATAATGGAGCATATGAATATGCAAAAAAATATTACACTCGTGGATATATGTAAGCGCACCGGGCCCCTCCCCCCTCTATTTTTGAAAAATAATTTTTTTATTCTAACGGTTGTTATATTTTTGCGTCAAAGAATCTTTTTCCGCGAAAATAAAAAAATCGATTTTGTATGCCCTAGAAAATATAATTTCCAGGTACTTAGAAAATTTCACCTCGGTGCTACAGCCGTTTTGAGGAAAATAATACATAAACTAGCACAGTGGCGGCTTGTCCACTTGGCGCCATCTACAGAAGCTCGGTGGTCACGTTTTGAACTACACATTCTTTTATATTTACCCGCAATTTACGTGAAAGTGTAAACGCTTATCACGGTGAAGACGTGAGTCATCGAGTTGAAATTTTGATATGTTGTAAAGACTGTTGAATAAAGACGATATGAACAGTTTCCAGTATGGGAAAGTCCAGGGAGGTAGTCACGTCCACTTTTTTAATTTTGTACTGCGGTGTTAATGTTGATGTCGATTAAATTTATTTACCACACAATTGAACAGTTTTTTTGTTATCTATATATGTTTATATTGATGGCTGTTAAGTTGTTATCTTCGGCATACAGAAGAGGAAACCTAACCTCTACATTATCTGTTTCATCTACAACTCTTTTGTCATGCGGGGCACTTTGCCAATATGTATTTCAAGAGAGTGGAAACAATTTTGCTTTTATTTTGTGTCGCATGAGTATATGCAAGATATGAGAGGACACGTAGACTTCCTTGTTACCGCCAACACTGTTTCCAAATCTACAAACACAATTCTTATCAAATACAACTGGCACGGGGACATGCGGTAGAAAATGCCCTACCTTAACAATTTTAATGTGCAATTATATGGTGTGCAAGACTGCGGTAACTTGTTTATACTTCATTTGATTCAAATACCAAACACGTTTTCTAGTGATAATTATAAACAAATAATTCTTTAATATGCCCATAACAGTAGAAAACTATTTTGTCTTCTCTTAAGTTGAGCAATTGTCTAACTGTTGCTGTTTACCAAATTTATGGTCATAGTTTTTGGGCTTTCTAATTCTAAGTGCATGTTTTTAGCAGGACTTCTTATGGCATTGTCCCCTTCTACCCATGGAATTTTATTGCCGGGCATGGCAATCACATACTCGTTATCTAGCAAAACTTACTTTCCTATGTGTTTCTGTAGTAAATTTAAGCAGTTTTGTAATATATATGGACAGTGGTGGGCTGCCAAAATCGTAACGGCCCGTTCTCTCACGGAGTACATTTGCATATAATAGTAGGAGAGCTGGTGACATTTTTTAGTGGTCATTTAGTTAAGGCCTGCTTTTTGGGAGAATGTTGCTGGAGGCATGTATAAGTGTCATCTGCAAGGATTATCCTTAATAGAGGTATCGGAGGGAGGCAGAACACCCCCAAGTTTCGCTCTAATAAGTATATGTCAAATTCGAGGTTAGAACCTCGTATTTGACATTTGACAGTTCGGTTAGAGTGTGTCTCTGCTACCGGCTCTGGATTAATACCACAGTCTGCTCTCGTTTCTTTTATTCGATCGCGCGGTACTTATATAATGACCTTTTAAGTAGGTATTTTATTTTCCACTGATTTATTTTTGCTGTTTATATCTGTGATACGAGGTATATAAAGCAGTCCATAACGCCCTAGGACTTAAAGAGCGGGCGTAATGATAACGCCCGCTCATTATGCCCTCTCGAACGCGCATAATGAGCGGGCGTTACCATTACGCCAGCTCATAACGCCCTAGGGCGTTATGGGCTGCTCTGATAGCTCTTAAAGTTAGTTATTTGCGTATTCAAAGTGGAAAATAAAACGTTGTATGCACCACGGGCGTTACTTGATGTTCATAGCACTCGGGAGACTTAGAAACCCTCGGGCCAGAGCCCTCCAGCTTGTAAACTTCTCGCCCTCGAAAGGGCATAAACATCTTCATAATGCCCTTGGTACATAAATAACTATTTCAATCTTGAACAACGTTAACAATCGGTTCGCATTTTGAAAAGACAACTAATAACCGGTTCGTGCAAACCGGATCCAACACAGCACTGTTATATTATGGAACTAAAATTACTAATACTGTTTGTCCTATTGCATGATATTAAAATTAAAACAAAAAAATGTAAGTTTGACCGATTTTCGAGTTGGCTTCGTACTAGTATGCCGGTTTTAAATTGACAAATGTACATTTTAATTTGAAAAGTGCCAGCTTTGAACAAACAATGCCTGCTTGAGACAATCATGTATGCCTACCTGTCTAGGTAGAAAATTAACCAATGTTGATTTTCGTAAATATACATAATCGAACCTAAATTAACGGGATGTTAAAATGATCATGAATTACCATGAATTGCTCAAACATCGGTCATGTGCTGGTGCAGCACTAAACGCGACATAAACATGGGTAATAGTGCTACCGTCTTTATATTTGTATAATATTTTATAGTTATGGGTATTATTTTAGTATAATTTTTTTAACTATAAGAGTATGTGAGGGTGCTTTGGGACTTTTTATTCTTGTTTCTATAATTCCTTCTTATGGAAATGGTTATTTTCAATCTTTTAATATTTTATGATAAAATTTGTTTTTATATAATTTTTATGATTCCTTTATGTTTTTTTAGTAATTATATTTGGGTTAATCAATTTGTTTATTTTTTATTATTTATTGTATTTTTAGTTACTTTTGATTTTTCTTATATTTTTAATGATGTTAGTTATTTTTTAGGTTGTGATTTTTTGTCTTATTTTATAATTCTTCTTAGTGTTTGGATTTGTGCATTAATAATTATCGCTAGAGAGAGGTTGAATAGGAATAACTATTTTATGGATTTTTTTATATTTGTTTTGTTAATATTAACGTTTTCTTTATTTTTAACTTTTAGTTCAATAAATATCTTTGTTTTTTATCTTTTTTTTTGAGATTTGTTTAATTCCTACTTTAGTTTTAATTTTGGGCTGAGGTTATCAGCCTGAGCGTATTCAGGCAGGTATGTATATATTTTTTTATACTTTATTTGCTTCTTTGCCAATAATGGTTTCTGTTTTTTATCTTTATTATAATTTTAATTCTCTTGATTTTTTTTTCTTAATTCTTGTGTTGATTCAGTATATTTGTATTTATGTACATGTTTTGTTTTTTTAGTAAAAATTTCTGTTTTTTGTTCATTTGTGGCTTCCTAAGGCTCATGTTGAGGCTCCTGTTTCGGGCTTTATAATTTTAGCTGGTATTATACTAAAGTTGGGTGGTTATGGGTTTCTTCGGTTTATTCCTATTTTTTTATTAATTGGTACGAAAATTAATTTTTTATTTGTTGTTGTTAGTTTATTTGGGGGTTTTATTATTTCTTTAATTTGTTTGCGTCAGACACATATTAAGTCTTAAATTGCTTATTCTTCTGTATCCCATATAGGGTTAGTACTTGGGGGTATTGTAACTATAAATATTTGAGGGTATTATGGTGCTTTTGTTATAATGATTGCTCATGGTCTTTGTAGATCTGGTCTTTTTTGTTTAGCTAATATTACTTATGAGCGGTTAGGAAGTCGGAGATTATTTTTAAATAAGGGTTTAATTAATCTTATACCTAGAATATATTTATGATGATTTTTGCTTTCTTATTCTAATATAGCTGCTCCTCCTTTTAATTTATTAGGGAAAGTTATATTAATTAATAGTTTAGTTTCTTGGGGTTTAATAACTATTATTATGCTTATATTGGTTTCTTTCTTCAGTGCTTGTTATACTTTATATTTATATTCTTATGGTCAACATGGTAAGTTGTATTTAGGGTCTTATTCTTTTTCTTTGCCATTTGTACGGGAATATTTGTTGTTATTTCTTCATTGAATGCCATTAAATTTATTATTTATTAAGGGGGATTTTTTTTATTCAGGTAATTTAATCTTAAAATTTCGATTTGTGGATTCGAATATGCAATTTAATTGTTCTGGACAATTTTACCAATTTGTTTTGTTTACTTTGCTGTCTTGTTGTTTTTTAGTATTATATCATTTTTTTTTAGAATTTATTTTATAATTGTTGATTATAGGTTAATATTGGAGTTTGAAATTTTAAGGTTAAATTCTAATTTAATTTTTATATCAGTTCTTTTTGATTGAATATCTTTATTATTCATGAGTTTTGCTCTTTATATTTCTTCAATAGTTATTTTTTATAGCCATGAGTATATGGAGAGGATTTAAATATTAATCGGTTTATTTTACTTGTTTTTATATTTGTTGCTTCTATAATGTTTTTGATTATTAGTCCAAATTTAATTAGAATTTTATTAGGTTGAGATGGTTTAGGATTAGTTTCTTATTGTTTAGTAATTTATTATCAGAACTAGCGTAAACCCCGCGGCATATGCCGTATTTAAAATGTAGGACGAATTTAATAACTTTTGTTGCACTAAAAAAAGTTTTAAAAGCACGCTAGAGATTGGCAGTAAAGAAAAGTTCCAAAAAATATATTTTCAAATGGAAAGTCTCTGGAAAGGAAACGATCGCCCCTGGAAGGCGAGGCAGGCGTCCTAATTAATATGACGATGTTGGAACGCAGTCAAAAAAAATTCCGGAAAGAATTAATGCTCTTGTGACTTATGAGATTATATGTGAGAATTATTTGCTCCACCGAAATAATTTTCAGCTGCCTGCAATCTGTGTTTCTTTTCAGGTTTAAGCCGTTGAGCGTCATAAAAATATAAATGCGGTAACTCAAGTCTCCAGTTACGCCGTTACGGATATTGTTAAATAACTCGATTAATTATTATTTCTTTGTCATTTTAAACTGGCATTACTATTATTATCTTTATAATAGCAGCCATAAGTAACTGTTTATAATGTTTATGTGCTAGCGAGTTAATTTTCTTCTTAAATCGCTAGTCAATTAATAGTGGATTGTTCTACAAGTTAAGAAAAGTGAGAGTTTTCCAGCGAATGGAGAAGTTTTACGTGAGCATGGAATTTTCCAATGTGTTGAACATGCAATTTTTCCGTGTAGTTGACAAAAATATCTTTTTAAATAATTTTGGTCAAAGTATGGAAGCGCAATGTTTACTGTACTGTATAAATATAAATAACCAATATACATTATAGAATAATTGAAAATGGATGAATCTGTTATTAATTCATTTAGTTTCAATTTAAACTGCAGTGTTCCATAGCAGCTACTTGGCGCATTCGGTTACTTATCTAAAAATAGACTTGCGTTTTTCACATATCGCAGCGGTCGTGCTTTTAAAAACATGATGTTTGTATTTACTTATTTACAGTACTGCAATTAAAGTGATAATAAATAAATCGATCAAATATTTATTTACTTTTATTTTATATTCCAATACCAATATAATACAAAATACTATTACTTTCACTTATACTACATAAAGGGCAATGCCATTCAGTATTAGGTACAGATGTTAAACCAATAAAAATCAGATAAAACCATTCCACGGAACAGTGCAAATTACAGCAAGCAATCATAGGCGTTCCATTATCAGGACCCTTGTTACGGTATTAAAACAACTTTACGACACCCACCCAAGGTGAGCATCGCACCACGGAATCAGTCCTGAAAAACTGGCACACTTGCCCTGAGATTTGCTAAAAACAGACTAAAGGCCACGGCTGGAACGCTCAGGGAGTCGGGTGTGAGTCACACGATACGTTCTGGGCAAGCGTGTTGAAGCATATACAGGGTACGTCAAAATTATAAGGGCGCCACCAAGCCTGTCTTAACCCGAATAACCGGGCCTGGGCGGTTAGACGGGGGCGAAGTTTTCAAGACACTCCGTCGATAGGGGTACTCGTGAATTATAAACTCACACAACTATTTCGTGATGGCAAAAATACCTAGATCATGAAGAGGGGCTCTTTCAGCCACGGCAATGTCACCACCAAGCTTACCTGCACGCTCTGATCTCACTGGCCCTACCGTACATTTATCTTCTCAATGATGGGCGCACGCTGAAACAGAACATGCACAAATCGACCAAGAATACAGCGTCTCTTAATTAGATAAGCGTCTATTACTCAATTCTTACATTGGGGCAGCAAAGCGTGCCGCAAACATTGGGTTAATTCTTATAAATAAGCATCAGCTGATGGGCGCACTACTGTTACTAAACAACACCCATAACTGTACAAAATCAAGAGCAGTTTGACATATAAGTCCCACAAAGGGAACGTTTGCTCATAAAAATCGAGTTATGCAACAGCAAAGGCGACGCGAACAGCGTAGCTGTCGGCAGAATCCGGCGCCGCAAAGAGATGCGGCGAATTAGTTAGAAACCCAATTCGCAAGGCAAAAAGGGGCCGCGTTACTGAGATATATTTGGCCGAAAAGGGGGCTTACATAGCCTAACGCCCGCAGGCGAATTTAGAATATGACACAGCTGGTGCTACGCCGCCCAAGCGATCGATAACTTCGTGTAACACTCAACGAGCAGAACTCGACGCCGTTGCTAACATACGAAAGGTCTCGCACAAAACTTGGCGAATATGGCACCGCCCTGATAAGAAGTGATCGGGCTCACATGATAATTTGGGCAAACACAGCAAAGCCCAAATGAGGGAAGTGATTAGATTAAAAACGAGCGACGCCACTTCGCGACAACAATTTAAGATGCGAAAAGTACATTTTTAACGGTGCACATGATTTCACATCAAGTTCGCGCACATGCAATTTTACTGCGACTAAACTGGCGATGCCGCCTTACAGCACGTATGCCAAGAGTTCAGCAATCATTCACATGGCTAGGCGCAAAGCTCGCGCACAAGAAGTTAGTCACATGGAGTACCGCGGCACACAAATACGCCCCCGCGAAGCGAGCGTACAAGCGGAAGCAACACCGCAACAATGGTTATGATTCAATGGTTACAAATACCTTAGTTTTATTGGTGACGGTCCAAGAGATCTGCATGCGGTCCAGCTGGCGGGAAACGGGTTGCCTGTGGCACTTAATTCGCCGCTAAAACGGCCGACGGTGTGAATGGTCTGGATGCGCCCAAAATGGCGACAGAGGCTGGCGCTTCAACAAACGCCGCTACGACGGCAAAGCTAGCCCAATCATGTCCTACCTCAACGGGATTCTCGCACAACGAGCTAAAGGGAACACTCCCTTACGTGACGATGTAGAACCGGGCATGGAATTCCATCACACCTACGCCTTGGCGTAATAAGATCGCCGCTAAACGACACACACCTCCCTTGTTCAATGGCCTGAGTTGAACTCCGACTCTTCAAAGGCGAAATAGTTTGTGTAACACACTGGCTGAAGCGGCACGGAAAAACATAAAGGAAAAAGGGCTAAAGAAACACGTCGCCGTAACGGCACAAATGGAGGAGGCGGCACCCCACGGCAGAGCCCGGGGCGCCGCCGCCCGACTTCAAAATTAACCCGACTATAGCAACTGTTCTGATCGACGGCCCGTAACGGAATGCCGAAACCCCGCGTCCCCACGCTACAATTTAGCGGGAAGCTGGGGTCACCACGTGACTATATCGCGGCAGCCAATCGCGAGGCGACAATAAAACAAATACGTTCCGGTGACAAAGAGAGCGCGAGGCCTCGCAGTCGCACCAACAGCGTACTTTCTAGAAGGTTTGGAAATCTTGCGTGCGTTAACACCCGGCTGTCAAAGTACCAACAAAGGGGTGCCCCGGATGACGAGAAATACTGCGCTTGAGGCCAAATATGTGCAAAATCATTATTATGGAATTAGGCGATGAAGCCAAATAAGTAACTAAAAAGGTTTAACATACGGGCACGCTGCCCTAAAGCCTAGGTGGCTAATTAAAATACAAAATGACCTGACACCCTTACACAAACAATATATACTGTTATCTTTAGTTTGCGGGGCTACGAAAGCAGTGGTCCTTGTTTCTGTAACTTGTATTACAGAACATTAAATTTGTACCATTATTAACATTTAACGACTCTTTGAATACATTCCAATCAGTATTAGCTGCAGCATCCTTAACTGCTTTATTTGTGAAATATTTACCGAGAAGTAGGGCATCCAATACCGAACTGAATTTTCAATCCCGGGATTTCGGTATTGAAGAAATTCTATCTGGATCCCGGTATTCAATATCAGGATTTCCTGTGTTCAAACCGGGATTCCCTGTTTTCAGTACCGGTAGTTCCAGTATTCAATACCGGGATTTCCTGTTTTCAGAACCGGTATTTCTAGTATTATAGGTGTATAATAGGTAAGTAAATATGCAAGCAACAGTGACAACACAACTGAACACAGTTTACGCCGTTTATGGACACATCTGCTAACTGCTACTAGCCTGAACCATACTAATTATTATCTATCAACATGTTGCTCCATGTCTGGCGCCGGCCAGGCCGGGTAAGGCGACTCACAGGCTCTGCGAACTGCGACGCAGTGCACACAAAAGCAATCCCAAAAATATCGAAAATTCCGGTATTGGGGAAAAATACCGGGATTGAAATACCAAATAAAAAAATTAGGGATCCCGGGATACCGAAATTTTGGGATCCCTAGATTGGATGCCCTACCGAGAAGTTCTGGCATAATCACATTGTTAAAAAACTTCATAGCAATAACGCTTCCTTTTTCCCAAAATACCTCATTGAAATGTATTCTTTCACGGAAAAAATGTTTACTACTCTATACCACAAAATCACAGTAATTAACTCCAGTAATAGCGAGTTGCATTTGTATCTCGTAGTAGTAGCCATGGTTATGATCTAATTTAAATTCTTCATCCTTTTTTTGTACACCTGCACATTTTAGAACATTTAGGTCATCTATGCCAATGTCCTTTGCGCAATAAAGACACTTAATTTCGACAACCCCCATTTTACCACCAAAAGGGCAAATTTAGATTACTATTTAAAATAGCATCTGCTTTTCCACTTAGATAACCAATATTAAATAATTAACGACACTAACTGTAGACCAATAATACTATTGTAATGTTAAACATATATCGGGTGAATATTCCGAAACTGAACATAGGCAATTAACATGGGAAAAAGGTTTTTCGCAGATTGCTGCTCCCCATTTTAACTTAGAGGGTTTATAATGACACCAATCGAAAGAAGAATTTTTTTCTCATCTAATGATATGCGAATTAGTTAATTTTCAGTTGTATTTCTCATAATTTTATCAAAAATTCGCAATAAATTCAATTCGGAAAATCATGTTGAGCCATGACTCGTAAGACAATAAACAGATTCAAACGTCACTCAAGTGACAGATTCATTATGCCGTTGGCGACTATAATTTTAATATTTCCAATTTTCTTTACTGAAATCAATTGGAGAGCCCCCTGGAGAGAAGCGCAGCGCCGAGGCCCCCCATGGAGATGGGCGGAGCACCGAGGGGCCCTCTTGGAGAAGGGCGGAGTTCCGAGGGCCCCCTTGGAGAGGAACGGAGCTCCGAGGGCTCCCTTGGAGAGGGGCGAAGCCCCGGGGGCTCCCTGGAGGGTGGTGGAGCCCCGAGGGCTCTCTTGGAGAGGAGCGGAGCCCCGAGGGCCCCCTTCTTTGGTCAGGTGGACGGCAGAGGGAGGCAGGGGCGGAGTGTGTAACAGAACGGAATGGCCCAACGTAATAAGCCTAAAAATGGTGGTAAATTGATTAGGATAGACCGCGCAATAGCGCGCGCAGCCCAGTTTATTTTCGATAAAATAATAAAGAAATACAACTGAAAATTAACTAATTAGCATATCATTATATGAGAAAAAAAATCTTCTTTCGATTGGTGTCATTATAAACCCTCTAAGTTAAAATGGGGGGCAGCAATCTGCGAAAAACCTTTTCCCATGTTAATTGCCTATGTTCGGTTTTGGAATATTCACCCGGTATGTAAGAGAGTGATTATGCTGCACCGATTTGATGATTAAGTAGAATTTTAAACAGATTAGAGTTAAATTTCTCAGGTGAACAGGTTTTGAGATACTCCGGCAAAGAATTGTATAAATAAGCTATATCGTAAGAAAAGGATCGCTCATCCATTGCAGTTTTGTGATATGGAGGCGTAATTAAATTTCTATTTCGCGTATTAACACTATGAACATCACATCTAAATTCAATTTTATTAAGTAAATAAGAGGGTACTTTATTTGAGATAATTTTATGAAACAATGTGGCTGAATGAAGTATTCTACGATTGTGCATATTTAACCATTTAATTTCGTTATGTATGTATTTATCATTTTTGGGGAGACTTACGTCTAGCAAGTAGGCCTTTATAGGCCCTTTTTGCCAACCCCATGAACAAGGTCTAGGCATGCAGAGTACCAGGTACCTTTGTCCTACTTAGAATTTTGCCGAGACTAAGGAGTTCCAACCTTAGCAAGGGATCTTTTATATGCTACACATCGTAGTAACATGGGACCCGAGGCTTTACATCACTTCCGAATGGTGGCATTCTGTAGAGGCTTTCATCTGCATTTTTTTATTTTTAAAAACCTCACCGGGATTGGGGATCGAACTCTCGACTCTTAGATCAGTAGCCAGAATGCTTAACCACTAAGCTATGAAATCTGGATTTTTAACACTAAGTATCTTTTGAACAAAACATAATTCATTTTTAATTCTTACCATAAATTGTTCTACATACCTTTAGATTTGATATGCCACTAGTGACATGGATCGCTTGCCTTTGCAAGCCAGAAGTTTTGTTGTCCAGAAATTTGCAAATTTGCATTTAATCACTGCAGTACAACGTGCGTTTCGTGCAGAATTTGGAGACAGAGACAGAGGGGATGCACCATCTCGACTGGCCATTCGCAGATGAATTAGGAAATAGCAAAATCAAGGGTTCGTTTGAAACAAAAAAGAGGAAATGTTACGACAAGTTATAGCAATTTTCCCTCAACGTCTTCAAGCTTGCATTGCAGAAAATTGTGGTCATTTGAAAGATTCTATCTTTAAGTCATAAAATCCAAATGTGTACCTATAAAACAATTTATGATAAGAATTAAAAAATTTAGTTTTTTTAAAAAGATATTTAGTGTTAAAACTGGTAACATTGCTATGCCTAACCCTGTAGATGGATACACTTCTGGATAATTATTCGGAAAATGATTCCGAAGAGGAATACAACTCGTCAACTCGTCTTCTAAGTCTCTATCAGATTCTTCCTACCTAAGGTTACTCTTCTCACACAATAGTTTCCTTCCATTCACAATTTTGTACTTTTAACCCTTTTTTAATGTGTGGTATAATTTTTGAATGACTTGCAGTGTAATTTAGTTCCTCCCAATAAAGTATCCAAAGTAAAAACCCATTTTCTTCGATGAAATGCCAAATTTTCTTCTTAATATCCCCCCAGAAACTATATTGATCCTACGCTGCAGATCCTGTTTCCTTATTCATACTTTGTTGGAGTTGTGAATTTGCTCCATTTAAAACGTTGAACACAATTGCATTTGGAATCTAGAATTATAAGAATATTTATCTTCATCGGTATTGTTTAGACTAATAAATTAATTTTAGTATCGTTAAGAACTTCATTACCGCACTGCGGTAATGGATATTACCGGACTCGGTGTGATAATGGATATTACCGCATTCTTTTTATATAAAAAATACGTTGAACCAGAATTTATTGATGAAGATAATAGTATATTATGATACGAGTTTTATAAGAAGCATTTTGTAGCATGCACGGGTTTAGCGTACGACAAGCGAAGCGAGGAGTGCCCTAAAGGAGTAAGTGCGATTTGAGCAACTCCTCTAATGGTAGCTGTTTTACTTAAATTAACATTGAGGTGTTTTATATTAGTAAAATAACGTTTAATAGCTGCTTTAGTTTCACTGTTAGCACTGCTTTTCCGTGGCTTTTTATTATGCTTTAGTGATCTTTATCGAAGTGTGAACTTGACAATCCCAATTTTGACGTTAGGTGAATTTTGTAACTAAAACTGGTGTACACTGTTAACATTATTTAAATACAACGCCTACTCTGAATCATAAAGCAAAAAATGAACTATACTATACTTACTTTTTCCACTAGTGCGAAAATAAGCATTTCCTAACTCAAATTAATGAGCAAAGCAAGATTTTTCTAACGAAAATAGATAAAATCTTGTAGGTGACATGAGTGGGAAAATGCAAATAAAATAGTGTCCTTCTCCCACTTGTAACATACATAGCTCCTATCCCACACCTACTCATAATAAGCTTATTACTATGCACCTTTCAAATAAAGAAGGTTGATCACTACTTGCTAGTAAGTAAAAAAACAGAAAAGTCAGACAGAACAGATTATTCTAAGTTTGTTACTATAACAACTAATCCAAGGCTCGTTTGTAATTTCTAAATTTTACTAATTCCACACCAAAAGTCATGCCAGTGTTAAAAAATTATTTAAAGAGAATTAGAAGAGGTGTTGAATAAAACATTATACTGCACTCAAGCAGAATGCATATTAGCAACCCTTTAAAATTAACTTTTTTTTTATTGATATGTTGCATTCCACTCCATACTTATACAATAAATAACTATGATGCACTACAAGGTATTGTTTATGACATACTTTTGAAAAAATAAAGTAGGTAGCTTTTTATTTTACTAGTGAAATAAAGTTCCTTTGCGTCAGCTGTCAATATCGAAATATAGTATATTATTATATGAGCGATTATGACAGCCATTATTCACGAAGATGACATTTGCGCCACAAGCCGAAGGCGCGTGGCGCAAGTCATCTGAGTGAATAATGGCCATAATCGCGAATATAATACGATATTTTATCTACTCCTATGCAATATGAGCCTTGTGTTCATATTTCAGAATTATGACATTTGTGACAGCTGTTAACTTCAAAAGTCATTTAATAATAAGAATGAATTTTGTGATTGGCTACAACCTATTGAATAATGAAAATATAATTTTCTGATTGGTTGCAATTTGCAAACTATTGAATAATGAAAATAGAATTTTATGATTGGCTGCAAACCGTGAATTATGAATCATAATTCATGGCCATTGTGCAGTAGGAGTAGATAAAATGCTTGTTACTATCCATCAATGTCAATTTTTCCGTCAAAGAATACACGTCAAATTTATACTCATTTCTTTTCGATTTGAGCAGTCAAACATAAAAATTTGTGTACAACTCGTACATAATCCAACTGAGTCGTCTTCTTTATTAACTCGCTTGCGATAAAGTCCTACGTTATGTACTTGTTATATAAATAGCTATTGCCTTTACTAGGAATCATATTATTATGTGATTAATTGTTTGATGCCAGGATACACATACATATTATGCTTTAAACATTTTATCCACCCTCGGCATTAAAATGTAACTTTAGAAAAGAGATACAAGGTATAAAGTTGTACTTTAATAGTAGGTACGGGAAAAACGTTTTATTTAATATACAGGGTGTTTCAAATACATAGTGTCAAACTTACGTAGATTATGGGGGACGTTGAAACAGACAATTTTTGCATATGAACTATTTTTAAATGTCTCAGAGTTGAGTTACCTCTTTCTAAAGAGGGGGGTTAAAATTAGGTTTACTGAAAACTAGAAAAAATATTAAAATGAAAATTGGCAGATATGTTCTACCAATAACAAGCTTATTTATGAAATGCTTATTAATTTTTGCATATGACGGGTTCAGATTAGCAATCCTTATAAAGGAATAGAACTTTTGAACGGACAAAGATGTGATTATAAAAACTACGCGCTGCGTAGCCTAACTACTACGATGTTTTTTAATTTTTGTGTAAAGAGAATAAAATACATTATGATACAAGGCTTTGCTGAGTAATTGTGTTGTGCATTATACAATATCTCATTTTTGACACAAAAGATGTAAGTTTGACATAAAAAACTAAAAGCTAAAAAAGTTTTTAAATAAATCAGGTTTCCGGTGCATATTTTTATATAAACAAATGCTTGTCCGTTGAAAAGTGCTAATGTAGGTAACCAACCTCTTTCGAAAAGTGTAACTTGGATGGGAGAGATTTGAAGAAAAAGTTTATATACAAACATCCCCTATAACTTCCTTTATTTTGTGTTTTGAGGGGGAGGAGATGATGGCATGGAAATAAATCAATTTGCTACAGATGTTTAATATTAAAAAAATATTCTTTATATTAGTTGATCTAATTTAAATAAATAGTTACATATTAATATTCATAAATAAGTTTGTTAGCAAGCAAGAGTAAATGAGCAACATTAATTGGCATTTGTATATTGTTGTGTAAAATGTCTGGTAAAGGACCTAAATATCATCCTTATTCTTGAAACATCATAAGGGCATTCGGCTAAGATAATTAAATACATCTACCATGGTTAGATTTTAACCGATTTATTGTTGGGGAGGGTATTTCAGAAACTTGACAGTTAAATATATAAGCTATGCCTACTGGGATAAATCAGATAATATAACTTATTGGAACTATGAGCAATTTCTTTCAAATTTTTGTTGCCTGTGTGCCTGTGCAACCTGTATTAGTCAATAGTATATTACAGCCCGAGATGGGAAGTGTTTCATTACTGTCGAGAGATTAGTTAGCTGATTAAGACGCGAAGCGTCGAAATCAGCTATTATCTCGAGACTAAGGAAACTTCCTGTCGAGGTATGTATACTATTTTATTCGCAACCACTTTATTCTAAACAATAATTGGAATAGTATCTTAAAGTGTGAGTGGATAACTTGCTCTATTTCGAGCATTCCGGCTTTGCCGTCGTGCTCGAAAACTCGCGCGTGTTTTAAAGACCAGTTATCCACGAATATATTACGCTATTTTTTATTATACCCCCACAACTGGAAATAAATTAAGCACTAAAAACTTAGAAATAATTTTTGTCGTAATAAATCGAGAGGGCATATTAATATTGCTACTATAGTTACGAGAATTATTTACGTTTTTGTGGCGTCCACGTCCGTTGTTGCATTCAATCGTTTCCTTGACGACCTTTAAAGCTCGGCGAGCTTTAAGCGCCTGTTTTCGCAAGCTCAGGCGTGCTTTAAACGGCGATTATGATGCAGGTATAATAAAAAAATTATTATATTATGATACGACAGGTTGCGACGCGCATGCATGGATCAACAAGATTCCCAGTATCCCTACCTACTCAGTGGTTGGGAATGTACCTACTTCCCGCACTCACTTCCCGCACTTGAGCCGGAAGTGAGAGCGGGAAGTAGCGGGCTGAAATGTACGACTTCCCCCACTCAAATGAGGTCAGGAATGTTAACATTACATATATGGTTGCGAATAAAAGATGTTATTACATTTTCAAATTCATCATTAGTGACAGAATCTTTGGCAAACTGGTCAACCATCTCATTACATGCAATACCTACATGACTTTTGAGACAAATGAATGTGATTTTTACTTTTGGTATTGCGTAGGAGGCTATAGGTTTTGAGGTCACTTGTAATGTTGCCAGAGCTGGGGAGTAATTAATTACCTTGTAATTAAATTCCTTTTTGTTGATTTGTCTTGGAATTGAATTACTTTCGAAGGTGCGGTAATTGTAATTGGCAAATGTTCTTTTTGCTACTAAGTACTTGACTATTACTTTTTGAAAGCAATTAATTCCTAAATTCAGTTACTCAATTACTTTTAAATAATGAAATTACTCTAAAGTATTTAAACTACTTTACAAGTATTTGAATTACTTGTGTTAATTGAAATTACTCGCGGTAATTGAATTATTTTCTAGTAATTTAATTACTAAATTACTGACCTCGATTGGATATTAAATCTTACAAACTACGATAAGCCCTTACTAAATTACTTGTTAATTGAATTGCAATAGGATATTCCTTGAACAACAATAATTTATGATGCCCTATGACTTGTTGGTTAATAGCGATGTGTACAGAGCAAAGAGGAAAATATTTGGTGCAGACGCGTATGTTTTTAGATGAGATGTGCATACATGTTGTCTCTTGTAGTGTAAGCTGTGCAAAGTATAGCAATGTAGCTTGCTAATAATAATTATTTAAAAAGGGAAAAATCTGCGGTAAGAACAGAGAACAGTAATAATAATTTTTTTCCATAAAAATTAACAACTGGGTTCGTTGGATGATATTTTCAGCTATAATTTGCCAAGGGCAATGATAAGTACCCACAATAATTTTGACAAATATCAACCCGCAAGTGTGTTGCCTAAAAATAACCCGAGGCGTAACCGAGGGTTTTTTTTAAGGCAACGCACTTGAGCAATATTATTTGTCAAAATTATAAGGATTTATTATTGGCCGCGGTGAATTCGGGAAGATAAGTTCTTAAATAAATTAATAATTTTTACCGAAGCTAGAAGCCATTTTGCTGACAAATTAATTTAACACTTCATTAGTCAATTGCAATAATATTGAATTTTAATTAGGTAGTTTACATGCTCATTGAAAATCACTCTGGGGTCGTTTTCACTCTAAGTGTGATCTGATTTGACAAACTAACGCAAGTGATCAAAAATAATAAAATTGGATTAGTCGATAATATATTTAAGAACGTATCGTAATAATTATTTATTAATTTCAATTTGCTTATTTTAAACCATTTACTGGCACAAAGCTATCGAAATACTACTATATACCAGTATAGGACATTTTCTATTGAAAGTAATTGAAAAAGTAATTTATGTTGTACAATATATTAAGTAATTGATAATTAAATTACTATTTTATTTGAGTAATTGAAATCTCTGGTAATTCAATTGCTTCATTGGGCGGTAACTGGTAATTAATAATCAATTACTTTTTCAAAGTAATCTACCCAGCTCTGAATGTTGCACAACCCACTAACAGATTTTGACTTTGGCGCATTGTTTTTGAAACAACCTGTATTTTGTAATACAAAAGCAAAAATTCGCTAGCGATTGGCACGGTAGTGGCCGTTGAAACATATCAGACCATGGGTTAGGGATAAAAATTATATTAGTATAAAAGTAGGTATACTGTAAGTAATCAGTAAGATTATTAGTAAATTGATTCAAAGCTTCATAAACAAGAATGTAAGACGTATTTCACTGAACAATAACAAATGAAAACGTTACAGAAGTTACAACAATTAAAAAAATTACACAGAGAGGTAGATCTTGGTTACTGCAGTCTTAAACATATTTGTATTTGCGAAAGTAAATCTAGATATGTGAATTAATATTCATCTTTCCATAGGCATGTTTGTAATTTAACAACGATAATAGTTACATAAATAGATTTTCCTTTATTTAATATTGCAACAAACAATATTTCACCCTGAAATTATGTTCTCTTTCACGTGACGCTTTTTCTCAAACGGTGTGTAAAAAAGAGAATGTAGTCTATACCTCTTTCACTATTTATTTATCAATATCATTATCACAAAATAAATAAAAATATGTCAGGACTCAGAACCTCACTTGAAAGTGGACGTTGTGACACTAAACAATTTGAAAAATCAAAGATAATTAAGGGTAAAAATATTTTAACGTTTCTAATAACTCTGAAACAATAAAAGGAAACACTTGGTAATGCGATTGCAACGTTTGGCAGTAGCACGCGAGCTTCCACCCGCTCTCTGTGCGACGCGTCTGCATTAAACATACCGCACCTGTTCGTTACTCCTTTATATTTTTTTACAACATTTACCCTGTACCTATTAGGTCCCAATTTTAAGACTAAAGCCTGAGCTATGCGCAAACTATTACTTTTATCTATTTCTTAGTTAAAGCAAAATTTATTTTTATTGTTGTTAAGGTGCTCACCCTGTATATGTTGGATCCAAAATATGCCCGTTTTTGTCAAGGGTAAAAACCTAAGCTATGTGCAAAATATCACTTTTTAGGTAGTAGTTCTCGAGTTATTTATTTTTTAATGTGATTACACTGTATATATTTTATCGAAATTATGTCTAGTTTATTTTTACTTTCATTAAAAATTAAAACGCAAAAAAATATATACATGTATATAAGAGTGTGTTTCTAAATGGAGCATAGCACTCTTGCAAACTTTCCAAATTTGTATTCCCTGAGAAACAGTAATTCTTGGTAAAAAACTTTGCTTGTCTTGAGAAGTCACAAACTTATGATCAAACATACACTATGTTCTAAATTTAAAAAAAAACTGAACTAAGCACTACTATTTAAAGTTTTTCTAAAAAAAATGTTATTTACAAAGTTGTTCCAAAACTTAAGAAGAACCTTAATACGAAGTGTAATTCGAAAATAAGAAAAATAAAAAAATCTACAACAGTGATTGGAGCGATTGCTTTATTCACTTCTTCGAGTGAATAAAGTGGAACTCTATTCACTCGATGATCATTACCGCACTAGCTTAACGTGGTTTAATTAATTAACTCAACGCAACATTAAAGGTTTAATAAATTGCACTGCTATTAAATATGTAAATTTATTAAACAAAAATTCAAAGAAATCTGGATTAAAATTCTTATTTACATTTTGAAATAATTTTACTTAAGGCTAACTGGACGATGAAGATTTAGAGTTTAGAATAAGTCTTCCTGGTATTCGTCTAATCGTTCGTAGTCTGTCATTTGCATTTCCACTTCCTCCTTACAAAACAATTCTTGAAAATAATCTCTGCAACATTCCATTATGTCTTCCGGTTTATAGGTTTTGATGGATATGTTCTTTTTTTACTTCTTGCTACACCATCTTTCGGTCGAGTTGTTATTTGTGTTCTAATACTGATTTTCGTTTTAAGTAGATAATGACCACTCCCTATCTCCGGACCTCTATATACTCCGACATCGTGTACTTCCTGGTCAATAAGAAGATAGTCTATTATTGATCGTTCGTCTCTACCTTCTCTAACTCTGATAAATTTATGTATGTCTGTATGCATAAACCACATTTTGAGATTAGTAGTTCATTTTCAATGCAGTAACTTATTAGTCTTTTCAATTCTTGATTCTGGTTTCTTTTCTATTTACTCTTATAGTCAGGTTCACTATGTAATTTCGCCGGATTTTTTTGGAGAGTTTCAAAAAGGTACATTTTTGGAAAGGCTATAGTATAAGCAATGCGAAAAACAATGTTTCCATTTCCCTCGAGTCCTACGTAACCGCCATCTTGGATTTTACAAAATGGCTGACTTAAAAGCAATTTTAGTTAATATTTCAGCTTTTAAATGACATAAAAATATAATTGTGACAGCTAAACATACGTTTTCAGGGCTAATAAATGCAATGGGATCCAAATAAATACTCTAGATTAAACTAAGAATCATTTTGATTGATTTATTTGGTGAAGTATGGCTTTTTATACAAATTTTCTTGCACGAACAACAAGTTTAAAGTTTTTAATTTTTCCAGCAACCAGAGAGTCTTTACATATCATCACCATCTTTGTCATCATCAGTTTCATACTGGTCGTGGGTATCGTCGTTCTTACACTCACTGTCGCACTGGCTAAGATCGGTACAGGATAACTTATTTGTTCGGCAGTAACACCTTGCAGAAGAACAGTCTTTTTTGCATTGACAAGTAATCATCTCAATTATTGCCTTTGGAACTGGAAGAACATCTGTCATGGTTGGTTTCAGATGACCATCCAACTCTTTGTTGTATGCCTACAAAATAGATGCCATCGCAGTTCGGGGATATTATTGATATTGATGCCTTTGGGAGAGTAAGCTAAATAGAAAAACCTAGCAAGAGTTGACAACATAGTTTCGGTCACTTTTGTCTCTGTTGAAAGCATCTGCAAAGAACTGATTACATCTGGAGTTGCCTTCATGTAAGCTTGCAGCCAGGTTGCTTTGCCTATACGAGAAAACTTTCCATTGTTGTCAGCGCCAGTGAACGCATGGAAGGCTGGCAAACCCTTTGCTCTTTCTACCCCTAATACTCTCCTTATTGGGTCTATCTCGATCATCCCAGAGACTATTGAAATCGACGTATTCTTCAGCATGAGGTCATAGTTAGCTATGACTATCTGGGGAGAAGAAAACCATTTTTACTTCCGGTGGGTTTCGTTGTGATGCCAGGACAGCCTGGAAGATCAACAGTGTGTTTGCTTCTTCATGATTGTTGTCGTTGAACACTAAGTTTTTGTTGCTCCTGGTACACCCTGAAGAACAAGTGATGAACTGTTGTACTCTAGAGTCTTTGCAGCAAGATGTTTTGTCTGCTCAGCCTTTGTCTTGTCATGTAAAGGAAACCTGTTCATTGGGATATGTTTAATGTTTGTGTCATCTGTGACCTTATACTGAATTGGTGCTTTTCCTTGCCTTTTTTATCCCTAGTAGCAGCCAGGTCTCAAACAGGATGATTTGCATTTCCTATGAGAGACATAAGCCTGTCGTTGAAGCAGTCACTGAGATCTTTGACTGTCACTATCGTTGCTGAAGAACCATTCCATCTACCAGGGCTATCTTGCGACTTGAGCATCTGATCTGGTGTACATCCCATCTCCTGGCTACAGATCTTCCTGTAGAGTTTCTACTGTTGCCAACATGTTGAGAAGACTGGTCAGTTTCGACTTGTCAAGGCATGGTAAGATTGTACCATCTGGAACGCATGTTCGTAACGACTACTTTCGTAGTGCCGCTACATGCGTCTTATACCAAAATTTCCATGTGTGTGTAATGTCACACATTTAAGTTCATAAAATTTTGAGTAAATGAGCGTTCTCTCCTTGAAAGTGATAAATAGGTATATACTGTTTGTCATTTTGTATTATGCTACTAATAATTATTTATAAACACTGCTATAGTAAAGGTCTCAACACATCTGCAAGTAGTAGCATTGCATTTATTAGCCCTGAAAATGTATGTTTAACTGTCTAAATTATATTTTTATGTTATTTAGAAGCTGCGATACGTACTAACGAAAACTGATTTTACGTCAGCCATTTTGTAAAATCCAAGATGGCGGCTACGTAGTACTCCGGGCAAATGGAAACATTGTTTTTCTTATTGTTTATACTATAAACTTTCTCGAAATGTACAGTTTTCATACTCTCCACAAAATTCCAGCGAAGGTCTAAATCAAAACATAGTGAACCTGACTACTACTACTTTCTGATTTTGTACATCTCTTCTGCCTAATTTGGCATTAAAGTCACCTACCCAGAATGCATTTTTTTCCTCAGCTTCGTCTTGCCCATTTGATCCATATATCTATAATCATAATGTTGGCCCTTTTTTATTCTGCACTTCGAATTATAATGTTATTGTACTTTCATTTGCGTAGTTCCATCCAGTTACATATCAATAGAGCCTTTATGTGTTAAACAACCTACTCCATTATGAGCTCATGTTATTTGGCCGATCCCACTGTATAAGAACGTTAGTGTCATATATCAATATGTGCTTTTTCAATTCATTTTGTAGGTCTTCTTCCTTGGTATTAATACTTACAATGTTCCATGTCGGCAGTATCCATTTCACCGTTGTATCTATTTTGAATTCTTATTTTAAGTCCTTTTTCATAGCTAAGTCAATTTCCTTATCTTACACGTTCTATTTCTGTATCAGTTTTGGAGTTATTATTGTTTTTTTTTCATTTTCTACATCAGCCTTTCTACTTGATTAGTCCACATGCATGTTTCGTTATTTCTAATTAGTTTTGGTATTTTACACGTTTTCCCTCTTTTCACATTTTGGTTTTACCCTTCTCTATTAGTCAGATATTTATCCTTATAAATTCCTACAACTTTTACTTTGCTCAGTTTTTTCTTATTCTTCATTATATTTTTTCTTTTCCTAGAAGTTTGAATTTTTTTAAGTAATTTTAGATCAGATTTAACTAGTCTTTTTCTTAAGTACTTATTTTGTTTACTTTTAATTTCCTCTGTTAACTGTTTTGGATCTTCTGTTGTACTTTGCAATCTTATAATTATAATATTATCGTGTCTATCTCTTTTTGTCCATTTTCTCAAGTTTTTCTCGAAGCACTTTAATTTGTTTTTCCTATTTCGCTATTTTCCTGTTTTAGATTCCTAATTTTTTCGTTGTTTCATCATATCCGTTATTTGCTCCATCCTCTTTCTTTAATTTCCATGCCACCACCGACTCTGTTGTTTGGAAATAATATTCTTCGATTTTTTTTCCAGCTGTTAATTTACCGTTCAGCACTATTCCCCGCATTGACTTCTCGAAAGGTCACAGTACGAGTACATTTTAACTTACCAAACTATTGGCTGATTGTCGATGTACCTACCAAAAACTGCACCTTTACATTTAGTTTCTAACTTTCTTGTGTAAAATAATGAATGCTAAAATTATATCAGCCCCCTTTGCTCCAGTTCTGAGGCAGTTATTGCTTTTCCCTATTACAGTTATCACGTGGCGTCTTTAGAAAATAACGGTTTTTGTATAGGTAGGTATAGGTAGATGCCACATAAGTGTGAATATTTTTCCATTATATGAAGCGCCTGACTGGTTTCGAGGACCTCCTGACGCTTCTATTCTGTAGGTACCTCTTGCCTGATGTTACCGACTGGATGGATAGCTTCAGTTCTCTGGGAAAACTGGGATAATCTTTAAAGTTTTTAGTTTCCTTGTTAGATTTGGCCAAGTTATACAAAATAATTGAATTTACGGCAGCTATGTACATCATGGGTAACCATATGGCTTGAGCCATAGTCGAATTCTGCATCCCACCTTATGCTCAGCAGACTTTTGGTCAAAGACACAACCAGTTCCGAATTTTGTAATTTTATAGAAACGTATCGTATCGTTGAAGCGCTAGGCCCCTGAGCAACCTTGCGGGTCCTACCTGGGTCGACTGCGGAAGTGAAGGATAAAAAGTCCATCTGCTGGTCGCTGCGTCGCCCCCAGCGCAAGCATCCCTACTCACGGAGCAGGATCATTGGCGTACACATGAAGTTCTACGCGATAGAAAATAATATTAAAAATTGAAAATATCTTACGAAGGAGTAGAAAATATTAATAATCTTTCAGTTAAATGCATAACCGCCAATGCACATATACAAAACTAAAAAAATCTAGTGAATCTATATAAGTGCCCTTTTTTAAGTTATACGTCAGCGTTTTTTTTATTTTTCAGGAGTTTTAATTGGGTACTATCAATCCTGGAGTACTACATGCACTATCAATGACATCAATCCACGTCTCTATAGCCATTTAATATATGCATTTGCGGGAGTGGAAAATGATAGAATTAGAGTAATCGATGAATATGGAGATATCGAAGCAGGTGTGAAGAACCATAATCACTATTATTACACCTTACATGTTTTGTCTTGATAGGTGGCTATAAAAACTTTAATGCTTTAAAAGAGCGCAGTCTACATGTGCAGACACTACTCGCTGTGGGAGGATGGAACGAAGGATCAAAACCCTTTTCAAAAATGGTCAAACGTGCAGAATCAAGAGAAACGTTTATTAACAGCTGTTTAAGTGTGATGAAAAAATACGGGTTTGATGGTATTGACTTGGATTGGGAATATCCTTGCTTGAGAGGCGGTAGGGCATCTGATAAAGTGAGTAACAATTTTAAAGTGTTGGTTTCCAATTATATCGAATTTTATTTTTAGAAAAAAATTTCTAAGCTTATCAAAGAAATGTCCATAAAGTTCCAAGACAGATATCTGTTAACAGTGGCCGTAGGAGCAGGAAAAGACTTGATCGAATCAAGCTATGATGTACTTGAGATATCCAAGTATGTTGAAAAATCTACTACTGTGTAATCCATAACAAAATTTAAAAAAACATTAATACAAACTTTTAGCCCTTTATTATACCAGTTTTTCTCTTTAGATATGTGGATCTCATACACTTAATGACATATGACTTTCACTCCTCTACTGATGGAACTGGCCGTGTAGGACATAATGCTCCGTTGTATTCGACATGTGGAAGAAATGTGGTTAGCATTAAACTTAAGAGGTACCTACGTATATTTGTTCTAAAATTGTGCTCCCGCATATGGAAGGGCATTCACTTTAGCACATAAATGCAGTACTTCCATTGGTGCTCGCTCTACATACCATAAATGGAAAGAATTTCTTGGTTATGATGAGGTATTGAATTAGCCGTAAAAAACTGATACCACTTTCTAAAGCTGATTTTATATTCTAATGTTTTATGTTTTTCCATATTAAGTTACTTGGACAATTTGAAGATATGACCATTACGAAAAGTTTAATCATCTTATTTATAATAACTGCCACACTAGCCAACCTTAGAAAATTAGTTAATTTCTGTCATGTAATTTTCAGCTTCACAAACCTTTGGCTTTTGTTCTTATTGAGTGTTAAATAATAGTAATAATAATAATATGTTGTATTATAATGACTAAATAATAACACCTTGTGGTAACTAGTAACAACAATAAACAGCAAATATTATTGTACTGTTTCAGATAATCAAATGTCAAAAAACAGGAGCCTGGGAGGTCGAATGGGATAGAACACAGAAAGTTCCTTACATGTACAAAGGAGATCAATGGATTGGATATGATGATCCAGATTCAGTTGAGAAAAAGGTAAATAAATCTTTGATTTCCAATGAATGACATTTTCTTTTTCCAAATGTAAAAATGGATCTACTAACTGTAATTTTTATCCAGGTTAAATTTGCAAATAACTACAACTTAGCTGGGATTATGATATATTCTATTGATACTGATGATCCAAACGGCAATCCGTCTTACCCCCTTACAAGAGCCATCAGAGATTGCTTGTAACCTGAAGAAATTGTAATACTTAACAAAAACGTATTCTATTGTTGTTTCAAGTTTCATAAGTTTTGTGTTCAGATAGTAATAAGTAAACTTACATATCTATATTTGTCTCTCCCTCTCTCCCTTAGTGCGACTAACAGAATTCAGTAATAATCTCTTTTGTAATCAATTATTGTTTCAATTTATGTTTCCAAATGTAATTATCACCGCATAAGCATATTCGGCACTGTTATGATCGAGTCGCCCTGGATTTGTTGTTAAGGCGACGCCCGCATCAAACAAAAGAACATTATGATATGTTTTTCGGACTTTTTTCACTGTCTAGGGTGTAAATCACACAACGTTTCGGGAGTTTTGATCTATTCTCGTTTTCAGGTGTTCCTGGTTAGTCCTGAGAAGAACTGATATTATACGTTTTTCAACGTAAATTTGTGCCTCCCCCGGGGTTTGAACCCGAGATCGCTGTGATTACTACTCTGCCACTCTAACCACTAGGCCACCAGGGCGGTTATAAATTAGTTGTAAACTTATATATATCTTACCGCCCTGGTGGCCTAGTGTTATATTTTGTCGTCATCGCCAGCGTGCCCGAGCGGTTAGGGAGCTCAGGCTGCGGTGCCGTGGTAGGGGGTTCAATCCCCACATCTGGACGGCGACCCAGTCGCTTTAAAAATTGGGTACCGAAATCTCAGTTGTGGAAGTAGGAAAAGTAAGGCAGTCGTCGAAGGCGTGATGCTAACCACATCACCTAATACACCGTTAACGGTGTGCCAGATTGGCTGAGTTTCGGAAAGAAATATTTCGGCGACCCTAACTCGCTGTGTCTCAGGCCATATTCCTACATATGGAATAAAGTACCTTGAATGTTGTCGTTTTACACAAAGCACAACTTGCATGGATCTTGATTGGCAGCTCTACATAATTTTTCTTGGCGGTCGCAATTTTGAACAGGACATATTTCAGGTGCATCAGATGGGAAAATATTGTGGATCTCTCTTTATACGAGGTGCAATTACACATAGAGACAAATTCTTAAAAAAATATAGTCACCAGAACCTAGAAAGCTGCTAACGTTATATATAAATATTACAGTGATTAAACATATTGTACCTGTGTAAAAAAATTGTTTTATGGTACATTTGTTAGATATAATTTTCCTAAATCTTGAAATATCGCAACGCTACGAGAGTATACTTGAAAACCCGCCAGCTAAGCTCAGTGAAGGCGGCGTGCAGTTCCTTATAAGATGTTAGCAACAAATATTCTGAGCCCCAACGAGCCTTTACTTACAACAAATATACTCAGATAGATCGAGAACTTATAAAATCAAGTAAATCGCAGCAGTCAATCGTACAAATATCTGAAATACAAAAGGTAGCAGTAAGGAAATTAGACAATTAGTATCATAAGCAGTGCATCAAATTTATTTACTAACCGCTGCATAAAACAGCCACGGCAACAAGTTCGAAAATAATTGGTTAAGCGAGAGGTGCACCACCAATTACCATTTTATACTAGTAATTAATCACACAACAATGAGTAATTAAAGTCTAAACACTTGGATATAAACTACAAGCAGTTTTACTCTAATTCACTCTACGCTAACACTTGAATGCTTGTAGGGCTAATGACATTAAATCATGAATGACAATGGTCGTGAAAGCCTCAGAAATCAGCATTAAATCAATTTAGAATCGGCTGAATCCTTAAGGGAACCAACTAGGTGCGTCGAGTTGAATAGCATCACATGAAAGTCAGAACGCTATAGTATGTCGTAAGTACTTATCTGAGGGGCTAAGCTTCTGCAGCGGATGGCAAATAGCTTCCAAACGGGCTCTCGCGGTTACGCTGGCAGCAGGTTGAGGGTGCTTGCAGAAGTCACCAAATCGCAAGCGAAATACGACTGTAAAGCGAATCGCTCCGGCGATGTGAAGGTCAAATAAAGCTCACAAGATGGAGGGAATGCACGTCTCCCATTACAAGGTGTATCGACGAATTTTAGAACCTTCCGGAAAAAGCTAGAAACGCCGTATGCAATCAGCTACATATAAAACGCATCAAAACCAAAATAAACTAAACACACGCCCTGTAATACAGGCTTTTTATGGCCAGGGCAGCTAACAACTCGTAATAAATGGTTCGTCTAACCGACGAGGACTTTATACGTCCGAACTATGTGGTAGTAGGTAATTGAAAACTTTAATGCAAACAATGGCAAAAAAGAAAGAAAGGAACCGGTAATTGGAAAACACAGTTTACATGAAACCAGTAATAATATGGCCAGAATCTAATTAACTTCGCTGCTAAAAAAACTGAAAGTGCGAACTACATTTTTAAATCATAAATACCTCCATACCAATTGGTGATTGGAATCGGGCTCGGTGAGACTATTCATAGTTGGGCAGCAAATTAAATGTGCTCTACTCAGAACTACAGACCTAAGAGATAGAGTAACAAGATTAACACATTACCATGACACACACCTCAGACAATGGTTGCTGCGCAAGCACAAATGGCGCTCTCCAACTTTGTATCTCGAATCCGGGGCACGTTGAGCATTGCACATTGCAAAAAAAAAGGCGAAGGCAAAGATGTTAATAGAGAAAACGCTGGAAAGTCAAGAAACTGTTAAAGAACTAAGAAGGGAAACATATTTGTAGAAAAAAGATCGAAGAGAGAGTATCTAAATGGAAAGAGAAGGGTTAGAAGAAAATTACATGAAACAGGAAGTCACAGAATTCTATAACGATGTAAGAAAAACTAAGAAAAAGTACCAAGTGAAAGCCACAATATTCAGAAATAGAAAAAGCCCATTATAGCAGCAGGAGAGGAAGCAGTAATGTAATTGTGGACGGAGCATTTTAGGAAAGTTTCGATGAATGAGAGCAACACCAAAAAGAAAAACGCTGATGGCATAGATGAGGAGAAACCGCTTTGCCAACCAGTGCGGAAAAAGAACATTGTAGACACTCAAAAATAACAAAATCCCTGAAATGGAGTACATGCCGAACTATTAAAGTATGGAAAGAGTAACTTAGTAGATAGAATACACAAATAATTGAAAAAATATGAAACATAAAAGATATTCTAAAATACAAATAGCAAGAAATTGCTTAGGGGAGTATAAAAACAGATTCCATTAAAATATATCAGTGTGGACCAGTTATCTACAGTCACACAAATATAAGAAATATGTGGAAAAAAGGATATTCAACTGCATGTACTAGTACTTGATTTGAAGCACACATGTGAAAGTGAAAAGTAAGAAAGTGTTGGAAGCGATATATTTAAAATTACCTATGGAATTAATAGAGATTGCGCTGATGACACTGAGAGAAACACAATTTAATCAAGTAAGGATTCCGAAAAGTGTATCAAAGAAATTTTGTAGTTGATTATATTTGACTTTTTAACAATTGAAGAAAAATTTTAGGAGACTTTTAAGCCAAAACGTTTATAACAAATTTCCATTTAAGCATGATTTGTGTTAATTGTAATTAAATAATAGATATTTATGCAACAAGTGCTAAAAGTTGATGTTTATGCACGAGACATGAAAATTATGAAACGAAGCCGAAGGCTGAGTTTCATAACATATCTCGTGCATAAACCATTTTTAGCACGAGTTTGCATACAATATTTTTTCTACGACCTTAAATTTTCTGTTATTAATCCATAAATGTCGATTTAACAAATGTTTGCATTTATGACAGTTATAATTTATGTCATAATAAAGAGATGGCCTTGACGCGCAGGCGAATATTTGTGGAGCCAGTACTGTCAAAAACAGTTATCAAAAGTAATTATAATAGTACACATCTCACTTTATTCGTTACATAACGCTTTAATTATTTAGAAAACACTTTACCTCTAACGCAAGAAGTAACTAGAATAACTTTACAACCTCACTTCCAGTTCGAAATTGTAGTTTTATAACCTCACTTCACTTTTAGCACATGGACTAAAAGTAAACAGCTGATCTCAGTTTAAACACGCTAAATTATAAAACGTCACTTTTAGTGAAAAAAACTAGCGCTAAAAGGCCTACTTTTAGTGGTCGTTGTAGAAAAACATCATTTTGTCGTAACCTATTTTAATATTTAAAATTAATAAGGCGTTTCGCTATTTGTGATGGCTTCATCAGTTATGAAAAGCAGTTTTAATTAAAAACTTACATGTGATACATTAAATAGTCTGATTAGTAGAACTTCACGTTTAGGGAAAACATTACGTTTTTTATATCTTTAGTATTATTAATAGAATTTGATAATTAAAGTTTGTAAAAAAAATAGTTAACGGAAGGTTAAAACATGAAGACCCAATGTCAACAATACTTTTCAATATTGTTTTAGAACTGATAATAGGGAACAGTAAGTTCAAGAACCTTTCATAATTCATATCAATGCTTGGCCTATGCGGATGACTATTATATTTAAAAATATATATATTTACTTTTATTATATATATAGAGGCACACATCTTAGGTATGGTTGTATATATACGAGCCCTAACCACTATATATTCGGCGATTCCAATAATTTTATTTCCTTCACGTAAAAACAGTGTTATGGGCCAAAAGTCACTTTTCGTATTAATTTAACGATTTGCCTTATCCTTGCCTAATTCAAGGCACTTTGCACATTTCGCTCTAACTATTTACCCTATATCGGACTAATCCTAGATCTAACTTACTTTAAATAGCCTAGTTTCAGTTACCCATTTTCTCAAGTAAAGTCACTGCAGATTAGGCCTCACGTTGTACGCGTGCTATGTTGGTTGCAGATGCGATTTTTCTGCAAATTTGGAATTCTGGGCCTAGCTGTCAATTATCATTAGCCATTTTGACTTGTCAGAAGATGGATGTGGTGAAAAGCATCTTTGGTTAATCGATGCACGAATATTTGTAATTCGGTTTTGTCACGCTCATCCTAGCATGAAAATGTATATTTTGGTGTGAATTTTGTCCGGGAGACGTCCCCGACGTTTTTGTTGTGATACAATTCAAGCACGGACTTTTGTCCGGAATTCATCTGACAAGCACATGTAGTTACTTGGGCGATTCGGAGCAGAACACCTAACGGTATGCTATTTTGACAATTATTGGTCATATTTCTAAGGCGGAATGTTGTCCCTTTTAGCTCCCTTTTGGTACGGGCGGAGAACGCACTCAGCTCCCCTTTTGGTACGGGCGGTGAACGCACTCAGATTAGGAAGCAGTCCTTTAGTATGAACTAACGCATCTCTGTTGGTGTGCTGCGAGCTTTGTACATGGTGGCGCAGAGCTTTTCGAGGCGTTTGGTTGATGGATTTGGCCCCTCTTGGAGAGCACTTTCTCCAGGCAGTTGCTGCAGTCGGCTGGCTGTGAGTTTGGGAGATTTCCAGTCCCTAAAACAGGCCAGCAGATTTACTGGCCCGAGATCTCTACGTTACCTGCAGTAAAGCCCGTTGGATCACCTGGCTTCCTCGACATCGTGCAGCAGGCCTCCGATTTAGCACGTTCGTCACCTGGTGCAGTCAAGGTCTGTTGTCTTTGCAATTCCTTAAGCGTTCTTGTGCAGTTTTTAGCTCGACCAACTTAACCTGTGTTATAGGCCTCATTTTAATGTGTTTAATTATTATTCATTTTAGCGCTTGGGCTACGGCCAGATTTTGATAAGTCAATTAATTTACTTACTTTAATGTTGTGATAACTCACCTGCAGTTTAAAGTAAACCTATTTTGTAGTTTAACATCTTAATATTTCCAACTTTGACATTTCAAGCCTCCATTAGAGTGGCTGTGTCTAATGTAGATGCATAGGGACAATAAGGTTTCCCTTATGTAAATTTTGTAAAGCAATTCTTGCATACGCCTTAGTTTAGACTCATCTCAGTGGAGAGATCTGTCAGTTCAGTTGAACTTGGCTTAGTGCGGCCCCATTTTGCAAGAAATTAGCGAAATCAGTCCGATCGTTGTTTAAGCAATTATGCCCCTTTAGGGCGAGATTTAATTAGCGTGTTTCGGGTAATTTTGCGCCCCTATAAACCAAGATCTTGGGTAATAATGGGATTTGTGTACAATTGATTACTAGTATAATTATGTATTTTTGCAACTGAGGGTTTAGCGTTGATTTCAATTTGACAAACAAAACAAAACCTTAACTACCGCTTAAATTTGAGACGCATTTGGTCATACATGCGAATTGCTACGATCTTCGGCTACTGTATTTATTTAAACTGGTGAGTTCAATCTGTGATAAATTTTACTATCTTGGTATATGAAATCTGGTTTGTGATATCTGTTGTTGTTGTGATATACTACCGAGCATTGTTAATATTTTATTAAATTATATATACTCGTTACTTATGCCTGCGAATTTGATTTGTGTGTCCTTGTCGCTATCTCTAATTTTCAGGATCGCTTAGTAGCACCTTCCGTAGTGTCTTGTTTGATGATTAGCAAAGTGCTGGGTCACCTGCTACTTGGCGCCCATAATTTACTCATCGTTTCAGCTTACGCTTTAAGTCTTTTGTTCGACCCACGACCAGCTCCGGCTGAGAATCCGGTAGCCTTTGCTACTCCTTATTTTATAGTCAGAGTTAGGTAACAACAGAGTTTTATGATTGAACAAAAAACAATTAAGGTACAACATTTTCTTTTCGTTAAAACATGATAAGAAATCTTCGAAATCCTTAATCCTTAATTCGCAAATGCGGTGCCTTAATTGTTCTCCGTCCACTCATACGTTAGTAGAGTCAAATTATTTAAATGGCCGAATATAGAGTGGTTAGGGCTCGTACTTATCTGTATTAGACAGTAACTACAACTCTTTGCAAAATAGCTACCAGGTACCTTAGGCACGTTTCTATATTCTCATAGTATCAGTCTGCATAAATAAAGGGATCGTTCATGATTGTACTACAACAAAGGGAACCTTCAACATGTAAAAATATTTTGACAAAGTAGAAATTTACGCATTTTTGGGACTATTTGAATTTCTCGGCACATAAAATCCATTAATACTTATTGTCAAATATTATAGAGTTTCTTATATGGACACATAATACCCCGAAATCTTCTACATTTCGGTCTATTATGGGTCTCAAGCGATTCAAACAGTTGCTACTATTTACTGGGTCTGATGATAAATTTACGGGAAGCGCAATCCTTGCCAATTGAGTTCTTCATCAATACTGTATACTTTGCTAGATGCGTAGTTTGGCAAAACACTGCATTGTTCTTGGAATATAACAAAATTCAAAAATTATTTTTTAAGGATAGGCGAAGCCATACTATCGCCTCTGATAAAAAGAAAGGTAAAGGTTTACACAACGCAACCACTACAAACATGTTGTATGTTGTAGCTCCAGCTTGTATTCATCGATTTCTTCTAATCGTACCAGAGCTGTTTCGAATATACACGAAAAGTACCGACTACAAATACTTTATATAAAATGTAAGCGACTACCGAGTACAAGTACACAACCATAAGTGCTCGAATACATATACAACTACAGAGTACTGAGTACAGAAGAATAGAATAGCTAAGGACAATGATAAAAATAAAACACACAATTTGTTAAAGTTCTATTAGTCCAATCATTAAAGATCAAAAAACGTGTTTTAGAAACATTAAATCCTGGAGTTTTAATTTTTGGATATGTGTTAAAACTCGGTGCTATAATGAAAATTTTAAATTTGGAGGGGGCATAGAGACCCTGTATCGAGTAGGATAAGAGTCAGGCAAACGCGGGTCAATTTTTGATTGGCTACGTTCCACTGCGCATGCGCAGTAATAAAAAAACATGTAAATTTAAACAGTGGCTATGGTAATGACAATTAAATGACGTACTGTGAAACTTGATTGTCAAACTATTAAGCGTTAAGTAAAATGACAGGCTCTTGCATCTTTGGATGTAAAAATTGGTCAGAACAAAATATGCAACGCAAAAATATGCGACGATCAAATTGAAATCCCACCGATGGTTCCAGATTATGCAAAGTATATTTTGATAGAAATCAATGGGGAAAAGCTTTATTAGACGTAAAAAGGAAATTGAGGTAATCTGCGGTTTCTACTTTATTTACGCGCAATATAAGCTTCAACGTTTGTAATGTACGTTTAAATAATCACCGTCCACTTCACGGATTAGGCCACCGGGCCTGTTCTAATTCAATATTCTAGGTTACTCGTGAAAAATTGATGTGCTCAGAAACTGTGACACAAGAAGTCGGCATACAAACTTATCCAATATCCACTGATGAAGTGACACATTTTCGGTATACCGTGAAACTTTCTAGCCAATAGGCTAGTTTTTCGCTCTTTGAGGATATTTTTGGTAAAGGTCCGAATATAACACACGTATGTATTGCAAGCAGTACAAGTGGAATATATTGCGATATCGAAGCATTCCTCCAAAATAAGTTGTAAGAATCAGAATGAGTAAAAGAATTGCGAAAAGGGGCGAGCAGTTTCATAGTGAAAGATGCGCTATTACAGGAATTAACAGATGTACTGAAAAAAGTTAAAGCGTTAAATAAAGAAGTGTAACTGTTTGAATGTTTTACTTTTCATACAGCTGTATCGTTATTCATTTAATATGGAAATTACAATTATAGGACGTGTCCTCTTCTCCTGTAATATAATTATTATCGTTTGTATGTATTGTCCGCAACCTCTTTTTACCGTGCGGAGTATAGGCTGGTGCTTTGTAAGCTTTAGCGTCTGAATTATTAATATTATTGACCGATTCGACCTCGACAAGACAAGTTTTTAGAGGTTATGTGTGTACTGTATCACCAACAAAGCGCTCGGTAAATGGTAGGTACCTACCGGTGTAATTTCCGTAAATGCTTTAAGTTTACCATTTATTGCCAATGTCAAACTGGCAATTAAATTCATCAATATGACACATACTAAGGAAGACCATTCTGGCCTTGCACGCTATCATTTATTTTTGGTTCAGTAATGGCCGCTGAAATTTGAGTTTGCCCGACTCTTATCTAACTATATACAAGTTTTCTAGGGGAACGTAGAGTTCCTATATGTACTAAGAGTTGAGCCAGTGGATTCCCAAATCAAGAACCATGTGATAGCAAAGATATATTTCATTTGTTTTAGTTGCAAGAAGTATGCATAAAGTTTAAAATCGGCAAAAATCATGTACTGCATGGTTTGTGGATCCAAAACAAGTCAACCTACATGTCCCAACTCTTTATATACAAGGACTCTAGGGAGACGTAGAGACCCTGTATAAAAAGCAAGATAAGAGATGGGACAAGTGGAACCAGTTTCCAAGGACAAGTTGATTAGTGGTTATTTTTTTAAATTTTTATTTTAAACTCAATGCTACCCAACAGACAGTCATAGCTGCCCAATAACAGGATAGCACGGAATATACATTAAAACGTTTACAGTTTTAGGTCAAACAAGCAAAACTAGTGAATACTAAAGAAAAACTATATAGACAACTGAGTAATTAAATAAAGATTAATTCACATTAGCGTCGCCGCGGTCCGACAAGATCTTGCGGTAATACCACGAAGCGATTTCGCGAACAATGCAATGTACTCTGCATTATAACGACCGAGGTGCGAGCAGTAATAATAATTGCTTGCAAAGCTGGGTAAATAGCATAATTCAACGGTGTAATTAATAACAATTAAAATCTAAAAAGGTAAACCGTCGTGCACTTGGCTTCACAATGTGGACATAATACCGTTACAAATTTTACATATACAATTCCGGTAAAATTTATCCCGAATTCGGTTACAACGCGATTCCGATAAAACTATTCCGAATTAAGATGCACTTTCGCCTAAATGACCTACTTGGATATTTACTGTGCAGAAGAGCTACCGCTAAAACTGATTCTTGTGAAGGCAAACTCAATCATAATCGTGTACAGGTGAGTTCATAGCTTTAAAAAATACACAATATAACAAACGTACGTCTATCGAGCACCTTGCAGCGTTGCCACGCAAACGGCCTAAGGGGGCACTTGATTCCCGAGAGTTCGAAACGGAAATATTAAACTGACAGACCTTTGGCAGTGGGCTTCTCTTCCGCTGCAGATGTTAAAAACAGGATGAGCCTAAGGACCACGAGGGGGCCAAGCCATCACCAGGTAGCTGAAGGGATGCCATAGTCAGCGAAACTCGTCACCAGGCTGGTGGCTACGTGACCACAATGCGACAGCTGCGATTAGCTCGGTAGTTTCTTGCTCCCAACGAGGAGAATTCGACAGGCATGCTACCGTCGAGTAAAAGGTACCGTCGAGTGAAAGTACCGTCGAGCAAAAGTACCGTCGAGCAAAAGGTACCGTCGAGTAAAAGCTGAAAGGCAAATAACCATGGAAATACACCGAATAAGTCCAAATAATTCACCTTACCCGTTTCAGGTTTTCTACAGCTGTTCAACGCCAAAGTAAAAACATGTGCTTTGCTAGAGCGGAATCCCCAAACAATATTCGGGTTGGAATTCGCCAAAAATGCAACTCACAAAGCCTAATTCTGAACTTCCATGGAGTTCAGGACACAAAAAGGCACAATTCCAGGTTAGGATGCTAACGAAAAATCCTGGTTTAGATACGTCATCAAAACGTAAATTTCGAAGCACCTAGCTCTTGCAGCACAGGATGGCGGAAAAATGTCAAGATGGTTTCCAAAAACTGATAAAGCCCAAAAATCAAATTTCTGGGGAAAGGGAAAATGCATGAGGTGAAGCCTACACTGCAGGGGCATTTGGACCCATAAAATCGACCAAATGGTTTACTTAGTTTGCAATACAGCTATCAAACGATCTGAATGCTCAAAGATAATGCAGGGAAAATCATACCTCAAGAAATACATGGTAAAAAGTTAATTTTAACCGAGATTAGGGCAAATAATTAGGCGAATAGCTAAAAATGAATTTTGACCCGTAACAACTCTCCCCTCACTTAAAAATAGGTAAATTCCCCGAATTTACCGACGCAGAACCTAAGCATGCACAATAATGAAACCTCAAGAACCTTCCAGATGCACAAAAAGAACCAAAGCGGATATCCAGCTCAACCAGGCCAATGTCAACAAATTTAGAAGCGGATACGTAAACCAAAAAAAGTTCGTCACTGTCAGAAGGCGAAAAGAAATAAGGGAAACACACAGGGTCGTAAAAGGATTGAAAGTCGAGAGAAAGATCGAAGGGATAAACGGCTCTCCAAATGAATGTCATGCAGAAAAGGACATCGGAACATCCGTCGCTGCTGGATGACAAAGGCGCGCCGGTGGATGAACCGATCCAGGCCCAAGTCTACACAACACCCACCGAGAGACCGCCTACCAAGAAGAGGAAAAAAAAAATTAGAGTGGTGAAAAAGGGCATGGGATTAGGAAGTTCCAGAAAAGAAAATAGTGGACGACACAGAAGAGGGATGGGAAGGATTGTCCGTTGTCTCGTCAGTCGGTCATCGTAGGGTGGAATTAAGTAGAATAACAGAAAATTTCAAAATTGGAAAAGGCCGAAAAAGTTTGAAGTCTGCACAGGCAATGGGTACCAGGCGCGGGGCCCCGTAGTGCACACCGCGATCATAGGCAACCATCCCCTGGGCCGACAAAAAAAATAACCCTACACCCTACTAGTCTAGGAAAAGTGGGCAGCCCAGGACCGACTGCACACTGAAACACTATCCTCCGTGACCGGATAGCGGAACACCGGAGATGAGACCTCAAAGGTGGCTCACTCCTGAATGAACGACAAGATGGAATGTCTCAGTCTACCTTACAAGTAAGGAATAGACGGAAAAGTAACCGACCGTTCAAGTCCCCAACCATCCTCCCAAAAAGACCAGAACGAAAACTTCCACGAAGCTTTCTACAACGCAGATTAAGGAACACAAAAAAAACGAACACAAGAAAATAACCTCAAATCATAGCTACATTTGAAGACCAGAGGTTCGACAGAACACACGCAGACTAACAATAGACTACACCTCATTGGGTGGTTGATCGCGAATGTCGTCGTAGTGGGGTTTAAGGTCTTTGGCGTGCCAAGTCCCACGCAGCAGATTACCTTCAGGAGTCTTAAGTTCGTAGACCCATCTTGATAGTCGGCGATGGACAATAAAAGGACCCACATATTTAGAAGCAAGCTTAGCTGAAAAGTGGTTTGCAGCGTCTGAGAGGACATAGTTTTTGCGCCAAACAGACTGATTCACTTGATATTCCACAGGGCGACGTCTAAGGTCATAACGTGTCTTCGATTTCTGATAAGCCTTATCCAGGCGGCGGCGTACGTCAGCATACAAGCGTTGGACTGCTTCAGAACGATGGTTATTATTATTGGTGCGGTCAAATTGTAATTCTGGCTCGGCATTCGTATTCTGGTCGTCAGCTTCTCCAGGTCGTCTAAGAATAATCTCTCGACCAAAGTTGATGAAGTATGGACTTTGTCCAGTTACTTCGTGTTTAGCAGTTCTGATGGCACACGCCACATGAGGTAAATATTTGTCCCATTCACGTTGGTTATCTTGAACGTAGGCTGTCAACATAGTCTTCAAGACACGATTTATGCGTTCGGTAGGGTTTGCTTGTGGATGGTAGTAAGCAGTAAACGACATTTTACAATTGTAGGTGTTCATGAGGGTAGTAAACTCACGACTGCGAAATTGCACACCATTGTCGCAGATTATTCGGCGAGGCGCACCGTACACTAGGAACACATCTTCTTCAAGATGCTGGACTATGTTCGAAGCGGTTGCAGAGCGTAATGGGAAAAATAGAGGAAACTTGCTAAAGCAATCAGCGACGACAAGTATATAGGCGTAACCTTTCTTGGATCGAGGTAAGGGACCAACAATATCAGTGCAGATGACTTCCCATGGTTTTGTTATAATAGAATGTCCACCCATGAAACCAACAGGAGGTCTCTGTTCAGGCTTAGTTCTTCCACAAGTGTTACAGCGGCGTATGTAAGCCGGCGACGTCAGCGCGCATCTTCGGCCAGTAAAAATGTTGTGCTAGGCGATTTAATGTTTTAGAGACACCAGTGTGTCCAGCGCTGGGCAGATCGTGATTTTGACGCTCTCCTTGGTGCATGGAGTGGCGCTTTTCTCGGCGCGTGTTTTGTCGTTTGGCTTGGCGCTTTTTTTAGTGCGTGGCTTAGCGCGTGGTTTGTCGCTTGGCTTGGCGCTCTTTATGGTGCATGGGGTGGCGCTCTTTTTGGTGCATGGGGTGGCGCTTTTCTTGGCGCGTGGCTTGGCGCTTGGTTTGGCGTTTCTTTTGGCGCGTGGCTTATCGCTTGGCTTGGCGCATGGCGTGGCGCTTTTTTTGGCGGGTGTCTTGGCGCTTGGCTTAGCGCGTGGCTTGGCGCTTGGCTTAGTGCTTGGCTTGGCGCATGTCGTGGCGCTTTTCTTGGCGCGTGGCTTGGCGCGTAGCTTGTCGCTTGGTTCGGTGTTCTCCTTGGCGCGTAACTTGGCGCTTGGCTTGGCGCGTGGCTTGGCGCTTGGCATGGCGCTTTTGTTGGCGCGTGGCTTGGCGCGTGGCTTGTCGCTTGGCTTGGCGCTTGGCTTGGCGCTTGGCTTGGTGCTTTTCTTGGCGCATGGCTTGGCGCGTGGCTTGTCGCTTGGGTTGGCGCTCTCCTTGGCGCGTGGTTTGGCGCTTAGCTTGGCGCGTGGCTTGGCGCTTTTTTTGGCGCGTGGCTTGGCGCGTGGCTTGTCGCTTGGCTTGGCGTGCTCTCCTAGGTGCATGGCACGGCGTTTTTCCTGGCGCGTGGTTTGGCGCTTGGCTTGGCGCTTTTCTTAACGCGTGGTTTGGCGCGTGGCTTGTCGCTTAGCTTGGCGCTCTTTTTGGTGCATGGGGTGGCGCTCTTCATGGCGCTTGGTTTGGCGCTTTTTTTGGCGCGTAACTTATCGCTTGGCTTAGCGCATGGCGTGGCGCTTTTCCTGGCGCGTGGTTTGGCGCGTGGTTTGGCGCGTGGCTTGGCGCTTGGCTTAGCGCTTGGCTTGACGCTTGGCTTGGCGCTTTTCTTGGCGCGTGGCTTGGCGCTTGGTTTGGCGCTTTTTTTGGCGCGTGGCTTATCGCTTGGCTTGGCGCATGGCGTGACGCTTTTTCTGGCGCGTGGCTTGGCGCGTGGCTTGTCGTTTGGCTTGGCGTGCTCTCCTAGGTGCATGGCACGGCGTTTTTCCTGGTGCGTGGTTTGGCGCGTGGCTTGGCGCTTGGCTTAGCGCTTGGCTTGACGCTTGGCTTGGCGCTTTTCTCGGCGCGTGGTTTGGCGCGTAGTTTGTCGTTTGGTTTGGTGCTCTCCTTAGAGCGTAGCTTGCCGCTTGGCTTGGCGCGTGGCTTGACGCTTGGCTTGGCGCGTGGCTTGACGCTTGGCTTGGCGCGTGTCTTGGCGATTGGCTTGGCGCTTTTGTTGGCGCATGGCTTTGCTCGTGGCTTGTCGCTTGGCTTGGTGCTTTCCTTGGTGCATGGGATGGCGTTTTCCTTGGCGCGGTCCTTAGCGCTTGGTTTGGCGCGTGGCCTGGCGCGTGGCTTGTCGCTTGGCTTGGCGCTCTTTTTTGAGCGTGGCTTGGCGCTTGGACTGGCGCTTTTCTTAACGCGGGGCTTTTCGCTTGGCTTGGCGCTTTTCTTGGCGCGTGGCTTGGCACTTTGCTTAGCGCTTGGCTTGACGCTTAACTTCGCGCATGCCTTGGCGCTTTAGTTGGCGCGTGGCTTGGCGCTTGGCTGGCCGTTTGGCTTGGCGCTTGTCTCGGCGCTTGCCTTGGCGCTTTTCTTAACGCGTGGCTTGGCGCTCTCCTTGGCGCGTGGCTTAGCGCTTGGCTTGGCGCGTGGCTTGGCGCTTAACTTGGCGCTTTTATTGCCGCGTGGCTTGTCGCGTTGCTTGTCGCTTGGCTTGGCGCTCTCCTTACTGCGTGGCTTGTCGTTTGGCTAGGCGCATGGCGTGTCGCTTTTCTTAGCGCGTGGCTTGCCGCTTGGCTTGGCGCTTGACTCGGCGTTTTTCTTGGCGCGTGGTTTGTCGCGTGGCTTGTCGCTTGGCTTGGCCGCCCCTTACCGCGTGGCTTGTCGCTTGGCTTGGCGCATGGCGTGTCGCTTTTCTTAGCGCGTGGCTTGGCGCTTGGCGTGGCGTTTGGCTTGGCGCTTCTTTTAGCGCGTGGCTTGGCACTTCGCTTGGCGCTTAGATTGGTGCGTGGCTTGGCGCTTTGCTTGGCGCTTGACTTGGCGCTCGCTTGGCGCTTCGCTTGGCGCTTCGCTTGGCGCGTTTTTTGGCGCGCGGCTTGTCGCTTGGCTTGGCGCTTTCCTTGGCGCGTGGCTTGGCAGTTGGCTTGGCGCTTGGCTTGGCAATTGGCTTGGCGGACGGCTTGGCGCCCTCCTTGGCGCGTGGCTTAACGCTTGGCTGGGCACTTGGCTTGGCACTTGGCTTGGCACTTGCCTTGGCGCTTGGCTTGGCGCTTGGCTTGGAGCTTTTCTTGGCGCGTGGCTTGGCACTTGGCATGCCGCTTGGCTTGGCGCGTGGCTTGGCGCTTGGCTGCGCGCTTGGCTTGGCGCTTAACTTGGCGTTTTTCTTGGCGCGTGGCTTGTCGCTTTTCTTTGCGCTTTTCTTGGCGCGTAGCTTGGCGCGTGGCTTGGCGCTTGGCTTGGCGCTTGGCTTGGCGCTTCTCTTGGCGCGTGGTTTGGCGCGTGGCTTGTCGCTTGGCTTGGAACTCTCCTTGGTGCATGGGGTGGCGCTTTTTTGGCGCGTGTTTTGTCGCTTGGCTTGGCGCTTTTTTTAGTGCGTGGCTGGGCGATTGGCTTGGCGCTTGGATTGGCGCTTTACTTGGCGCGTGGCTTGGTGCGTGGCTTTTCGCAAGGCTTGGCGTTTGGCTGGGCGTTTGGCTTGGCGCTTTTCCTGGCGCGTGGCTTGGCGCATGGCTTGGCGCTTGGCTTGGTGCTAGGTTTGGCGCTTGACTTGGCGCTTGGCTTGGCGCTGTTCTTGGCGCGTGGCTGGGCGCTTGGCTTGGCGCTTTTCTTGGCGCGTGGCTTGGCACTTGGCTTGCCGCTTGGCTTGGCGCTTGGCTTGGTGCTTGGTTTGGCGCTTGACTTGGCGCTTGGCTTGGCGCTGTTCTTGGCGCGTGGCTGGGCGCTTGGCTTGGCGCTTTTCTTGGCGCGTGGCTTGGCACTTGGCTTGCCGCTTGGCTTGGCGCTTGGCTTGGCGCTTGGCTTGGCGCTTGGCTGGGCGCTTGGCTGGGTGCTCGTCTTGGCGCTTTTCTCGGCTTGTGGCTTGTCGCTTGGCTTGGCGCTGTTCTTGGCGCGTGGCTTGGCGCTTGGCTTGGCATTTGGCTGGGCGCTTGTCTTGGCGCATGGCTTGGCGCTCTCCTGGGCGTTTGGCTTGGCGCTTGGCTGGGCGCTTGGCTTGGCGCTCGGCTTGGCGCTTTTTTTGGCGCGTAGTTTGTCACTTGGCTTGACGCTTAGCATGGCGCTTGGTTTGGCGCATGGCTTGGCGCTCTTTTTGGCGCGAGGTTTAGCGCTTGGCTTGGCACTTTTCTTGGCGCGTGGCTTGTCGCTTCGCTTGGCGCATGGCGTGGCGCTCTTTTTGGCGCGTGGCTTGGCGCTTGGCTGGGCGCTTGGCCTCTCGCTTGGCTTGGCGCTTTTATTAGCGCGTGGCATGTCGCTTGGCTTGGCGCATGGCGTGGCGCTTTTCTTGGCGCGTGGCTTGACGCTTTTGTTGGCGCATGGCTTTGCTCGTGGCTTGTCGCTTGGCTTGGTGCTTTCCTTGGTGCATGGGATGGCGTTTTTCTTGGCCCGGTCCTTAGCGCTTGGTTTGGCGCGTGGCCTGGCGCGTGGCTTGTCGCTTGGCTTGGCGCTCTTTTTTGAGCGTGGCTTGGCGCTTGGACTGGCGCTTTTCTTAACGCGGGGCTTTTCGCTTGGCTTGGCGCTTTTCTTGGCGCGTGGCTTGGCACTTTGCTTAGCGCTTGGCTTGACGCTTAACTTCGCGCATGCCTTGGCGCTTTAGTTGGCGCGTGGTTTGGCGCTTGGCTGGGCGTTTGGCTTGGCGCTTGTCTCGGCGCTTGCCTTGGCGCTTTTCTTAACGCGTGGCTTGGCGCTCTCCTTGGCGCGTGGCTTAGCGCTTGGCTTGGCGCGTGGCTTGGCGCTTAACTTGGCGCTTTTATTGCCGCGTGGCTTGTCGCGTTGCTTGTCGCTTGGCTTGGCGCTCTCCTTACTGCGTGGCTTGTCGTTTGGCTAGGCGTATGGCGTGTCGCTTTTCTTAGCGCGTGGCTTGCCGCTTGGCTTGGCGCTTGACTCGGCGTTTTTCTTGGCGCGTGGTTTGTCGCGTGACTTGTCGCTTGGCTTGGCCGCCCCTTACCGCGTGGCTTGTCGCTTGGCTTGGCGCATGGCGTGTCGCTTTTCTTAGCGCGTGGCTTGGCGCTTGGCGTGGCGTTTGGCTTGGCGCTTCTTTTAGCGCGTGGCTTGCCGCTTGGCTTGGCGCTTGACTCGGCGTTTTTCTTGGCGCGTGGTTTGTCGCGTGACTTGTCGCTTGGCTTGGCCGCCCCTTACCGCGTGGCTTGTCGCTTGGCTTGGCGCATGGCGTGTCGCTTTTCTTAGCGCGTGGCTTGCCGCTTGGCTTGGCGCTTGACTCGGCGTTTTTCTTGGCGCGTGGTTTGTCGCGTGACTTGTCGCTTGGCTTGGCCGCCCCTTACCGCGTGGCTTGTCGCTTGGCTTGGCGCATGGCGTGTCGCTTTTCTTAGCGCATGGCTTGGCGCTTGGCTTGGTGCCAGGTTTGGCGCTTGACTTGGCGCTTGGCTTGGCGCTGTTCTTGGCGCGTGGCTGGGCGCTTGGCTTGGCGCTTTTCTTGGCGCGTGGCTTGGCACTTGGCTTGCCGCTTGGCTTGGCGCTTGGCTTGGTGCTTGGTCTGGCGCTTGACTTGGCGCTTGGCTTGGCGCTGTTCTTGGCGCGTGGCTGGGCGCTTGGCTTGGCGCTTTTCTTGGCGCGTGGCTTGGCACTTGGCTTGCCGCTTGGCTTGGCGCTTGGCTTGGCGCTTGGCTTGGCGCTTGGCTGGGCGCTTGGCTGGGTGCTCGTCTTGGCGCTTTTCTTGGCTTGTGGCTTGTCGCTTGGCTTGGCGCTGTTCTTGGCGCGTGGCTTGGCGCTTGGCTTGGCATTTGGCTGGGCGCTTGTCTTGGCGCATGGCTTGGCGCTCTCCTGGGCGTTTGGCTTGGCGCTTGGCTGGGCGCTTGGCTTGGCGCTCGGCTTGGCGCTTTTCTTGGCGCGTAGTTTGTCACTTGGCTTGACGCTTAGCATGGCGCTTGGTTTGGCGCATGGCTTGGCGCTCTTTTTGGCGCGAGGTTTAGCGCTTGGCTTGGCACTTTTCTTGGCGCGTGGCTTGTCGCTTCGCTTGGCGCATGGCGTGGCGCTCTTTTTGGCGCGTGGCTTGGCGCTTGGCTGGGCGCTTGGCCTCTCGCTTGGCTTGGCGCTTTTATTAGCGCGTGGCATGTCGCTTGGCTTGGCGCATGGCGTGGCGCTTTTCTTGGCGCTTGGCTTGGCGCTTGGCTTTGCGCTTTTCTTGGCGCGTGGCTTGGCGCGTGGCTTGTCGCTTGGCTTGGCGCTCTTTTTGGCGCGTGGCTTTGCGCTTGGCTTGGCGCGTGGCTTGGCAGTTGGCTTGGCACTTTTGTTGGCGCGTGGCTTGTCGCTTGGCTTGGTGCTCTCCTTGGTGCATGGGATGGCGTTTTTCTTGGCGCGTGGCTTGGCGCTTGGTTTGGCGCGTGGCCTGGCGCGTGGCTTGTCGCTTGGCTTGGCGCTCTCCTTGGCGCGTAACTTAGCGCTTGGCTTGGCGCGTGGCTTGGCGCTTGGCATGGCGCTTTTGTTGGCGCGTGGCTTGCCGCGTGGCTTGTCGCTTGGCTTGGCGCTCTTTTTGGTGCTTGGGGTGGCGCTTTTCTTAGCGGGTGGCTTGGCGCTTCGCTTAGCACTTGGCTTGGAGCTTTTCCTGGCGCGTGGCTGGCGCGTGGCTTGTCGCTAGGCTTAGCGATCTCTTTGGAGCGTTGTTTGGCACTTGGATTAGCGCTTGGCTTGGCGCTTTTCTTAACGCATGGCCTGGCGCGTGGCTTGTCGCTTGTCTTGGCGCTTGGCTTGGCGCTTGGCTTGGCGCTCTCTTTGGCGCGTGGTTTGGCGCTTAGCTTGGCGCGTGGCTTGGCGCTTTTCTTGGCGCGTGGCTTGTCGCTTGGCTTGGCGTGCTCTCCTAGGTGCATGGCATGGCGCTTTTCCTGGCGCGTGGTTTGGCGCTTCACTTGGCGATTGGCTTGGCGCTTTTCTTAACGCGTGGTTTGGCGCGTGGCATGTCGCTTAGCTTGACGCTCTCCTTGGTATATGGAGTGGCGCTTTTCTTAGCGCGTGTTTTGTCGTTTGGCTTGGCGCTTTTTTTAGTGCGTAACTTAGCGCGTGGCTTGTCGCTTGGCTTGGCGCTCTTTTTGGTGCATGGGGTGGCGCTCTTCTTGGCGCGTGGCTTGGCGCTTTGTCTTGGCGCGTGTCTTGGCGCTTGGCTTAGCGCGTGGCTTGGCGCTTGGTTTAGCCCTTGGCTTGACGCTTGACTTGGCGCTTTTCTTGGCGCGTGGTTTGGCGCGTAGTTTGTCGTTTGGTTTGGTGCACTCCTTGGAGCGTGGCTTGCCGCTTGGCTTGGCGAGTGGCTTGGCGCTTGGCTTGGCGCGTGGCTTGGCGATTGGCTTGGCGCTTTTGTTGGCGCGTGGCTTAGCGCGTGGCTTGTCGCTTGGCTTGGTGCTCTCCTTGGTGCATGGGATGGCGCTTTTCTTGGCGCGTGGCTTAGCGCTCGGTTTGGCGGGTGGCCTGGCGCGTGGCTTGTCGCTTGGCTTGGCGCTTTCCTTTGAGCGTGGCTTGGCGCTTGGACTGGCGCTTTTCTTAGCGCGGGGCTTTTCGCTTGGCTTGGCGCTTTTCTTGGCGCGTGGCTTGGCTCTTGGCTTAGCGCTTGGCTTGGCGCTTGGCTTCGCGCATGCCTTGGCGCCCTAGTTAACGCGTGGCTTAGCGCTTGGCTGGGCGTTTGGCTTGGCGCATGTCTCGGCGCTTGCCTTGGCGCTTTTCTTAACGCGTGGCTTGGCGCTCTCCTTGGCGCGTGGCTTGGCGCTTGGCTTGGCGCTTTTTTTTGTGCGTGGCCTGTCGCTTGGCTTGGCGCATGGCGTGGCGCTTTTCTTGGCGTGTGGCTTGTCGCTTGGCTTGGCGCTCTCTTTAGTGCACGCGGTGGCGCTCTTCTTGGCGCGTGGCTTGTCGCTTGGCTTGGCGCTTTTTTTGGCGCGTGGCTTGTCGCTTGGCTTGGCGCATGGCGTGGCGCTTTTCTTATCGCGTGGCTTGGCGCTTGGCTTGGCGCTTGGCTTGGCGCTTGGCTTGGCGCAAGGCTTGTTGCTTGGTTTGGTGCCCTTCTTGGCGCGTGGCTTGGCGCGTGGCTTGGCGCTGGGCTTGGCGCTTTTTTTGGCGCGTAGCTTAGCGCGTAGCTTGTCGCTTGGTTTGGCGCTCTTTTTGGTGCATGGGATGGCGCTCTCCTTGGCGCGTGGCTTGGCGCGTAGCTTGGCGTTTTTTTTGGCGCGTGACTTGTTGCTTGGCTTGGCGCATGTCGTGGCGCTTTTCTTGGCGCGTAGCTTGGCACTTCGCTTGACGCTTTTGTTGGCGCGTGGCTTAGCGCGTAGCTTGTCATTTGGCTTGGCGCTCTCTTTGGTTCTTGGGGTGGCGCTTTTCTTAGCGAGTGGCTTGGCGCTTGGCTTAGCACTTGGCTTGGTGCCCTTCTTGGCGCGTGGCTTGGCGCGTGGCTTGGCGCTAGGCTTGAAGCTTTTGTTGGCGCGTGGCTTAGCGCGTAGCTTGTCATTTGGCTTGGCGCCCTCTTTGGTTCTTGGGGTGGCGCTTTTCTTAGCGAGTGGCTTGGCGCTTGGCTTAGCACTTGGCTTGGAGCTTTTCTTGGCGCGTGGCCTGGCGCGTGGCTTGTCGCTTGGCTTAGCGATCTCTTTGGAGCGTTGTTTGGCGCTTGGATTAGCGCTTGGCTTGGCGCTTTTCTTAACGCATGGCCTGGCGCGTGGCTTGTCGCTTGGCTTGGCGCGTGGCTTGTCGCTTGGCTTCGCGTTTTCCTTGGTGCGTGGTTTGGCGCTTAGCTTGGCGCGTGGCTTCGCGCATGCCTTGGCGCTCTAGTTGGCGCGTGGCTTGGCGCTTGGCTGGGCGTTTGGCTTGGCGCATGTCTCGGCGCTTCCCTTGGCGCTTTTCTTAACGCGTGGCTTGGCGCTCTCCTTGACTCGTGGCTTAGCGCTTGGCTTGGCGCGTGGATTGGCGCTTGGCTTGGCGCTTTTATTGCCGCGTTTCTTGTCGCGTTGCTTGTCGCTTGGCTTGGCGCTCTCCTTACTGCGTGGCTTGTCGTTTGGCTAGGCGCATGGCGTGTCGCTTTTCTTAGCGCGTGGCTTGGCGCTTGGCTTGGCGCTTGACTCGGCGCTTTTCTTGGCGCGTGATTTGTCGCGTGGCTTGTCGTTTGGCTAGGCGCATGGCGTGTCGCTTTTCTTAGTGCGTGGCTTGGCACTTCGCTTGGCGCTTAGATTGGCGCGTGGCTTGGCGCTTGGCTTGGCGCGTGGCTTGGCGCTTGGCTTGGCGCTTTTGTTGGCACGTGGCTTGTCGCTTGGCTTGGCGCTCTCTTTGGTGCACGGGGTGGCGCTCTCCTTGGCGCGTGGCTTGGCGCTTGGCTTGGCCTTCTTTTGGCGCGTGGCCTGTCGCTTGGCTTGGTGCATGGCGTGGCGCTTTTCTTGGCGTGTGGCTTGTCTCTTGGCTTGGCGCTCTCTTTAGTGCACGCGGTGGCGCTCTCCTTGGCGCGTGGCTTGTCGCTTGGCTTGGCGCTTTTTTGGCGCGTGGCTTGTCGCTTGGCTTGGCGCATGGCGTGGCGCTTTTCTCATCGCGTGGCTTGGCGCTTGGCTTGGCGCTTGGCTTGGCGCTTTTCTTCGCGCGTGGCTTGGCGCGTGGCTTGTCGCTTGGTTTGGTGCCCTTCTTGGCGCGTGGCTTGGCGCTAGGCTTGGCGCGTGGTTTGGCGCTGGGCTTGGCGCTTTTGTTGGCGCGTGGCTTAGCGCGTAGCTTGTCGCTTGGCTTGGCGCTCTTTTTGGTGCATGGGATGGCGCTTTTCTTGGCGCGTGGATTGGCGCGTGGCTTGGCGCTGGGCTTGAAGCTTTTGTTGGCGCGTGGCTTAGCGCGTAGCTTGTCGCTTGGCTTGTCGCTCTCTTTGGTGCTTGGGGTGGCGCTTTTCTTAGCGCGTGGCGTGGCGCTTGGCTTAGCACGTGGGTTGGTGCTTTTTTTGGTGCGTTGCCTGGCGCGTGGCTTGTCGCTTGGCTTAGCGATCTTTTTGGAGCGTTGTTTGGCGTTTGGATTAGCGCTTGGCTTGGCGCTTTTCTTAACGCATGGGCTGGCGCGTGGCTTGTCGCTTGGCTTGGCGCTTGGCTTGGCGCTTTTCTTGGCGCATGGCTTGGCGCGTGGCTTGTCGTTTGGCTTTGCGCTCTCCTTGGTGCGTGGCTTGGCGCTTTTCTTGGCGCGTGGCCTGGCGCGTGGCTAGTCGCTTGGCTTGGCGCGCTCTTCTAGGTGCATGGCATGGCGCTTTTCCTGGCGCGTGGCTTGGCGCTTGGCTTGGCGCGTGGCTTGTCGCTTTGCCTGGCTCTCTCTTTGGTGCATGGTGTGGCGCTCTTCTTGGCGCGTGGCTTGGCGCTTGGCTTGGCGCTTTCCTTGGCGCGTGGCGTGGCGCATGGCTTGTCGTTTCGCTTAGCGCTCTCCTTGGAGCGTAATCTGGCGCTTGAATTAGCGCTTGGCTTGGCGTTTTTCTTGGCGCGGGGCTTGTCGCTTGGCTTGACGCTTGGCTTGGCACTTGGCTTGGCGTTTTTCTTGGCGCATAGCTTTCTGCGTGGATTGGCGCTTAGCTTGGCGCGTAGCTTGTCGCTTGGCTTGGAGCTTGGCTTTGCGCTTTTCTTGGCGCGTGGCTTGGCGCGTGGCATGTCGCTTGGCTTAGCGCTCTTCTTGGAGCGTAATTTGGCGCTTGGATTAGCGCTTGGCTTGGCGATTTTCTTGGAGCGGGGCTTGTCGCTTGGCTTGACGCTTGGCTTGGCGCTTGGCTTGGCGCTCTCTTTGGTGCATGGGGTGGCGCTTTTCCTGGCGCGTGGCTTGGCGCTTAGCCTGGCGCTTTCCTTGGCGCGTGGCTTGGCGCGTGGCTTGTCGCTTGGCTTGGCGTTTTTCATAGCGCGTGGCTTGAAGCTTGGCTTAGCGCCTGGCTTGGCGCTTGGTTTGGCGCTTTTCTTAGCGCTTTTCTTGGCGCGTGGCTTGGCGCTTGGCTTGGCGCTTGGCTTGGTGCTTGTCTTGGCGCATGGCTTGGCGCTCTCCTTGGCACGTGACTTGGCGCTTGGCTGGGCGCTTGGCTTGTCGCTTTTCTTGGCGCGTGGCTTGGCGCTTGTCTGGGCGCTTGGCTTGGCGCTTGGCTTGGCGCTTGGCGTGGCGCTTGGCTTGGCGCTTGGGTTGGCGCTTTCTTGGTGCGTGGCTTGTTGCTTGGGTTGGCTCTTTTGTTGGCGGGTGGCTTGGCGCGTGGCTTGGCGCTTAGCTGGTTTGGCGCTTGGCTAGGCGCTTGGCTTTTCTCTTTTCTTGGCGCGTAGCTTGGCGCTTGTCTGGGCGCTTGTCTTGGCGCTTGGCTTGGCGCTTGGCTTGGCGTTTGGGTTGGCGCTTTCTTGGCGCGTGGCTTGTCGCTTGGCTTGGCTCTTTTGTTGGCGGGTGGCCTGGCGCGTGACTTGGCGCTTAGCTGGGTTGGCGCTTGGATTGGCGCTTGGTTTGTCGCTTTTCTTGGCGCGTGGCTTGGCGCGTGGCTTGGCGCGTGGCTTGTCGCTTGGCTTGGCGCTCTCCTTGGAGCGTGGCTTCGCGCTTGGCTCGGCGCATGGATTGGCGCTTGGCTCGGCGCGTGGCTTGGCGCTTGGCTTGGTGCTTTTCTTGGCGCGTGACCTGGCGCGTGGCTTGTCGCTTGGATTGGCGCTCTCCTTCGTGCATGGGGTGGCGCTTTTCTTGGCGCGTGGCTTGGCGCGTGGCTTGTCGCTTGGCTTGGCGCTTGGCTTGACGCTTTTCTTTGCGCGTGGCTTGGCGCGTGGCTTGGCGCTTGCCTGGGCGCTTGGCTTGGCGCTTGGCTTGGCGCTTGGCTTGACGCTTGGCTTGGCACTTGACTTGGAGCTTGGCTTGACGCATGTCTTGGCGCTCATATTGGCGCGTGGCTTGGCGCTTGTCTCGGCGCTTGGCTTCGCGCTTTTCTTGGCGCGTGGCTTGGCGCATAGCTTGGCGTTTGGCTGGGCGCTTGGCTTCTAGCTTGGCTTGGCGGCTGGCTTGGCGCTTGTCTTGGTGCATGGCTTGGCGCTCTCCTTGGCACGTAACTTGGCGCTTGGCTGGGCGCTTGGATTGGCGATTGGCTTGTCGCTTTTCTTGGCGCGTAGCTTGTCGCTTGGCTTGGTGCTTGTCTTGGCGCATGGCTTGGCGCTCTCCTTGGCACGTGACTTGGCGCTTGGCTGGGCGTTTGGATTGGCGATTGGCTTGTCGCTTTTCTTGGCGCGTAGCTTGTCGCTTGGCTTGGTGCTTGTCTTGGCGCATGGCTTGGCGCTCTCCTTGGCACGTGACTTGGCGCTTGGCTGGGCGCTTGGATTGGCGATTGGCTTGCCGCTTTTCTTGGCGCGTAGCTTGTCGCTTGGTTTGGCGCTTTTCTTGGCGCGTGGCTTGGCGCGTAGCTAAGTGCGTGGCTAGGCGCTTGGCTGGCTAAACGCTTGGCTGGCTGAATGCTTGGCTTAGCGCTTGGCTTGACGCTTGGCTTAGCGCTTTTTTGGCGCGTGGCTTGGAGCTTGGCTTGGCGCTTGGCTTGGCGCTTGGTTTGGCGCTTGGCTTGGCGCTTGGCTTGGCGCTTGGCTTGGTGCTTGTCTTAGCGCATGGCTTGGCGCTTTCCTTGCCGCGTGACTTGGCGCTTGATTGGGCGCTTGGCTTGGCGCTTGGCTTGGCGTTTTTCTTGGCGCGTGGCATGGCGCTTGTCTGGGAGCTTGGCTTGGTGTTTTTTTCTGGCGCGTGGCTTGGCGCTTGTCTGGGCGCTTGGCTTGTCGCTTGGCTTGGTGTTTTTTTTTGGCGTGTGGCTTGGCGCTTGTCTGGGCGCTTGGCTTGTCGCTTGGCTTGGTGTTTTTTTTTTGCGCGTGGCATGGCGCATGTCTGGGCGCTTGGCTTGTCGCTTGGCTTAATGTTTTTTTTTTGGCGCGTGACTTGGCGCTTGGCTGGGCGCTTGGATTGGCGATTGGCTTGTCGCTTTTCTTGGCGCGTAGCTTGTCGCTTGGCTTGGTGCTTGTCTTGGCGCATGGCTTGGCGCTCTTTTTGGCACGTGACCTGGCGCTTGGCTGGGCGCTTGGATTGGCGATTGGCTTGTCGCTTTTCTTGGCGCGTAGCTTGTCGCTTGGCTTGGTGCTTTTCTTGGCGCGTGGCTTGGCGCTTGTCTGGGTGCTTGGCTTGGCGCTTTTCTTGGCGCGTAGCTTGTCGCTTGGCTTGGTGCTTTTCTTGGCGCGTAGCTTGTGGCTTGGCTCGGCGCTTTTCTTGGCGGTTGGCTTGTCGCTTGGCTTGGCGCTCTCCTTGGAGCGTGGCTTGGCGCTTGGCTCGGCGCGTGGCTTGGCGCTTGGCCCATCGCGTGGGTTGGCGCTTGGCTTGGCGCTTTTCTTGGCGCGTGGCCTGGCGCGTGGCTTGCCGCTTGGCTTGGCGCTCTCTTTGGTGCATGGGGTGGCGTTTTTCCTGGCGCGTGGCTTGGCGCTTAGCCTGGCGCTTTTCTTGGCGCGTGGCTTGGCGCGTGGCTTGTCGCTTGGCTTGGCGCTTTTTATGGCGCGTGGCTTGGAGCTTGGCTTAGCGCCTGGCTTGGCGCTTGGTTTGGCGCTTTTCTTAGCGCTTTTCTTGGCGCGTGGCTTGGCGCTTGGCTTGGCGCTTGGCTTGGTGCTTGTCTTGGCGCATGGTTTGGCGCTATCCTTTTCACGTGACTTGGCGCTTGGCTGGGCGCTTGGTTTGTCGCTTTTCTTGGCGCGTTGCTTGGCGCTTGTCTGGGCGCTTGGCTCGGCGCTTGGCTTGGCGCTTGGCTTGGCGCTTGGGTTGGCGCTTTCTTGGCGCGTGGCTTGTCGCTTGGCTTGGCTCTTTTGTTGGCGGGTGGCTTGGCGCGTGGCTAGGCGCTTAGCTAGGTTGGCGCTTGGCTGGGCGCTTGGCTTGTCGCTTTTCTTGGCGCGTAGCTTGGCGCTTGTCTGGGCGCTTGGCTTGGCGCTTGGCTTGGCGCTTGGCTTGGCGCTTGGCTTGGCGCTTGGCTTGGCGCTTGGCTTGGCGCTTGGCTTGGCGCTTGGGTTGGCGCTTTCTTGGCGCGTGGCATGTCGCTTGGCTTGGCTCTTTTGTTGGCGGGTGGCTTGGCGCGTGATTTGGCGCTTAGTTGGGTTGGCGCTTGGATTGGAGCTTGGTATATCGCTTTTCTTGGCGCGTGGCTTGGCGCGTGGCTTGGCGCGTGCTTGTTGCTTGGCTTGGCGCTCTCCTTAGAGCGTGGCTTGGCGCTTGGCTCGGCGCATGGCTTGGCGCTTGGCTCGGCGCGTGGCTTGGCGCTTGGTTGGCTTGGTGCTTTTCTTGGCGCGTGGCCTGGCGCGTGGCTTGTCGCTTGGCTTGGCGCTCTCCTTCGTGCATGGGGTGGCGCTTTTCTTGGCGCGTGGCCTGGTGCGTGGCTTGTCGCTTGGCTTGGCGCTTTTTTTGGCGCGTGGCTTGGAGCTTGGCTTGGCGCTTGGCTTGGCGCTTGGTTTGGCGCTTGGCTTGGCGCTTGGCTTGGCGCTTGGCTTGGTGCTTGTCTTAGCGCATGGCTTGGCGCTTTCCTTGCCGCGTGACTTGGCGCTTGATTGGGCGCTTGGCTTGGCGCTTGGCTTGGCGTTTTTCTTGGCACGTGGCATGGCGCTTGTCTGGGAGCTTGGCTTGGTGTTTTTTTTTGGCGCGTGGCTTGGCGCTTGTCTGGGCGCTTGGCTTGTCGCTTGGCTTGGTGTTTTTTTTTGGCGCGTGGCTTGGCGCTTGTCTGGGCGCTTGGCTTGTCGCTTGGCTTGGTGTTTTTTTTTTGCGCGTGGCATGGCGCATGTCTGGGCGCTTGGCTTGTCGCTTGGCTTAATGTTTTTTTTTTGGCGCGTGACTTGGCGCTTGGCTGGGCGCTTGGATTGGCGATTGGCTTGTCGCTTTTCTTGGCGCGTAGCTTGTCGCTTGGCTTGGTGCTTTTCTTGGCGCGTGGCTTGGCGCTTGTCTGGGTGTTTGGCTTGGCGCTTTTCTTGGCGCGTAGCTTGTCGCTTGGCTTGGTGCTTTTCTTGGCGCGTAGCTTGTGGCTTGGCTCGGCGCTTTTCTTGGCGGTTGGCTTGTCGCTTGGCTTGGCGCTCTCCTTGGAGCGTGGCTTGGCGCTTGGCTCGGCGCGTGGCTTGGCGCTTGGCCCATCGCGTGGGTTGGCGCTTGGCTTGGCGCTTTTCTTGGCGCGTGGCCTGGCGCGTGGCTTGCCGCTTGGCTTGGCGCTCTCTTTGGTGCATGGGTGGCGTTTTTCCTGGCGCGTGGCTTGGCGCTTAGCCTGGCGCTTGGCTTGGCGCTTGGTTTGGCGCTTGGCTTGGCGCTTGGCTTGGCGCTTGGCTTGGCGCTTTTCTTGGCGCGTGGCATGGCGCTTGTCTGGGAGCTTGGCTTGGTGTTTTTTTTTGGCGCGTGGCTTGGCGCTTGTCTGGGCGCTTGGCTTGTCGCTTGGCTTGGTGTTTTTTTTTGGCGCGTGGCTTGGCGCTTGTCTGGGCGCTTGGCTTGTCGCTTGGCTTGGTGTTTTTTTCTTGCGCGTGGCATGGCGCATGTCTGGGCGCTTGGCTTGTCGCTTGGCTTAATGTTTTTTTTTTGGCGCGTGACTTGGCGCTTGGCTGGGCGCTTGGATTGGCGATTGGCTTGTCGCTTTTCTTGGCGCGTAGCTTGTCGCTTGGCTTGGTGCTTGTCTTGGCGCATGGCTTGGCGCTCTTTTTGGCACGTGACCTGGCGCTTGGCTGGGCGCTTGGATTGGCGATTGGCTTGTCGCTTTTCTTGGCGCGTAGCTTGTCGCTTGGCTTGGTGCTTTTCTTGGCGCGTAGCTTGTGGCTTGGCTCGGCGCTTTTCTTGGCGGTTATCTTGTCGCTTGGCTTGGCGCTCTCCTTGGAGCGTGGCTTGGCGCTTGGCTCGGCGCGTGGCTTGGCGCTTGGCCCATCGCGTGGGTTGGCGCTTGGCTTGGCGCTTTTCTTGGCGCGTGGCCTGGCACGTGGCTTGCCGCTTGGCTTGGCGCTCTCTTTGGTGCATGGGGTGGCGTTTTTCCTGGCGCGTGGCTTGGCGCTTAGCCTGGCGCTTTTCTTGGCGCGTGGCTTGGCGCGTGGCTTGTCGCTTGGCTTGGCGCTTTTTATGGCGCGTGGCTTGGAGCTTGGCTTAGCGCCTGGCTTGGCGCTTGGTTTGGCGCTTTTCTTAGCGCTTTTCTTGGCGCGTGGCTTGGCGCTTGGCTTGGCGCTTGGCTTGGTGCTTGTCTTGGCGCATGGTTTGGCGCTATCCTTTTCACGTGACTTGGCGCTTGGCTGGGCGCTTGGTTTGTCGCTTTTCTTGGCGCGTTGCTTGGCGCTTGTCTGGGCGCTTGGCTCGGCGCTTGGCTTGGCGCTTGGCTTGGCGCTTGGGTTAGCGCTTTCTTGGCGCGTGGCTTGTCGCTTGGCTTGGCTCTTTTGTTGGCGGGTGGCTTGGCGCGTGGCTTGGCGCTTAGCTGGGTTGGCGCTTTCCTGGGCGCTTGGCTTGTCGCTTTTCTTGGCGCGTAGCTTGGCGCTTGTCTGGGCGCTTGGCTTGGCGCTTGGCTTGGCGCTTGGCTAGGCGCTTGGCTTGGCGCTTGGCTTGGCGCTTGGCTTGGCGCTTGGGTTGGCGCTTTCTTGGCGCGTGGCATGTCGCTTGGCTTGGCTCTTTTGTTGGCGGGTGGCGTGGCGCGTGATTTGGCGCTTAGTTGGGTTGGCGCTTGGATTGGCGCTTGGTATATCGCTTTTCTTGGCGCGTGGCTTGGCGCTTGTCTGGGCGCTTGGCTTGTCGCTTGACTTGGTTTTTTTTTTTGCGCGTGGCATGGCGCATGTCTGGGCGCTTGGCTTGTCGCTTGGCTTAATGTTTTTTTTTTGGCGCGTGACTTGGCGCTTGGCTGGGCGCTTGGATTGGCGATTGACTTGTCGCTTTTCTTGGCGCGTAGCTTGTCGCTTGGCTTGGTGCTTTTCTTGGCGCGTGGCTTGGCGGTTGTTTGGGTGCTTGGCTTGGCGCTTTTCTTGGCGCGTAGCTTGTCGCTTGGCTTGGTGCTTTTCTTGGCGCGTAGCTTGTGGCTTGGCTCGGCGCTTTTCTTGGCGGTTGGCTTGTCGCTTGGCTTGGCGCTCTCCTTGGAGCGTGGCTTGGCGCTTGGCTCGGCGCGTGGCTTGGCGCTTGGCCCATCGCGTGGGTTGGCGCTTGGCTTGGCGCTTTTCTTGGCGCGTGGCCTGGCGCGTGGCTTGCCGCTTGGCTTGGCGCTCTCTTTGGTGCATGGGTGGCGTTTTTCCTGGCGCGTGGCTTGGCGCTTAGCCTGGCGCTTTTCTTGGCGCGTGGCTTGGCGCGTGGCTTGTCGCTTGGCTTGGCGTTTTTTATGGCGCGTGGCTTGGAGCTTGGCTTAGCGCCTGGCTTGGCGCTTGGTTTGGCGCTTTTCTTAGCGCTTTTCTTGGCGCGTGGCTTGGCGCTTGGCTTGGCGCTTGGCTTGGTGCTTGTCTTGGCGCATGGTTTGGCGCTATCATTTTCACGTGACTTGGCGCTTGGCTGGGCGCTTGGCTTGTCGCTTTTCTTGGCGCGTAGCTTGGCGCTTGTCTGGGCGCTTGGCTCGGCGCTTGGCTTGGCGCTTGGCTTGGCGCTTGGCTTGGCTCTTTTGTTGGCGGGTGGCTTGGCGCGTGGCTTGGCGCTTAGCTGGGTTGGCGCTTGGCTGGGCGCTTGGCTTGTCGCTTTTCTAGGCACGTAGCTTGGCGCTTGTCTGGGCGCTTGGCTTGGCGCTTGGCTTGGCGCTTGGCTTGGCGCTTGGGTTGGCGCTTTCTTGGCGCGTGGCATGTCGCTTGGCTTGGCTCTTTTGTTGGCGGGTGGCTTGGCGCGTGATTTGGCGCTTAGTTGGGTTGGCGCTTGGATTGGCGCTTGGTATGTCGCTTTTCTTGGCGCGTGGCTTGGCGCGTGGCTTGGCGCGTGCTTGTCGCTTGGATTGGCGCTCTCCTTAGAGCGTGGCTTGGCGCTTGGCTCGGCGCATGGCTTGGCGCTTGGCTCGGCGCGTGGCTTGGAGCTTGGTTGGCTTGGTGCTTTTCTTGGCGCGTGGCCTGGCGCGTGGCTTGTCGCTTGGCTTGGCGCTCTCCTTCGTGCATGAGGTGGCGCTTTTCTTGGCGCGTGGCCTGGCGCGTGGCTTGTCGCTTGGCTTGGCGCTTGGCTTGACGCTTTTCCTGGCGCGTGGCTTGGCGCGTGGATTGGCGCTTGCCTGGGCGCTTGGCTTGGCGCTTGGCTTGGCGCTTGGCTTAGCGCTTGGCTTGACGCTTGGCTTGGCACTTGGCTTAGAGCTTGGCTTGACGCTTGGCTTGGCGCATGTCTTGGCGCTCATATTGGCGCGTGGTTTGGCGCTTGGCTAGGCGTTTGGCTTGGCGCTTGTCTCGGCGCTTGGCTTCGCGCTTTTCTTGGCGGGTGGTTTGGCGCATAGCTTGGCGCTTGGCTGGGCGCTTGGCTTGGCGCTTGGCTTGGCGCTTGGCTTGGCGGCTGGCTTGGCGCTTGTCTTGGTGCTTGTCTTGGCGCATGGCTTGGCGCTCTCCTTAGCGCGTGGCTTGGCGCTTGGCTGGGCGCTTGGCTTAGCGCTTGGCTTGGCGCTTTTCTTGACGCGTAGCTTGTTGCTTGGCTTGGTGCTTTTCTTGGCGCGTGGCTTGGCGCTTGTCTGGGCGCTTGGCTTGGCGCTTGGCTTGGAGCTTGGCTTGGCGCTTCGCTTGGCGCTTTTTCGGCGCGTGGCTTGTCGCTTGGCTTGGCGCTTTTCTGGGCGGGTGGCTTGGCACTTGGCTTGGCGCTTGGCTTGGCGCGTGCTTTGGCGCTTTTCTTGGCGCGTGTTTTTCCGCGTGGCTTGGTGCTTGGCTGGCTGGGCGCTTGGCTTTGCGCTTTTCTTGGCGGGTGGCTTGGCGCTTGGCTTGGCGCGTGGTTTGGCGCTTTTCTTGGCGCGTGGCTTGGCGCGTGGCTTGGCGCGTGGCTTGGTGCGTGGCTTGGCGCTTGGCTGGCTAAACGCTTTACTGGCTGAATGCTTGGCTTAGCGCTTGGCCTGACGCTTGGTTTAGCGCTTTCCTTGGCGCGTGGCTTGGAACTTGGTTTGGCGCTTGGCTTGGCGCTTGGTTTGGCGCTTGGTTTGGTGTTTTTTTTTGGCGCGTGGCTTGGCGCTTGTCTGGGCGCTTGGCTTGTCGCTTGGCTTGGTGTTTTTTTTGGCGCGTGGCTTGTCGCTTGGCTTGGCTCTTTTGTTGGCGGGTGGCTTGGCGCGTGGCTTGGCGCTTAACTGGGTTGGCGCTTGGCTGGGCGCTTGGCTTGTCGCTTTTTTTGGCGCGTAGCTTGACGCTTGTCTGGGCGCTTGGCTTGGCGCTTGGCTTGGCGCTTGGCTTGGCGCTTGGCTTGGCGCTTGGCTTGTCGCTTTTCTTGGCGCGTGGATTGTCGCTTGGCTTGGCTCTTTTGTTGGCGGGTGGCTTGGCGCGTGACTTGGTGCTTAGCTGGGTTGGCGCTTGGATTGGCGCTTGGTATATCGCTTTTCTTGGCGCGTGGCTTGGCGCTTGTCTGGGCGCTTGGCTTGTCGCTTGGCTTGGTGTTTTTTTTTTGCGCGTGGCATGGCGCATGGCTGGGCGCTTGGCTTGTCGCTTGGCTTAATGTTTTTTTTTTGGCGCGTGACTTGGCGCTTGGCTGGGCGCTTGGATTGGCGATTGACTTGTCGCTTTTCTTGGCGCGTAGCTTGTCGCTTGGCTTGGTGCTTTTCTTGGCGCGTGGCTTGGCGCTTGTTTGGGTGCTTGGCTTGGCGCTTTTCTTGGCGCGTAGCTTGTCGCTTGGCTTGGTGCTTTTCTTGGCGCGTAGCTTGTGGCTTGGCTCGGCGCTTTTCTTGGCGGTTGGCTTGTCGCTTGGCTTGGCGCTCTCCTTGGAGCGTGGCTTGGCGCTTGGCTCGGCGCGTGGCTTGGCGCTTGGCCCATCGCGTGGGTTGGCGCTTGGCTTGGCGCTTTTCTTGGCGCGTGGCCTGGCGCGTGGCTTGCCGCTTGGCTTGGCGCTCTCTTTGGTGCATGGGTGGCGTTTTTCCTGGCGCGTGGCTTGGCGCTTAGCCTGGCGCTTTTCTTGGCGCGTGGCTTGGCGCGTGGCTTGTCGCTTGGCTTGGCGTTTTTTATGGCGCGTGGCTTGGAGCTTGGCTTAGCGCCTGGCTTGGCGCTTGGTTTGGCGCTTTTCTTAGCGCTTTTCTTGGCGCGTGGCTTGGCGCTTGGCTTGGCGCTTGGCTTGGTGCTTGTCTTGGCGCATGGTTTGGCGCTATCATTTTCACGTGACTTGGCGCTTGGCTGGGCGCTTGGCTTGTCGCTTTTCTTGGCGCGTAGCTTGGCGCTTGTCTGGGCGCTTGGCTCGGCGCTTGGCTTGGCGCTTGGCTTGGCTCTTTTGTTGGCGGGTGGCTTGGCGCGTGGCTTGGCGCTTAGCTGGGTTGGCGCTTGGCTGGGCGCTTGGCTTGTCGCTTTTCTAGGCACGTAGCTTGGCGCTTGTCTGGGCGCTTGGCTTGGCGCTTGGCTTGGCGCTTGGCTTGGCGCTTGGGTTGGCGCTTTCTTGGCGCGTGGCATGTCGCTTGGCTTGGCTCTTTTGTTGGCGGGTGGCTTGGCGCGTGATTTGGCGCTTAGTTGGGTTGGCGCTTGGATTGGCGCTTGGTATGTCGCTTTTCTTGGCGCGTGGCTTGGCGCGTGCTTGTCGCTTGGCTTGGCGCTCTCCTTAGAGCGTGGCTTGGCGCTTGGCTCGGCGCATGGCTTGGCGCTTGGCTCGGCGCGTGGCTTGGAGCTTGGTTGGCTTGGTGCTTTTCTTGGCGCGTGGCCTGGCGCGTGGCTTGTCGCTTGGCTTGGCGCTCTCCTTCGTGCATGAGGTGGCGCTTTTCTTGGCGCGTGGCCTGGCGCGTGGCTTGTCGCTTGGCTTGGCGCTTGGCTTGACGCTTTTCCTGGCGCGTGGCTTGGCGCGTGGATTGGCGCTTGCCTGGGCGCTTGGCTTGGCGCTTGGCTTGGCGCTTGGCTTAGCGCTTGGCTTGACGCTTGGCTTGGCACTTGGCTTAGAGCTTGGCTTGACGCTTGGCTTGGCGCATGTCTTGGCGCTCATATTGGCGCGTGGTTTGGCGCTTGGCTAGGCGTTTGGCTTGGCGCTTGTCTCGGCGCTTGGTTTCGCGCTTTTCTTGGCGGGTGGTTTGGCGCATAGCTTGGCGCTTGGCTGGGCGCTTGGCTTGGCGCTTGGCTTGGCGCTTGGCTTGGCGGCTGGCTTGGCGCTTGTCTTGGTGCTTGTCTTGGCGCATGGCTTGGCGCTCTCCTTAGCGCGTGGCTTGGCGCTTGGCTGGGCGCTTGGCTTAGCGCTTGGCTTGGCGCTTTTCTTGACGCGTAGCTTGTTGCTTGGCTTGGTGCTTTTCTTAGCGCGTGGCTTGGCGCTTGTCTGGGCGCTTGGCTTGGCGCTTGGCTTGGAGCTTGGCTTGGCGCTTCGCTTGGCGCTTTTTCGGCGCGTGGCTTGTCGCTTGGCTTGGCGCTTTTCTTGGCGGGTGGCTTGGCACTTGGCTTGGCGCTTGGCTTGGCGCGTGCTTTGGCGCTTTTCTTGGCGCGTGTTTTTCCGCGTGGCTTGGTGCTTGGCTGGCTGGGCGCTTGGCTTTGCGCTTTTCTTGGCGGGTGGCTTGGCGCTTGGCTTGGCGCGTGGTTTGGCGCTTTTCTTGGCGCGTGGCTTGGCGCGTGGCTTGGCGCGTGGCTTGGTGCGTGGCTTGGCGCTTGGCTGGCTAAACGCTTGGCTGGCTGAATGCTTGGCTTAGCGCTTGGCCTGACGCTTGGTTTAGCGCTTTCCTTGGCGCGTGGCTTGGAACTTGGTTTGGCGCTTGGCTTGGCGCTTGGTTTGGCGCTTGGTTTGGTGTTTTTTTTTGGCGCGTGGCTTGGCGCTTGTCTGGGCGCTTGGCTTGTCGCTTGGCTTGGTGTTTTTTTTGGCGCGTGACTTGTCGCTTGGCTTGGCTCTTTTGTTGGCGGGTGGCTTGGCGCGTGGCTTGGCGCTTAACTGGGTTGGCGCTTGGCTGGGCGCTTGGCTTGTCGCTTTTTTTGGCGCGTAGCTTGACGCTTGTCTGGGCGCTTGGCTTGGCGCTTGGCTTGGCGCTTGGCTTGGCGCTTGGCTTGGCGCTTGGCTTGGCGCTTGGCTTGTCGCTTTTCTTGGCGCGTGGATTGTCGCTTGGCTTGGCTCTTTTGTTGGCGGGTGGCTTGGCGCGTGACTTGGTGCTTAGCTGGGTTGGCGCTTGGATTAGCGCTTGGTTTGTCGTTTTTCTTGGCGCGTGGCTTGGCGCGTGGCTTGGCGCGTGACTTGTCGCTTGGCTTGGCGCTCTCCTTGGAGCGTGGCTTGGCGCTTGGCACGGCTCATGGCTTGGCGCTTGGCTCGGCGCGTGGCTTGGCGCTTGGCTTGGTGCTTTTCTTGGCGCGTGGCCTGGCGCGTGGCTTGTCGCTTGGCTTGGCGCTCTCCTTTGTGCATGGGTTGGCGCTTTTCTTGGCGCGTGGCCTGGCGCGTGGCTTGTCGCTTCGCTTGACGCTTTTCTTGGCGCGTGGCTTGGCGCGTGGCTTGGCGCTTGCCTGAGCGCTTGGCTTGGCGCTTGGCTTAGCGCTTGGCTTGACGCTTGGCTTGACACTTGGCTTGGAGCTTGGCTTGACGCTTGGCTTGGCGCATGTCTTGGCGCTTGGCTTCGCGCTTTTCTTGGCGCGTGGCTTGGCGCATAGCTTGGCGCTTGGCTGGGCGCTTGGCTTGGCGCTTGGCTTGGCGGCTGGCTTGGCGCTTGTCTTAGCGCTTGTCTTGGCGCATGGCTTGGCGCTCTCCTTAGCGCGTGGCTTGGCGCTTGGCTGGGCGCTTGGCTTAGCGCTTGGCTTGGCGCTTTTCTTGGCGCGTAGCTTGTCGCTTGGCTTGGTGCTTTTCTTGGCGCGTGGCTTTTCGCTTGTCTGGGCGCTTGGCCTGGCGCTTGGCTTGGCTCTTCGCTTGGCGCTTTTTTGGCGCGTGGCTTGTCGCTTGGCTTGGCACTTTTCTTGGCGGGTGGCTTGGCACTTGGCTTGGCGCTTGGCTTGGTGCGTTCCTTGGCGCTTTTTTTGGCGCGTGGTTTACCGCGTGGCTTGGCGCTTGGCTGGCTGGGCGCTTGGCTTAGTGCTTGGCTTGACGCTTGGCTTGGCGCTTGTCTGGGCGCTTGGCTTGGCGCTTGGCTTGGCGCTTGGCTTGGCGCTTGGGTTGGCGCTTTCTTGGCGCGTGGGTTGTCGCTTAGCTTAACTCTTTTGTTGGGGGGTGGCTTGGCGCGTGGCTTGGCGCTTAGCTGGGTTGGCGCTTGGCTGGACGCTTGGCTTGTCGCTTTTCTTGGCGCATAGCTTGGCGCTTGTCTGGGCGCTTGGCTTGGCGCTTGGCTTGGCGCTTGTCTTGGCGCTTGGGTTGGCGCTTTCTTGGCGCGTGGCTTGTCGCTTGGCTTGGCTCTTTTGTTGGCGGGTGGCTTGGTGCGTGACTTGGCGCTTAGCTGGGTTGGCGTTTGGATTGGCGCTTGGTTTGTCGCTTTTCTTGGCGCGTGGCTTGGCGCGCGGCTTGGCGCGTGGCTTGTCGCTTGGCTTGGTGCTTTTCTTGGCGCGTGGCTTGGCGCTTGTTTGGGTGCTTGGCTTGGCGCTTTTCTTGGCGCTTGGCTTGGCGCTTGGCTTGTCGCTTTTCTTGGCGCGTAGCTTGTCGCTTGGCTTGGTGCTTTTCTTGGCGCGTGGCTTGTCGCTTGGCTCGGCGCTTTTCTTGGCGGTTGGCTTGTCGCTTGGCTTGGCGCCCTCCTTGGAGCGTGGCTTGGCGCTTGGCTCGGCGCGTGGCTTGGCGCTTGGCTTGGCGCTTGGCTTGGCTCTTTTGTTGGCGGGTGGCTTGGCGCGTGGCTTGGCGCTTAGCTGGGTTGGCGCTTTCCTGGGCGCTTGGCTTGTCGCTTTTCTTGGCGCGTAGCTTGGCGCTTGTCTGGGCGCTTGGCTTGGCGCTTGGCTTGGCGCTTGGCTTGGCGCTTGGCTTGGCGCTTGGGTTAGCGCTTTCTTGGCGCGTGGCTTGTCGCTTGGCTTGGCTCTTTTGTTGGCGGGTGGCTTGTCGCGTGGCTTGGCGCTTAGCTGGGTTGGCGCTTTCCTGGGCGCTTGGCTTGTCGCTTTTCTTGGCGCGTAGCTTGGCGCTTGTCTGGGCGCTTGGCTTGGCGCTTGGCTTGGCGCTTGGCTTGGCGCTTGGCTTGGCGCTTGGCTTGGCGCTTGGCTTGGCGCTTGGGTTGGCGCTTTCTTGGCGCGTGGCATGTCGCTTGGCTTGGCTCTTTTGTTGGCGGGTGGCGTGGCGCGTGATTTGGCGCTTAGTTGGGTTGGCGCTTGGATTGGCGCTTGGTATATCGCTTTTCTTGGCGCGTGGCTTGGCGCTTGTCTGGGCGCTTGGCTTGTCGCTTGGCTTGGTGTTTTTTTTTTGCGCGTGGCATGGCGCATGTCTGGGCGCTTGGCTTGTCGCTTGGCTTAATGTTTTTTTTTTGGCGCGTGACTTGGCGCTTGGCTGGGCGCTTGGATTGGCGATTGACTTGTCGCTTTTCTTGGCGCGTAGCTTGTCGCTTGGCTTGGTGCTTTTCTTGGCGCGTGGCTTGGCGCTTGTTTGGGTGCTTGGCTTGGCGCTTTTCTTGGCGCGTAGCTTGTCGCTTGGCTTGGTGCTTTTCTTGGCGCGTAGCTTGTGGCTTGGCTCGGCGCTTTTCTTGGCGGTTGGCTTGTCGCTTGGCTTGGCGCTCTCCTTGGAGCGTGGCTTGGCGCTTGGCTCGGCGCGTGGCATGGCGCTTGGCCCATCGCGTGGGTTGGCGCTTGGCTTGGCGCTTTTCTTGGCGCGTGGCCTGGCGCGTGGCTTGCCGCTTGGCTTGGCGCTCTCTTTGGTGCATGGGTGGCGTTTTTCCTGGCGCGTGGCTTGGCGCTTAGCCTGGCGCTTTTCTTGGAGCGTGGCTTGGCGCGTGGCTTGTCGCTTGGCTTGGCGTTTTTTATGGCGCGTGGCTTGGAGCTTGGCTTAGCGCCTGGCTTGGCGCTTGGTTTGGCGCTTTTCTTAGCGCTTTTCTTGGCGCGTGGCTTGGCGCTTGGCTTGGCGCTTGGCTTGGTGCTTGTCTTGGCGCATGGTTTGGCGCTATCCTTTTCACGTGACTTGGCGCTTGGCTGGGCGCTTGGCTTGTCGCTTTTCTTGGCGCGTAGCTTGGCGCTTGTCTGGGCGCTTGGCTCGGCGCTTGGCTTGGCGCTTGGCTTGGCTCTTTTGTTGGCGGGTGGCTTGGCGCGTGGCTTGGCGCTTAGCTGGGTTGGCGCTTGGCTGGGCGCTTGGCTTGTCGCTTTTCTAGGCACGTAGCTTGGCGCTTGTCTGGGCGCTTGGCTTGGCGCTTGGCTTGGCGCTTGGCTTGGCGCTTGGGTTGGCGTTTTCTTGGCGCGTGGCATGTCGCTTGGCTTGGCTCTTTTGTTGGCGGGTGGCTTGGCGCGTGGCTTGGCGCGTGCTTGTCGCTTGGCTTGGCGCTCTCCTTAGAGCGTGGCTTGGCGCTTGGCTCGGCGCATGGCTTGGCGCTTGGCTCGGCGCGTGGCTTGGAGCTTGGTTGGCTTGGTGCTTTTCTTGGCGCGTGGCCTGGCGCGTGGCTTGTCGCTTGGCTTGGCGCTCTCCTTCGTGCATGAGGTGGCGCTTTTCTTGGCGCGTGGCCTGGCGCGTGGCTTGTCGCTTGGCTTGGCGCTTGGCTTGACGCTTTTCCTGGCGCGTGGCTTGGCGCGTGGATTGGCGCTTGCCTGGGCGCTTGGCTTGGCGCTTGGCTTGGCGCTTGGCTTAGCGCTTGGCTTGACGCTTGGCTTGGCACTTGGCTTAGAGCTTGGCTTGACGCTTGGCTTGGCGCATGTCTTGGCGCTCATATTGGCGCGTGGTTTGGCGCTTGGCTAGGCGTTTGGCTTGGCGCTTGTCTCGGCGCTTGGCTTCGCGCTTTTCTTGGCGGGTGGTTTGGCGCATAGCTTGGCGCTTGGCTGGGCGCTTGGCTTGGCGCTTGGCTTGGCGCTTGGCTTGGCGGCTGGCTTGGCGCTTGTCTTGGTGCTTGTCTTGGCGCATGGCTTGGCGCTCTCCTTAGCGCGTGGCTTGGCGCTTGGCTGGGCGCTTGGCTTAGCGCTTGGCTTGGCGCTTTTCTTGACGCGTAGCTTGTTGCTTGGCTTGGTGCTTTTCTTGGCGCGTGGCTTGGCGCTTGTCTGGGCGCTTGGCTTGGCGCTTGGCTTGGAGCTTGGCTTGGGGCTTCGCTTGGCGCTTTTTCGGCGCGTGGCTTGTCGCTTGGCTTGGCGCTTTTCTTGGCGGGTGGCTTGGCACTTGGCTTGGCGCTTGGCTTGGCGCGTGCTTTGGCGCTTTTCTTGGCGCGTGTTTTTCCGCGTGGCTTGGTGCTTGGCTGGCTGGGCGCTTGGCTTAGCGCTTGGCTTGACGCTTGGCTTTGCGCTTTTCTTGGCGGGTGGCTTGGCGCTTGGCTTGGCGCGTGGTTTGGCGCTTTTCTTGGCGCGTGGCTTGGCGCGTGGCTTGGCGCGTGGCTTGGTGCGTGGCTTGGCTGGCTAAACGCTTGGCTGGCTGAATGCTTGGCTTAGCGCTTGGCCTGACGCTTGGCTTAGCGCTTTCCTTGGCGCGTGGCTTGGAACTTGGTTTGGCGCTTGGCTTGGCGCTTGGTTTGGCGCTTGGTTTGGTGTTTTTTTTGGCGCGTGGCTTGGCGCTTGTCTGGGCGCTTGGCTTGTCGCTTGGCTTGGTGTTTTTTTTTGGCGCGTGGCTTGTCGCTTGGCTTGGCTCTTTTGTTGGCGGGTGGCTTGGCGCGTGGCTTGGCGCTTAACTGGGTTGGCGCTTGGCTGGGCGCTTGGCTTGTCGCTTTTTTTGGCGCGTAGCTTGGCGCTTGTCTGGGCGCTTGGCTTGGCGCTTGGCTTGGCGCTTGGCTTGGCGCTTGGCTTGGCGCTTGGGTTGGCGCTTTCTTGGCGCGTGGCTTGTCGCTTGGCTTGGCTCTTTTGTTGGCGGGTGGCTTGGTGCGTGACTTGGCGCTTAGCTGGGTTGGCGTTTGGATTGGCGCTTGGTTTGTCGCTTTTCTTGGCGCGTGGCTTGGCGCGCGGCTTGGCGCGTGGCTTGTCGCTTGGCTTGGTGCTTTTCTTGGCGCGTGGCTTGGCGCTTGTTTGGGTGCTTGGCTTGGCGCTTTTCTTGGCGCTTGGCTTGGCGCTTGGCTTGTCGCTTTTCTTGGCGCGTAGCTTGTCGCTTGGCTTGGTGCTTTTCTTGGCGCGTGGCTTGTCGCTTGGCTCGGCGCTTTTCTTGGCGGTTGGCTTGTCGCTTGGCTTGGCGCCCTCCTTGGAGCGTGGCTTGGCGCTTGGCTCGGCGCGTGGCTTGGCGCTTGGCTCATCGCGTGGGTTGGCGCTTGGCTTGGCGCTTTTTTTGGCGCGTGGCCTAGCGCGTGGCTTGCCGCTTGGCTTGGCGCTCTCTTTGGTGCATGGGGTGGCGTTTTTCCTGGCGCGTGGCTTGGCGCTTAGCCTGGCGCTTTTCATGGCGCGTGGCTTGGAGCTTGGCTTAGCGCCTGGATTGGCGCTTGGTTTGGCGCTTTTCTTAGCGCTTTTCTTGGCGCGTGGCTTGGCGCTTGGCTTGGCGCTTGGCTTGGTGCTTGTCTTGGCGCATGGCTTGGCGCTATCCTTTTCACGTGACTTGGCGCTTGGCTGGGCGCTTGGCTTGTCGCTTTTCTTGGCGCGTAGCTTGGCGCTTGTCTGGGCGTTTGGCTTGGCGCTTGGCTTGGCGCTTGGCTTGGCGCTTGGGTTGGCGCTTTCTTGGCGCGTGGCTTGTCGCTTGGCTTGGCTCTTTTGTTGGCGGGTGGCTTGGCGCGTGGCTTGGCGCTTAGCTGGGTTGGCGCTTGGCTGGGCGCTTGGCTTGTCGCTTTTCTTGGCGCGTAGCTTGGCGCTTGTCTGGGCGCTTGGCTTGGCGCTTGGGTTGGCGCTTTCTTGGCGCGTGGCTTGTCGCTTGGCTTGGCTCTTTTGTTGGCGGGTGGCTTGGCGCGTGACTTGGCGCTTAGCTGGGTTAGCGCTTGGATTGGCGCTTGGTTTGTCGCTTTTCTTGGCGCGTGGCTTGGCGCGTGGCTTGGCGCGTGGCTTGGAGCTCTCCTTCGTGCATGGGGTGGCGCTTTTCTTGGTGCGTGGCCTGGCGCGTGGCTTGGCGCTTGGTTGGCTTGGTGCTTTTCTTGGCGCGTGGCATGGCGCGTGGCTTGTCGCTTGGCTTGGAGCTCTCCTTCGTGCATGGGGTGGCGCTTTTCTTGGTGCGTGGCCTGGCGCGTGGCTTGTCGCTTGGCTTGGCGCTTGGCTTGACGCTTTTCTGGGCGCGTGGCTTGGCGCGTGGCTTGGCGCTTGCCTGGGCGCTTGGCTTGGCGCTTGGCTTGGCGTTTGGCTTGACGCTTGGCTTGGCACTTGGCTTGGAGCTTGGCTTGACGCTTGGCTTGGCGCATGTCTTGGCGCTTGTCTTGGCGCATGGCTTGGCGCTCTCCTTGCCGCGTGACTTGGCGCTTGGTTGGGCGCTTGGCTTGGCGCTTGGCTTGGCGCTTGGGTTGGCGCTTTCTTGGCGCGTGGCTTGGAGCTTGGCTTGTCGCTTGGCTTGGTATTTTTTTGGCGCTTGGCTTGGCGCTTGGCTTGGCGCTTGGCTTGTCGCTTGGCTTGGCTCTTTTGTTGGCGGGTGGCTTGGCGCGTAGCTTGGCGCTTGTCTGGGCGCTTGGCTTGGCGCTTGGCTTGGCGCTTGGCTTGGCGCTTGGGTTGGCGCTTTCTTGGCGCGTGGCTTGTCGCTTGGCTTGGCTCTTTTGTTGGCGGGTGGCTTGGCGTATGACTTGGCGCTTAGCTGGGTTGGCGCTTGGATTGGCGCTTGGTTTGTCGTTGTTCTTGGCGCGTGGCCTGGCGCTTGGCTTGGCGCGTGGCTTGTCGCTTGGCGTGGCGTTCTCCTTGGAGCGTGGCTTGGCGCTTGGCACGGCGCATGGCTTGGCGCTTGGCTCGGCGCGTGGCTTGGCTCTTGGTTTGGTGCTTTTCTTGGCGCATGGCTTGGCGCGTGGCTTGTCGCTTGGCTTGGCGCTCTCTTTCGTGCATGGGTTGGCGCTTTTCTTGGCGCGTGGCCTGGCGCGTGGCTTGTCGCTTGGCTTGACGCTTTTCTTGGCGCGTGGCTTGGCGTGTGGCTTGGCGCGTGGCTTGGCGCTTGCCTGAGCGCTTAGCTTGGCGCTTGGCTTGGCGCTTGGCTTGACGCTTGGCTTGGCACTTGGCTTGGCGGCTAGCTTGGCGCTTGTCTTGGCGCTTGTCTTGGCGCATGGCTTGGCGCTCTCCTTAGCGCGTGGCTTGGCGCTTGGCTGGGCGCTTGGCTTGGCGCTTGGCTTGGCGGCTGGCTTGGCGCTTGTCTTGGTGCTTGTCTTGGCGCATGGCTTGGCGCTCTCCTTAGCGCGTGGCTTGGCGTTTGGCTGGGCGCTTGGCTTAGCGCTTGGCTTGGCGCTTGGCTTGACGCTTGGCTTGGCACTTGGCTTGGAGCTTGGCTTGACGCTTGGCTTGGCGCATGTCTTGGCGCTCATATTGGCGCGTGGCTTGGCGCTTGGCTAGGCATTTGGCTTGGCGCTTGGCTTGGCGCATGTCTTGGCGCTCATATTGGCGCGTGGCTTGGCGCTTGGCTAGGCGTTTGGCTTGGCGCTAGGCTTGGCGCGTGGCTTGGCGCTTGTCTGGGCGCTTGGCTTGTCGCTTGGCTTGGTGTTTTTTTTGGCGCGTAGCTTGGCGCTTGTCTGGGCGCTTGGCTTGTCGCTTGGCTTGGTGTTTTTTTTTGGCGCGTGGCTTGCCGCTTGTCTGGGCTCTTGGCTTGGCGCTTTTCTTGGCGGGTGGCTTGGCACTTGGCTTGGCGCTTGGCTTGGCGCGTGCCTTAACGCTTTTCTTGGCGGGTGGCTTGGCGCGTGGCTTGGCGCTTAGCTGGCTGGGCGCTTGGCTTAGCGCTTAACTTGACGCTTGGCCTGACGCTTTCCTTGACGCGTGGCTTGGCGCTTGTCTTGGCACTTGGCTTGGCGCTCTCCTTGGCGCGTAGCTTGGCGCTTGGCTTAGCCCTTTTCTTCGCGCGTGACTTGGCGCATGGTTGGTCGCTTTGCTTGGCGCTCTTCTTGGTGCATAGGGTAGCGCTTTTCCTATCGCGTGGCTTGGCGCTTGGTTTTGCGCTTGGCTTGGCGCTTTTCTTGGCGCGTGGCTTGGCGCGTGGCTTGTCGCTTGTCTTGGCGCTCTCCTTGGAGCGTGGCTTGGCGCTTGGCTCGGTGCGTGGCTTGGCACTTGTCTTAACGCTTTTCTTGGCGCGTGGCTTGGCGCTTGGTTTGGCGCATGGCTGGGCGCTCTCCTTGACGCGTGGCTTGGCGCTTTTCTTGGCGCGTGGCTTGGCGCGTGGCTTGGCGCGTGGCTTGGTGCGTGGCTTGGCGCTTGGCTGGCTAAACGCTTGGCTGGCTGAATGCTTGGCTTAGCGCTTGGCTTGACGCTTGGCTTAGCGCTTTCTTTGGCGCGTGGCTTGGAGCTTGGCTTGGCGCTTGGCTTGGCGCTTGGTTTGGCGATTGGCATGGCGCTTGTCTTGGTGCTTGTCTTGGCGCATGGCTTGGCGCTTTTTTTGGCGCGTGGCATGGCGCTTGTCTGGGAGCTTGGCTTGGCGCTTTTTTTGGCGCGTGGCATGGCGCTTGTCTGGGAGCTTGGCTTGGCGCTTGGCTTTTCGCTTGGCTTGGTGGTTTTTTTGGCGCGTGGCTTGGCGCTTGTCTGGGCGCTTGGTTTGTCGCTTGGCTTGGCGCTTGGCTTGGCGCTTTTCTTGGCGCGTGGCCTGGCGCGTGGCTTGCCGCTTGGCTTGGCGCTCTCTTTGGTGCATGGGGTGGCGTTTTTCCTGGCGCGTGGCTTGGCGCTTAGCCTGGCGCTTTTCTTGGCGCGTGGCTTGGCGCGTGGCTTGTCGCTTGGCTTGGCGCTTTTCTTGGCGCTTTTCTAGGTAAGTGGCTTGGCGCATTTCTTGGCGCGTAGCTTGGCGCTTGGGTTGGCGCTTGGCTTAGCGCTGGGCTTGGCGCTTTTCTTGGCGCGTGGCTTGGCACGTGGTTTGTCGCTTGGCTTGGCGCTCTCCTTGGCGCGTGGCTTGGCGCTTGGCTTGGCGCTTTTCTAGGTAAGTGGCTTGGCGCATGGCTTGTCACTTGACTTGGCGCTTTTCTTGGCGCGTGGCTTGCGCGTAGCTTGTCGCTTGTCTTGGCGCTCTCCTTGGAGCGTGGCTTGGCGCTTGGTTCGGCGCGTGGCTTGGCGCTTGGCTTGGCGCTTGGCTTGGCGCTTTTCTTGGCGCGTGGCTTTGCGCTTTGCTTGGCGCATGGCTTGGCGCTCTCCTTGACGAGTGGCTTGGCGCTTGGCTTGGCGCTTGGCTTGGCGCTTTTCTTGGCGCGTGGCTTGCGCGTAGCTTGTCGCTTGTCTTGGCGCTCTCCTTGGAGCGTGGCTTGGCGCTTGGTTCGGCGCGTGGCTTGGCGCTTGGCTTGGCGCTTGGCTTGGCGCTTTTCTTGGCGCGTGGCTTTGCGCTTTGCTTGGCGCATGGCTTGGCGCTCTCCTTGACGAGTGGCTTGGCGCTTGGATGGACGCTTGGCTTGGCGCTTGGCTTGGCGCTTGGCTTGGCGCTTGGCTTGGCGCTTGGCGTGGCGCTTTTTTTAGCGTGTGGCTTAGCGCCTGGCTTGTCGTTTGGCTTGGCGGTCTACTTGGCGCATGGGGTGGCGCTTTTCCTGGCGCGTGGCTTGGCGCTTGGCTTGGCGCTTGGCTTGGCGCTTTTCTTGGCGCGTGGCTTGGCGCGTGGTTTCTCGCTTGGCTTGACGCTTTCCTTGGAGCGTGGCTTGGCGCTTGGCTAGGCCCTTGATTTGGCGCTTGGCTTAACGCTTGGCTTGGCACTTGGCTTGGCGCTTGGTTTGACGCTTGGCTTGGCGCATGCCTTGGCGCTCATCATGGCGCGTGGCTTGGCGCTTGGCTGGGCGTTTGGCTTGGCGCTTGTCTCGGCGCTTGGCTTGGCGCTTTTCTTGGCGCGTGGCTTGGCGCGTAGCTTGGCGCTGGGCTAGGCGCTTGGCTTCGCGCTCGGCTTGTCGCTTGGCTTGGCGCTTGGCTTGGCGTTTGGCTTGGCGATAGGCTTGGCGCTCTTGTTGGCGCGTTGCTTGACGCTTGGCTTGCCACTTGGCCTGCGGCTTGGCTTGGCGCTTTTCTTGGAGCTTTTCTTGGCGCGTGGCTTGGCGCTTGGCTTGGCGGTTGGCTTGGCGCTTTCCTTGGCACGTGGCTTAGCGCTTGGCTGGGCGCTTGGCTTGGCGTTTGGCTTGGCGCTTTTCTTGGTGCGTGGTTTGTCGCTTGACTTGGCGTTTTTCTTGGCGTGTGGCTTGGCACTTGGCTTGGCGCTTAACTTGGCGCTTGGCTTGGCGCACGGCTTGGCGCTATCCTTGGCGATTGGCTTGGCGCTTATTGTGGCGCTTTTCTTGGCGCGTGGTTTGGTGCGTGGCTTGGCGCATGGCTTGTCGCTTGGCTTGGCGCTCTCCTTGGTGCATGGGGTGGCGCTTTTCTTATCGCGTGGCTTGGCGCTTAACTTGGCGCTTAACTTGGCGCTTGGCTTGGCGCACGGCTTGGCGCTATCCTTGGCGATTGGCTTGGCGCTTATTGTGGCGCTTTTCTTGGCGCGTGGTTTGGTGCGTGGCTTGGCGCATGGCTTGTCGCTTGGCTTGGCGCTCTCCTTGGCGCATGGCTTGGCGCTTGGCTTAGCGCTTTTCTTGGCGGGTGGCTTGGCGCTTGGTTTGGCGTTTTCTTCGCGCGTGGCTTGGCGTTTGGCTTGGTTCTTGGCTTGGCGCTTGGCTTGGCGCATGGCTTGGCGCTCTCCTTGGCGCGCGGCTTGGCGCTTGGCTCGGCGCGTGGCTTGGCGCTTGGGGTGGCGCTTTTCTTGGCGCGTTGCTTGTCGCTTGGCTTTGCGCTTTTCTTGGCGGGTGGCTTGGCGCTTGGCTTGGCGGTTTCTTCGCGCGTGGCTTGGCGCTTGGCTTGGCGCATGGCTTGGCGCTCTCCTTGGCGCGCGGCCTGGCGCTTGACTTGTCGCTTTGCTTGGCGGTTTTTTGGCGCGTGGCTTGTCGCTTAGCTTGGCGCTTTTCTTGGCGGGTGGCTTGGCACTTGGCTTGGCGTTTGGCTAGGAGCGTGGTTTGGCGCTTTTCTTGGTGCGTGGTTTGGCGCGTGGCTTGGCGCTTGGCTGGCTGGGCGCTTGGCTTAGCGCTTGGCTTGACGCTTGGCTTGCTGCTTTCCTTGGCGCGTGGCTTGGCGCTTGGTTTGGCGCTTGGTTTTGTGCTTTTCTTTGCGCTTTTCCTGGCGCGTGGCTTGGCGCTTGGCTGGGCGCTTGGCAAGGCGCTTTGCTTGGCGCTTTTCTTGGCGCGTAGCTTGTCGCTTGGCTTGGTGCTTTTCTTGGCGCGTGACTTGGCGTTTGTCTGGGCGCTTGGCTTGGCGCTTGGCTTGGCGCTTGGCTTGGAGCTTGGCTTGGCGCTTAGCTGGCTGGGCGCTTGGCTTAGCGTTTGGCTTGACGCTTGGTTTGGCGCTTTCCTTGGCGCGTGGCTTGGCGCTAGGCTTGGCACTTGGCTTGGCGCTTGGATTGGCGCTTGGCTCGGCGCGTGGCTTGGCGTTTGGCTTGGCGCTTGGATTGGCGCTTGGCTTGGCGCTTGGCTCGGCGCGTGGCTTGGCGCTTGGCTTGCTCTTTTTTTGGCGCGTGGCTTGGCGCTTGTCTGGGCGCATGGCTTGGCGCTTGGCTCGGCGCGTGGCTTGGCGCTCTCCTTGACGCGTGGCTTGACGCTTGGCTAAGCACTTGGCTTGCCGCTTGGCTTGGCGCTTTTCATGGCGCTTTTCTTGGCGCTTTTTTTGGCGCTTGGCTGGGCGTTTGGCTTGGCGCTTGGCTCGGCGCGTGGCTTGACGCTTGGCCGGGCGCATGGCTTGGCGCTCTCCTTGACGCGTGGCTTGACGCTTGGCTGGGCACTTGGCTTGGCGCTTGGCTTGGCGCTTGGCTTGGCGCTTGTCTTGGCGCTTTTTTTGGCGCGCGGCTTGTCGCTTGGCTTCGCGCTTTTCTTGGCACGTGGCTTGGCACTTGGCTGGTCGCTTGGCTTGGCGCTCTCCTTGGTGCATGAGCTTGCGCTTTTCCTATCGTTTGGCTTGGCGCTTGGCTTGACGCTTTTCTTGGCGCGTAGCTTGGCGCTTGGCTGGGCGCTTGGTTTGTTGCTTGGTTTGACACTTGGTTTGCCACTTGGCTTGAAGCTTGGCTTGACGCTTGGCTTGGTGCATGCCTTGGCGCTTATCTTGGCGCGTGGCTTGGCGCTTGGCTAGACGTTTGCCGTGGCGCTTGTCTCGGCGCTTGGCTTGGCGCCTTTCTTGGCGCGTGGCTTGGCGCGTAGCTTCGCGCTTGGCTGGGCGCTTGACTTGGCGCTTGGCTTCTCGGTTGGCTTGGAGCTTGGCTTGGTGTTTGTCTTGGCGCATGGTTTGGCGCTCTCCTTAGCGCGCGGCTTGGCGCGTGGCTTGGCGCTTTTCTTGGCGCGTAGCTTGGCGCTTGTCTGGGCGCTTGGGTTGGCGCTTGGCTTGGCGCTTGGCTTGGCGCTTGGCTTAGCGCTTAGCTTTGCGCTCTCTTGGCGCGTGGCTAGTCGCTTGGCTTGGCGCTTTTCTTGGCGGGTGCCTTGGCACTTGGCTTGGCGCTTGGCTTGGCGCTTTTCTTGGCGCGTAGCTTGGCGCTTGTCTGGGCGCTTGGGTTGGCGCTTGGCTTGGCGCTTGGCTTGGCGCTTGGCTTAGCGCTTAGCTTTGCGCTCTCTTGGCGCGTGGCTAGTCGCTTGGCTTGGCGCTTTTCTTGGCGGGTGCCTTGGCACTTGGCTTGGCGCTTGCCTTGGCGCGTGCCTTAACGCTTTTCTTGTCGCGTGGCTTGGCGCTTAGCTGGCTGGGCGCTTGGCTTAGCGTTTGGCTTGACGCTTGGCTTGGCGCTTTCCTTGGCGGGTGGCTTAGCACTTGGCTTGCCGCTTGGCTTTGCGCGTGGTTTTGCGCTTTTCTTGGCGCGTGGCTTGGCGCTTGGCTAGGCGTTTGGCTTGGCGCTTGTCTCGGCGCTTGGCTTGGCGCCTTTCTTGGCGCGTGGCTTGGCGCGTAGCTTGGCGCTTGGCTGGGCGCTTGACTTGGCGCTTTGCTTCTCGGTTGGCTTGGCGCTTGGTTTGGTGTTCGTCTTGGCGCATGGCTTGGCGCTCTCCTTAGCGCGCGGCTTGGCGCTTGGCTGGGCGCTTGGCTTGGCGCTTGGCTTGGCGCTTTTCTTGGCGCGTAGCTTGTCGCTTGACTTGGTGCTTTTCTTGGCGCGTGGTTTGGCGCTTGTCTGGGCGCGTGGCTAGTCGCTTGGCTTGGCGCTTTTCTTGGCGGGTGCCTTGGCACTTGGCTTGGCGCTTGCCTTGGCGCGTGCCTTAACGCTTTTCTTGGCGCGTGGCTTGGCACTTAGCTGGCTGGGCGCTTGGCTTAGCGTTTGGCTTAACGCTTGGCTTGGCGCTTTCCTTGGCGGGTGGCTTAGCATTTGGCTTGCCGCTTGGCTTGGCGCGTGGTTTTGCGCTTTTCTTGGCGCGTGCCATGGCACGTGGCTTGGAACTTGGCTGGCTGGGCGCTTGGCTTAGCGCTTGGCTTGACGCTTGGCTTGGCGCTTTTCTTGACCGGTGGCTTGGCACTTGGCTTGGCGCTTGGCTTGGAGCGTGGTTTTGCGCTTTTCTTGGTGCGTGGATTGGCGCGTGGCTTGGCGCTTGGCTGGCTGGGCGCTTGGCTTAACGCTTGGCTTGACGCTTGGCTTGGTGCTTTCCTTGGCGCGCGGCTTGGCGCTTGGCTTGGCGCTTGGTTTTGTGCTTTTCTTGGCGCTTTTCCTGGCGCGTGGCTTGGCGCTTGGCTGGGCGCTTGGCATGGCGCTTGGCTTGGCGCGTGGCTTGGCGCTTGGCTTGCGCTTTTTTTGGCGCGTGGCTTGGCGCTTGGCTTGGTGCTTTCCTTGGCGCGTGGCTTGGCGCTTGGCTTGGCGCTTGGTTATGTGCTTTTCTTGGCGCTCTTCCTGGCGCTTGGCTTGGCGCTTGGATTGGCACTTGGCTTGGCGCTTGGCTCGGCGCGTGGCTTGGCGCTTGGCTTGACGCTTGGCTTGTCGCTTTCCTTGGCGCGTGGCTTGGCGCTTGGCTTGGCGCTTGGTTTTGTGCTTTTCTTGGCGCTTTTCCTGGCGCTTGGCTTGGCGCTTGGATTGGCGCTTGGCTTGGCGCTTGGCTCGGCGCGTGGCTTGGCGCTTGGCTTGCGCTTTTTTTGGCGCGTGGCTTGGCGCTTGTCTGGGCGCATGGTTTGGCGCTTGGCTCGGCGCGTGGCTTGACGCTTGGCTTGGCGCATGGCTTGGCGCTCTCCTTGACGCGTGGCTTGACGCTTGGCTGGGCACTTGGCTTGGCGCTTGGCTTGGCGCTTTTCATGGCGCTTTTCTTGGCGCTTTCCTTGGCGCTTGGCTGGGCACTTGGCTTGGCGCTTGGCTTGGCGCTTTTCATGGCGCTTTTCTTGGCGCTTTCCTTGGCGCTTGGCTGGGCACTTGGCTTGGCGCTTGGCTTGGCGCTTGCCTTATCGCTTTTCATGAAGCGTGGTTTGTCGCTTGGCTTCGCGCTTTTCTTGGCACGTGGCTTGGCACTTGGCTGGTCGCTTGGCTTGGCGCTCTCCTTGGTGCATGGGGTGGCGCTTTTCCTATCGTTTGGCTTGGCGCTTGGCTTGACGCTTTTCTTGGCGCGTAGCTTGGCGCTTGGCTGGGCGCTTGGCTTGCTGCTTGGCTTGACACTTGGTTTGCCACTTAGCTTGAAGCTTGGCTTGACGCATGGCTTGGCGCATGCTTTGGCGCTTATCTTGGCGCGTGGCTTGGCGCTTGGCTAGGCGTTTGGCTTGGCGCTTGTCTCGGCGCTTGGCTTGGCGCTTTTCTTGGCGCGTGGCTTGGCGCGTAGCTTGGCGCTTGGCTGGGCGCTTGACTTGGCGCTTGGCTTCTCCGTTGGCTTGGCGCTTGGCTGGGCGCTTGTCTCGGCGCTTGGCTTGGCGCTTTTCTTGGCGCTTATCTTGGCGCGTAGCTTGTCGCTTGGCTTGGTGCTTTTCTTGGCGCGTGGCTTGGCGCTTGTCTGGGCGCTTGACTTGGCGCTTGGCTTCTCGGTTGGCTTGGCGCATGGCTTGGTGTTTGTCTTGGCGCATGGTTTGGCGCTCTCCTTAGCGCGCGGCTTGGCGCTTGGCTGGGCGCTTGGCTTGGCGCTTGGCTTGGCGCTTTTCTTGGGGCGTAGCTTGGCGCTTGTCTGGGCGCTTGGGTTGGCGCTTGGCTTGGCGCTTGGCTTGGCGCTTGGCTTAGCGCTTAGCTTTGCGCTCTCTTGGCGCGTGGCTAGTCGCTTGGCTTGGCGCTTTTCTTGGCGGGTGCCTTGGCACTTGGCTTGGCGCTTGCCTTGGCGCGTGCCTTAACGCTTTTCTTGTCGCGTGGCTTGGCGCTTAGCTGGCTGGGCGCTTGGCTTAGCGTTTGGCTTGACGCTTGGCTTGGCGCTTTTCTTGGCGGGTGGCTTAGCACTTGGCTTGCCGCTTGGCTTTGCGCGTGGTTTTGCGCTTTTCTTGGCGCGTGGCTTGGCGCTTGGCTAGGCGTTTGGCTTGGCGCTTGTCTCGGCGCTTGGCTTGGCGCCTTTCTTGGCGCGTGGCTTGGCGCGTAGCTTGGCGCTTGGCTGGGCGCTTGACTTGGCGCTTTGCTTCTCGGTTGGCTTGGCGCTTGGTTTGGTGTTCGTCTTGGCGCATGGCTTGGCGCTCTCCTTAGCGCGCGGCTTGGCGCTTGGCTGGGCGCTTGGCTTGGCGCTTGGCTTGGCGCTTTTCTTGGCGCGTAGCTTGTCGCTTGACTTGGTGCTTTTCTTGGCGCGTGGCTTGGCGCTTGTCTGGGCGCGTGGCTAGTCGCTTGGCTTGGCGCTTTTCTTGGCGGGTGCCTTGGCACTTGGCTTGGCGCTTGCCTTGGCGCGTGCCTTAACGCTTTTCTTGGCGCGTGGCTTGGCGCTTAGCTGGCTGGGCGCTTGGCTTAGCGTTTGGCTTAACGCTTGGCTTGGCGCTTTCCTTGGCGGGTGGCTGAGCATTTGGCTTGCCGCTTGGCTTGGAGCGTGGTTTTGCGCTTTTCTTGGCGCGTGCCTTGGCACGTGGCTTGGAGCTTGGCTGCCTGGGCGCTTGGCTTAGCGCTTGGCTTGACGCTTGGCTTGGCGCTTTTCTTGACCGGTGGCTTGGCACTTGGCTTGGCGCTTGGCTTGGAGCGTGGTTTTGCGCTTTTCTTGGTGCGTGGATTGGCGCGTGGCTTGGCGCTTGGCTGCCTGGGCGCTTGGCTTAGCGCTTGGCTTGACGCTTGGCTTGGCGCTTTTCTTGACCGGTGGCTTGGCACTTGGCTTGGCGCTTGGCTTGGAGCGTGGTTTTGCGCTTTTCTTGGTGCGTGGATTGGCGCGTGGCTTGACGCTTGGCTTGGTGCTTTCCTTGGCGCGCGGCTTGGCGCTTGGCTTGGCGCTTGGTTTTGTGCTTTTCTTGGCGCTTTTCCTGGCGCGTGGCTTGGCGCTTGGCTGGGCGCTTGGCATGGCGCTTGGCTTGGCGCGTGGCTTGGCGCTTGGCTTGCGCTTTTTTTGGCGCGTGGCTTGGCGCTTGGCTTGGTGCTTTCCTTGGCGCGTGGCTTGGCGCTTGGCTTGGCGCTTGGTTATGTGCTTTTCTTGGCGCTCTTCCTGGCGCTTGGCTTGGCGCTTGGATTGGCACTTGGCTTGGCGCTTGGCTCGGCGCGTGGCTTGGCGCTTGGCTTGACGCTTGGCTTGTCGCTTTCCTTGGCGCGTGGCTTGGCGCTTGGCTTGGCGCTTGGTTTTGTGCTTTTCTTGGCGCTTTTCCTGGCGCTTGGCTTGGCGCTTGGATTGGCGCTTGGCTTGGCGCTTGGCTCGGCGCGTGGCTTGGCGCTTGGCTTGCGCTTTTTTTGGCGCGTGGCTTGGCGCTTGTCTGGGCGCATGGTTTGGCGCTTGGCTCGGCGCGTGGCTTGACGCTTGGCTTGGCGCATGGCTTGGCGCTCTCCTTGACGCGTGGCTTGACGCTTGGCTGGGCACTTGGCTTGGCGCTTGGCTTGGCGCTTTTCATGGCGCTTTTCTTGGCGCTTTCCTTGGCGCTTGGCTGGGCGCTTGGCTTGGCGCTTGGCTCGGCGCGTGGCTTGACGCTTGGCTTTGCGCATGGCTTGGCGCTCTCCTTGACGCGTGGCTTGACGCTTGGCTGGGCACTTGGCTTGGCGCTTGGCTTGGCGCTTTTCATGGCGCTTTTCTTGGCGCTTTCCTTGGCGCTTGGCTGGGCACTTGGCTTGGCGCTTGGCTTGGCGCTTGTCTTATCGCTTTTCATGGCGCGTGGTTTGTCGCTTGGCTTCGCGCTTTTCTTGGCACGTGGCTTGGCACTTGGCTGGTCGCTTGGCTTGGCGCTCTCCTTGGTGCATGGGGTGGCGCTTTTCCTATCGTTTGGCTTGGCGCTTGGCTTGACGCTTTTCTTGGCGCGTAGCTTGGCGCTTGGCTGGGCGCTTGGCTTGCTGCTTGGCTTGACACTTGGTTTGCCACTTAGCTTGAAGCTTGGCTTGACGCATGGCTTGGCGCATGCTTTGGCGCTTATCTTGGCGCGTGGCTTGGCGCTTGGCTAGGCGTTTGGCTTGGCGCTTGTCTCGGCGCTTGGCTTGGCGCTTTTCTTGGCGCGTGGCTTGGCGCGTAGCTTGGCGCTTGGCTGGGCGCTTGACTTGGCGCTTGGCTTCTCCGTTGGCTTGGCGCTTGGCTGGGCGCTTGTCTCGGCGCTTGGCTTGGCGCTTTTCTTGGCGCTTATCTTGGCGCGTAGCTTGTCGCTTGGCTTGGTGCTTTTCTTGGCGCGTGGCTTGGCGCTTGTCTGGGCGCTTGGGTTGACGCTTGGCTTGGCGCTTGGCTTGGCGTTTGGCTTAGCGCTTAGCTTGGCGCTCTCTTGGCGCGTGGCTAGTCGCTTGGCTTGGCGCATTTCTTGGCGGATGCCTTGGCGCGTGCCTTAACGCTTTTCATGGCGCGTGGCTTAGCGCTTAGCTGGCTGGGCGCTTGGCTTAGCGTTTGGCTTGACGCTTGGCTTGGCGCTTTCCTTGGCGGGTGGCTTAGCACTTGGCTTGCCGCTTGGCTTGGCGCGTGGTTTTGCGCTTTTCTTGGCGCGTGGCTTAGCGCTTAGCTGGCTGGGCGCTTGGCTTAGCATTTGGCTTGACGCTTGGCTTGGCGCTTTCCTTGGCGGGTGGCTTAGCACTTGGCTTGCCGCTTGGCTTGGCGCGTGGTTTTGCGCTTTTCTTGGCGCGTGCCTTGGCGCGTGGCTTGGCGCTTGGCTGGCTGGGCGCTTGGCTTAGTGCTTGGCTTGACGCTTGGCTTGGCGCTTTTCTTGGCGGGTGGCTTGGCGCTTGGCTTGGCGCGTGGTTTGGCGCTTTTCTTGGCGCGTGGCTTAGCGCGTGGTTTGGCGCGTGGCTTGTCGCTTGGCTTGGCACTTTTGTTGGGGGGTGGCTTGGCGCGTGGCTTGGCGCTTAGCTGGGTTGGCGCTTGGCTGGGCGCTTGGCTTGTCGCTTTTCTTGGCGCGTAGCTTGGCGCTTGTCTGGGCGCTTGGCTTGGCGCTTGGCTTGGCGCTTGGCTTGGCGCTTGGCTTGGCGCTTGGTTTGGCGCTTTCTTGGCGCGTGGCTTGTCTCTTGGCGTGGCTCTTTTGTTGGCGGGTGGCTTCTCGCGTGACTTAACGCTTAGCTGGGTTGGCGCTTGGATTGGCGCTTGGTTTGTTGCTTTTATTGGCGCGTGGCTTGGCGCGTGGCTTGGCGCGTGGCTTGTCGCTTGGCTTGGCGCTCTCCTTAGAGCGTGGCTTGGCGCTTGGCTCGGCGCATGGCTTGGCGCTTGGCTCGGCGCGTGGCTTGGCGCTTGGTTGGCTTGGTGTTTTCTTAGCGCGTGGCCTGGCGCGTGGCTTGTCGCTTGGCTTGGCGCTCTCTTTCGTGCATGGGGTGGCGTTTTTCTTGGCGCGTTGCCTGGCGCGTGGCTTGTCGCTTGGCTTGGCGCTTGGCTTGACGCTTTTCTTGGCGCGTGGCTTGGCTCGTGGCTTAGCGCTTGGCTTGACGCTTGGCTTGGCACTTGGCTTGGAGCTTGGCTTGACGCTTGGCTTGGCGCATGGCTTGGCGCTTGGCTTGACGCTTGGCTTGGCACTTGGCTTGGAGCTTGGCTTGACGCTTGGCTTGGCGCATGTCTTGGCGCTCATATTGGCGCGTGGCTTGGCGCTTGGCTAGGCGTTTGGCTTGGCGCTTGGCTTGGCGCTTGGCTTGACGCTTGGCTTGGCACTTGGCTTGGAGCTTGGCTTGACGCTTGGCTTGGCGCATGTCTTGGCGCTCATATTGGCGCGTGGCTTGGCACTTGGCTAGGCGTTTGGCTTGGCGCTTGTCTCGGCGCTTGGCTTCGCGCTTTTCTTGGCGCGTGGCTTGCCGCATAGCTTGGCGCTTGGCTGGGCGCTTGGTTTGGCGCTTGGCTTGGCGGCTGGCTTGGCGCTTGTCTTGGTGCTTGTCTTGGCGCATGGCTTGGCGCTCTCCTTAGCGCGTGGCTTGGCGTTTGGCTGGGCGCTTGGCTTAGCGCTTGGCTTGGCGCTTGGCTTGACGCTTGGCTTGGCACTTGGCTTGGAGCTTGGCTTGACGCTTGGCTTGGCGCATGTCTTGGCGCTCATATTGGCGCGTGGCTTGGCGCTTGGCTAGGCATTTGGCTTGGCGCTTGGCTTGGCGCATGTCTTGGCGCTCATATTGGCGCGTGGCTTGGCGCTTGGCTAGGCGTTTGGCTTGGCGCTTGGCTTAGCGCATGTCTTGGCGATCATATTGGCGCGTGGCTTGGCGCTTGGCTAGGCGTTTGGCTTGACGCTTGGCTTGGCGCATGTCTTGGCGCTCATATTGGCGCGTGGCTTGGCGCTTGGCTAGGCGTTTGGCTTGGCGCTTGTCTCGGCGCTTGGCTTCGCGCTTTTCTTGACGCGTAGCTTGTCGCTTGGCTTGGTGCTTTTCTTGGCGCGTGGCTTGGCGCTTGTCTGGGCGCTTGGCTTGGCGCTTGGCTTGGCGCTTGGCTTGGCGCTTCGCTTGGCGCTTTTTTGGAGCGTGGTTTTCCGCGTGGCTTGGCGTTTGGCTGGGCGCTTGGCTTAGCGCTTGGCTTGGCGCTTGGCTTGACGCTTGGCTTGGCACTTGGCTTGGAGCTTGGCTTGACGCTTGGCTTGGCGCATGTCTTGGCGCTCATATTGGCGCGTGGCTTGGCGCTTCGCTAGGCGTTTGGCTTGACGCTTGGCTTGGCGCATGTCTTGGCGCTCATATTGGTGCGTGGCTTGGCGCTTGGCTAGGCGTTTGGCTTGGCGCTTGTCTCGGCGCTTGGCTTCGCGCTTTTCTTGACGCGTAGCTTGTCGCTTGGCTTGGTGCTTTTCTTGGCGCGTGGCTTGGCGCTTGTCTGGGCGCTTGGCTTGGCGCTTGGCTTGGTGCTTGGCTTGGCGCTTGGCTTGGCGCTTCGCTTGGCGCTTTTTTGGAGCGTGGTTTTCCGCGTGGCTTGGCGCTTGGCTGGCTGGGCGCTTGGCTTAGCGCTTGGCTTGACGCTTAGCTTGGCGCTTTTCTTGGCGGGTGGCTTGGCGCTTGGCTTGGCGCGTGGCTTGGCGCGTGGCTTGGTGCGTGGCTTGGCGCTTGGCGGGCTAAACGCTTGGCTGGGTAAATGCTTGGCTTAGCGCTTGGCTTGACGCTTGGCTTAGCGCTTTCCTTGGCGCGTGGCTTGGAGCTTGGCTTGGCGCTTGGCTTGGCGCTTGGCTTGGCGCTTGGCTTGGTGCTTGTCTTGGCGCATGGCTTGGCGCTCTCCTTGCCGCGTGACTTGGCGCTTGGTTGGGCGCTTGGCTTGGCGCTTGGCTTGGCGCTTGGCTTGGAGCTTGGCTTGGCGCTTAGCTGGCTGGGCGCTTGGCTTAGCGTTTGGCTTGACGCTTGGTTTGGCGCTTTCCTTGGCGCGTGGCTTGGCGCTTGGCTTGGCACTTGGCTTGGCGCTTGGATTGGCGCTTGGCTCGGCGCGTGGCTTGGCGTTTGGCTTGGCGCTTGGATTGGCGCTTGGCTTGGCGCTTGGCTCGGCGCGTGGCTTGGCGCTTGGCTTGCTCTTTTTTTGGCGCGTGGCTTGGCGCTTGTCTGGGCGCATGGCTTGGCGCTTGGCTCGGCGCGTGGCTTGGCGCTTGGCTTGGCGCATGGCTTGGCGCTCTCCTTGACGCGTGGCTTGACGCTTGGCCGGGCGCATGGCTTGGCGTTCTCCTTGACGCGTGGCTTGACGCTTGGCTGGGCACTTGGCTTGGCGCTTGGCTTGGCGCTTGGCTTGGCGCTTGTCTTGGCGCTTTTCTTGGCGCGCGGCTTGTCGCTTGGCTTCGCGCTTTTCTTGGCACGTGGCTTGGCACTTGGCTGGTCGCTTGGCTTGGCGCTCTCCTTGGTGCATGGGCTTGCGCTTTTCCTATCGTTTGGCTTGGCGCTTGGCTTGACGCTTTTCTTGGCGCGTAGCTTGGCGCTTGGCTGGGCGCTTGGTTTGTTGCTTGGTTTGACACTTGGTTTGCCACTTGGCTTGAAGCTTGGCTTGACGCTTGGCTTGGTGCATGCCTTGGCGCTTATCTTGGCGCGTGGCTTGGCGCTTGGCTAGACGTTTGGCGTGGCGCTTGTCTCGGCGCTTGGCTTGGCGCCTTTCTTGGCGCGTGGCTTGGCGCGTAGCTTGGCGCTTGGCTGGGCGTTTGACTTGGCGCTTGGCTTCTCGGTTGGCTTGGCGCTTGGCTTGGTGTTTGTCTTGGCGCATGGTTTGGCGCTCTCCTTAGCGCGCGGCTTGGCGCTTGGCTGGGCGCTTGGCTTGGCGCTTGGCTTGGCGCTTTTCTTGGCGCGTAGCTTGGCGCTTGTCTGGGCGCTTGGGTTGGCGCTTGGCTTGGCGCTTGGCTTGGCGCTTGGCTTAGCGCTTAGCTTTGCGCTCTCTTGGCGCGTGGCTAGTCGCTTGGCTTGGCGCTTTTCTTGGCGGGTGCCTTGGCACTTGGCTTGGCGCTTGCCTTGGCGCGTGCCTTAACGCTTTTCTTGGCGCGTGGCTTGGCGCTTAGCTGGCTGGGCGCTTGGCTTAGCGTTTGGCTTGACGCTTGGCTTGGCGCTTTCCTTGGCGGGTGGCTTAGAACTTGGCTTGCCGCTTGGCCTTGGCTTTGCGCGTGTTTTGCGCTTTTCTTGGCGCGTGGCTTGGCGATTGGCCTAGGCGTTTGGCTTGGCGCTTGTCTCGGCGCTTGGCTTGGCGCCTTTCTTGGCGCTTTGCTTTTCGGTTGGCTTGGCGCTTGGTTGGTGTTTTGTCTTGGCGCATGGCTTGGCGCTCTCCTTAGCGCGCGGCTTGGCGCTTGGCTGGGCGCTTGACTTGGCGCTTTGCTTTTCGGTTGGCTTGGCGCTTGGTTTGGTGTTTGTCTTGGCGCATGGCTTGGCGCTCTCCTTAGCGCGCGGCTTGGCGCTTGGCTGGCGCTTGGCTTGGCGCTTGGCTTGGCGCTTGGCTTGGCGCTTTTCTTGGCGCGTAGCTTGTCGCTTGACTTGGTGCTTTTCTTGGCGCGTGGCTTGGCGCTTGTCTGGGCGCGTGGCTAGTCGCTTGGCCTTGGCGCTTTTCTTGGCGGGTGCCTTGGCACTTGGCTTGGCGCTTGCCTTGGCGCGTGCCTTAACGCTTTTCTTGGCGCGTGGCTTGGCGCTTAGCTGGCTGGGCGCTTGGGTTAGCGTTTGGCTAACGCTTGGCTTGGCGCTTTCCTTGGCGGGTGGCTTAGCATTTGGCTGCCGCTTGGCTTGGCGCGTGGTTTGCGCTTTTCTTGGCGCGTGCCTTGGCACGTGGCTTGGAGCTTGGCTGGCTGGGCGCTTGGCTTAGCGCTTGGCTTGACGCTTGGCTTGGCGCTTTTCTTGGCCGGTGGCTTGGCACTTGGCTTGGCGCTTGGCTTGGAGCGTGGTTTTGCGCTTTTCTTGGTGCGTGGATTGGCGCGTGGCTTGGCGCTTGGCTGGCTGGGCGCTTGGCTTAACGCTTGGCTTGACGCTTGGCTTGGTGCTTTCCTTGGCGCGCGGCTTGGCGCTTGGCTTGGCGCTTGGTTTTGTGCTTTTCTTGGCGCTTTTCCTGGCGCGTGGCTTGGCGCTTGGCTGGGCGCTTGGCATGGCGCTTGGCTTGGCGCGTGGCTTGGCGCTTGGCTTGCGCTTTTTTTGGCGCGTGGCTTGGCGCTTGGCTTGCTTTCCTTGGCGCGTGGCTTGGCGCTTGGCTTGGCGCTTGGTTATGTGCTTTTCTTGGCGCTCTTCCTGGCGCTTGGCTTGGCGCTTGGATTGGCACTTGGCTTGGCGCTTGCTCGGCGCGTGGCTTGGCGCTTGGCTTGACGCTTGGCTTGTCGCTTTCCTTGGCGCGTGGCTTGGCGCTTTGCTTGGCGCTTGGTTTTGTGCTTTTCTTGGCGCTTTTCCTGGCGCTTGGCTTGGCGCTTGGCTTTCACGCGTGGCTTGGCGCTTGGCTTGCGCTTTTTTTGGAGCGTGGCTTGGCGCTTGTCTGGGCGCATGGCTTGGCGCTTGGCTCGGCGCGTGGCTTGACGCTTGGCTTGGTGCATGGCTTGGCGCCTCTCCTTGACGCGTGGCTTGACGCTTGGCTGGGCACTTGGCTTGGCGCTTGGCTTGGCACTTTTCATGGCGCTTTTCTTGGCGCTTTCCTTGGCGCTTGGCTGGGCGCTTGGCTTGGCGCTTGGCTCGGCGCGTGGCTTGACGCTTGGCTTTGCGCATGGCTTGGCGCTCTCCTTGACGCGTGGCTTGACGCTTGGCTGGGCACTTGGCTTGGCGCTTGGCTTGGCGCTTTCCATGGCGCTTTTCTTGGCGCTTTCCTTGGCGCTTGGCTGGGCACATGGCTTGGCGCTTGGCTTGGCGCTTGGCTTGGCGCTTGTCTTATCGCTTTTCATGGCGCGTGGTTTGTCGCTTGGCTTCGCGCTTTTCTTGGCACGTGGCTTGGCACTTGGCTGGTCGCTTGGCTTGGCGCTCTCCTTGGTGCATGGGGTGGCGCTTTTCCTATCGTTTGGCTTGGCGCTTGGCTTGACGCTTTTCTTGGCGCGTAGCTTGGCGCTTGGCTGGGCGCTTGGCTTGCTGCTTGGCTTGACACTTGGTTTGCCACTTAGCTTGAAGCTTGGCTTGACGCATGGCTTGGCGCATGCCTTGGCGCTTATCTTGGCGCGTGGCTTGGCGCTTGGCTAGGCGTTTGGCTTGGCGCTTGTCTCGGCGCTTGGCTTGGCGCTTTTCTTGGCGCGTGGCTTGGCGCGTAGCTTCTCGCTTGGCTGGGCGCTTGACTTGGCGCTTGGCTTCTCCGTTGGCTTGGCGCTTGGCTGGGCGCTTGGCATGGCGCTTGGCTTCGCGCTTTTCTTGGCGCGTAACTTGTCGCTTGGCTTGGTGCTTTTCTTGGCGCGTGGCTTGGCGCTTGTCTGGGCGCTTGGGTTGACGCTTGGCTTGGCGCTTGGCTTGGCGTTTGGCTTAGCGCTTAGCTTGGCGCTCTCTTGGCGCGTGGCTAGTCGCTTGGCTTGGCGCATTTCTTGGCGGGTGCCTTGGCGCGTGCCTTAACGCTTTTCTTGGCGCGTGGCTTAGCGCTTAGCTGGCTGGGCGCTTGGCTTAGCGTTTGGCTTGACGCTTGGCTTGGCGCTTTCCTTGGCGGGTGGCTTAGCACTTGGCTTGCCGCTTGGCTTGGCGCGTGGTTTTGCGCTTTTCTTGGCGCGTGGCTGGGCGCTTGGCTTAGCGTTTGGCTTGACGATTGGCTTGGCGCTTTCCTTGGCGGGTGGCTTAGCACTTGGCTTGCCGCTTGGCTTGGCGCGTGGTTTTGCGCTTTTCTTGGCGCGTGCCTTGGCGCGTGGCTTGGCGCTTGGCTGGCTGGGCGCTTGGCTTAGCGCTTGGCTTGACGCTTGGCTTGGCGCTTTTCTTGGAGGGTGGCTTGGCGCTTGGCTTGGCGCGTGGTTTGGCGCTTTTCTTGGCGCGTGGCTTAGCGCGTGGCTTGGCGCGTGGCTTGTCGCTTGGCTTGGCACTTTTGTTGGGGGGTGGCTTGGCGCGTGGCTTGGCGCTTAGCTGGGTTGGCGCTTGGCTGGGCGCTTGGCTTGTCGCTTTTCTTGGCGCGTAGCTTGGCGCTTGTCTGGGCGCTTGGCTTGGCGCTTGGCTTGGCGCTTGGCTTGGCGCTTGGCTTGGCGCTTGGTTTGGCGCTTTCTTGGCGCGTGGCTTGTCTCTTGGCTTGGCTCTTTTGTTGGCGGGTGGCTTCTCGCGTGACTTAACGCTTAGCTGGGTTGGCGCTTGGATTGGCGCTTGGTTTGTTGCTTTTATTGGCGCGTGGCTTGGCGCGTGGCTTGGCGCGTGGCTTGTCGCTTGGCTTGGCGCTCTCCTTAGAGCGTGGCTTGGCGCTTGGCTCGGCGCATGGCTTGGCGCTTGGCTCGGCGCGTGGCTTGGCGCTTGGTTGGCTTGGTGTTTTCTTAGCGCGTGGCCTGGCGCGTGGCTTGTCGCTTGGCTTGGCGCTCTCCTTCGTGCATGGGGTGGCGTTTTTCTTGGCGCGTGGCCTGGCGCGTGGCTTGTCGCTTGGCTTGGCGCTTGGCTTGACGCTTTTCTTGGCGCGTGGCTTGGCTCGTGGCTTAGCGCTTGGCTTGACGCTTGGCTTGGCACTTGGCTTGGAGCTTGGCTTGACGCTTGGCTTGGCGCATGGCTTGGCGCTTGGCTTGACGCTTGGCTTGGCGCTTGGCTTGGAGCTTGGCTTGACGCTTGGCTTGGCGCATGTCTTGGCGCTCATATTGGCGCGTGGCTTGGCGCTTGGCTAGGCGTTTGGCTTGGCGCTTGGCTTGGCGCTTGGCTTGACGCTTGGCTTGGCACTTGGCTTGGAGCTTGGCTTGACGCTTGGCTTGGCGCATGTCTTGGCGCTCATATTGGCGCGTGGCTTGGCGCTTGGCTAGGCGTTTGGCTTGGCGCTTGTCTCGGCGCTTGGCTTCGCGCTTTTCTTGGCGCGTGGCTTGCCGCATAGCTTGGCGCTTGGCTGGGCGCTTGGCTTGGCGCTTGGCTTGGCGGTTGGCTTGGCGCTTGTCTTGGTGCTTGTCTTGGCGCATGGCTTGGCGCTCTCCTTAGCGCGTGGCTTGGCGTTTGGCTGGGCGCTTGGCTTAGCGCTTGGCTTGGCGCTTGGCTTGACGCTTGGCTTGGCACTTGGCTTGGAGCTTGGCTTGACGCTTGGCTTGGCGCATGTCTTGGCGCTCATATTGGCGCGTGGCTTGGCGCTTGGCTAGGCATTTGGCTTGGCGCTTGGCTTGGCGCATGTCTTGGCGCTCATATTGGCGCGTGGCTTGGCGCTTGGCTAGGCGTTTGGCTTGACGCTTGGCTTGGCGCATGTCTTGGCGCTCATATTGGCGCGTGGCTTGGCGCTTGGCTAGGCGTTTGGCTTGGCGCTTGTCTCGGCGCTTGGCTTCGCGCTTTTCTTGACGCGTAGCTTGTCGCTTGGCTTGGTGCTTTTCTTGGCGAGTGGCTTGGCGCTTGTCTGGGCGCTTGGTTTGGCGCTTGGCTTGGCGCTTGGCTTGGCGCTTCGCTTGGCGCTTTTTTGGAGCGTGGTTTTCCGCGTGGCTTGGCGTTTGGCTGGGCGCTTGGCTTAGCGCTTGGCTTGGCGCTTGGCTGGGCGCTTGGCTTGGCGCTTGGCTTGGCGCTTGGCTTGGCGCTTGGCTTGGCGCTTTTCTTGGCGCGTAGCTTGTCGCTTGACTTGGTGCTTTTCTTGGCGCGTGGCTTGGCGCTTGTCTGGGCGCGTGGCTAGTCGCTTGGCTTGGCGCTTTTCTTGGCGGGTGCCTTGGCACTTGGCTTGGCGCTTGCCTTGGCGCGTGCCTTAACGCTTTTCTTGGCGCGTGGCTTGGCGCTTAGCTGGCTGGGCGCTTGGGTTAGCGTTTGGCTTAACGCTTGGCTTGGCGCTTTCCTTGGCGGGTGGCTTAGCATTTGGCTTGCCGCTTGGCTTGGCGCGTGGTTTTGCGCTTTTCTTGGCGCGTGCCTTGGCACGTGGCTTGGAGCTTGGCTGGCTGGGCGCTTGGCTTAGCGCTTGGCTTGACGCTTGGCTTGGCGCTTTTCTTGGCCGGTGGCTTGGCACTTGGCTTGGCGCTTGGCTTGGAGCGTGGTTTTGCGCTTTTCTTGGTGCGTGGATTGGCGCGTGGCTTGGCGCTTGGCTGGCTGGGCGCTTGGCTTAACGCTTGGCTTGACGCTTGGCTTGGTGCTTTCCTTGGCGCGCGGCTTGGCGCTTGGCTTGGCGCTTGGTTTTGTGCTTTTCTTGGCGCTTTTCCTGGCGCGTGGCTTGGCGCTTGGCTGGGCGCTTGGCATGGCGCTTGGCTTGGCGCGTGGCTTGGCGCTTGGCTTGCGCTTTTTTTGGCGCGTGGCTTGGCGCTTGGCTTGGTGCTTTCCTTGGCGCGTGGCTTGGCGCTTGGCTTGGCGCTTGGTTATGTGCTTTTCTTGGCGCTCTTCCTGGCGCTTGGCTTGGCGCTTGGATTGGCACTTGGCTTGGCGCTTGGCTCGGCGCGTGGCTTGGCGCTTGGCTTGACGCTTGGCTTGTCGCTTTCCTTGGCGCGTGGCTTGGCGCTTGGCTTGGCGCTTGGTTTTGTGCTTTTCTTGGCGCTTTTCCTGGCGCTTGGCTTGGCGCTTGGCTTTCACGCGTGGCTTGGCGCTTGGCTTGCGCTTTTTTTGGAGCGTGGCTTGGCGCTTGTCTGGGCGCATGGCTTGGCGCTTGGCTCGGCGCGTGGCTTGACGCTTGGCTTGGTGCATGGCTTGGCGCTCTCCTTGACGCGTGGCTTGACGCTTGGCTGGGCACTTGGCTTGGCGCTTGGCTTGGCACTTTTCATGGCGCTTTTCTTGGCGCTTTCCTTGGCGCTTGGCTGGCGCTTGGCTTGGCGCTTGGCTCGGCGCGTGGCTTGACGCTTGGCTTTGCGCATGGCTTGGCGCTCTCCTTGACGCGTGGCTTGACGCTTGGCTGGGCACTTGGCTTGGCGCTTGGCTTGGCGCTTTCCATGGCGCTTTTCTTGGCGCTTTCCTTGGCGCTTGGCTGGGCACATGGCTTGGCGCTTGGCTTGGCGCTTGGCTTGGCGCTTGTCTTATCGCTTTTCATGGCGCGTGGTTTGTCGCTTGGCTTCGCGCTTTTCTTGGCACGTGGCTTGGCACTTGGCTGGTCGCTTGGCTTGGCGCTCTCCTTGGTGCATGGGGTGGCGCTTTTCCTATCGTTTGGCTTGGCGCTTGGCTTGACGCTTTTCTTGGCGCGTAGCTTGGCGCTTGGCTGGGCGCTTGGCTTGCTGCTTGGCTTGACACTTGGTTTGCCACTTAGCTTGAAGCTTGGCTTGACGCATGGCTTGGCGCATGCCTTGGCGCTTATCTTGGCGCGTGGCTTGGCGCTTGGCTAGGCGTTTGGCTTGGCGCTTGTCTCGGCGCTTGGCTTGGCGCTTTTCTTGGCGCGTGGCTTGGCGCGTAGCTTCTCGCTTGGCTGGGCGCTTGACTTGGCGCTTGGCTTCTCCGTTGGCTTGGCGCTTGGCTGGGCGCTTGGCATGGCGCTTGGCTTCGCGCTTTTCTTGGCGCGTAACTTGTCGCTTGGCTTGGTGCTTTTCTTGGCGCGTGGCTTGGCGCTTGTCTGGGCGCTTGGGTTGACGCTTGGCTTGGCGCTTGGCTTGGCGTTTGGCTTAGCGCTTAGCTTGGCGCTCTCTTGGCGCGTGGCTAGTCGCTTGGCTTGGCGCATTTCTTGGCGGGTGCCTTGGCGCGTGCCTTAACGCTTTTCTTGGCGCGTGGCTTAGCGCTTAGCTGGCTGGGCGCTTGGCTTAGCGTTTGGCTTGACGCTTGGCTTGGCGCTTTCCTTGGCGGGTGGCTTAGCACTTGGCTTGCCGCTTGGCTTGGCGCGTGGTTTTGCGCTTTTCTTGGCGCGTGGCTGGGTGCTTGGCTTAGCGTTTGGCTTGACGATTGGCTTGGCGCTTTCCTTGGCGGGTGGCTTAGCACTTGGCTTGCCGCTTGGCTTGGCGCGTGGTTTTGCGCTTTTCTTGGCGCGTGCCTTGGCGCGTGGCTTGGCGCTTGGCTGGCTGGGCGCTTGGCTTAGCGCTTGGCTTGACGCTTGGCTTGGCGCTTTTCTTGGCGGGTGGCTTGGCGCTTGGCTTGGCGCGTGGTTTGGCGCTTTTCTTGGCGCGTGGCTTAGCGCGTGGCTTGGCGCGTGGCTTGTCGCTTGGCTTGGCACTTTTGTTGGGGGGTGGCTTGGCGCGTGGCTTGGCGCTTAGCTGGGTTGGCGCTTGGCTGGGCGCTTGGCTTGTCGCTTTTCTTGGCGCGTAGCTTGGCGCTTGTCTGGGCGCTTGGCTTGGCGCTTGGCTTGGCGCTTGGCTTGGCGCTTGGCTTGGCGCTTGGTTTGGCGCTTTCTTGGCGCGTGGCTTGTCTCTTGGCTTGGCTCTTTTGTTGGCGGGTGGCTTCTCGCGTGACTTAACGCTTAGCTGGGTTGGCGCTTGGATTGGCGCTTGGTTTGTTGCTTTTATTGGCGCGTGGCTTGGCGCGTGGCTTGGCGCGTGGCTTGTCGCTTGGCTTGGCGCTCTCCTTAGAGCGTGGCTTGGCGCTTGGCTCGGCGCATGGCTTGGCGCTTGGCTCGGCGCGTGGCTTGGCGCTTGGTTGGCTTGGTGTTTTCTTAGCGCGTGGCCTGGCGCGTGGCTTGTCGCTTGGCTTGGCGCTCTCCTTCGTGCATGGGGTGGCGTTTTTCTTGGCGCGTGGCCTGGCGCGTGGCTTGTCGCTTGGCTTGGCGCTTGGCTTGACGCTTTTCTTGGCGCGTGGCTTGGCTCGTGGCTTAGCGCTTGGCTTGACGCTTGGCTTGGCACTTGGCTTGGAGCTTGGCTTGACGCTTGGCTTGGCGCATGGCTTGGCGCTTGGCTTGACGCTTGGCTTGGCGCTTGGCTTGGAGCTTGGCTTGACGCTTGGCTTGGCGCATGTCTTGGCGCTCATATTGGCGCGTGGCTTGGCGCTTGGCTAGGCGTTTGGCTTGGCGCTTGGCTTGGCGCTTGGCTTGACGCTTGGCTTGGCACTTGGCTTGGAGCTTGGCTTGACGCTTGGCTTGGCGCATGTCTTGGCGCTCATATTGGCGCGTGGCTTGGCGCTTGGCTAGGCGTTTGGCTTGGCGCTTGTCTCGGCGCTTGGCTTCGCGCTTTTCTTGGCGCGTGGCTTGCCGCATAGCTTGGCGCTTGGCTGGGCGCTTGGCTTGGCGCTTGGCTTGGCGGTTGGCTTGGCGCTTGTCTTGGTGCTTGTCTTGGCGCATGGCTTGGCGCTCTCCTTAGCGCGTGGCTTGGCGTTTGGCTGGGCGCTTGGCTTAGCGCTTGGCTTGGCGCTTGGCTTGACGCTTGGCTTGGCACTTGGCTTGGAGCTTGGCTTGACGCTTGGCTTGGCGCATGTCTTGGCGCTCATATTGGCGCGTGGCTTGGCGCTTGGCTAGGCATTTGGCTTGGCGCTTGGCTTGGCGCATGTCTTGGCGCTCATATTGGCGCGTGGCTTGGCGCTTGGCTAGGCGTTTGGCTTGACGCTTGGCTTGGCGCATGTCTTGGCGCTCATATTGGCGCGTGGCTTGGCGCTTGGCTAGGCGTTTGGCTTGGCGCTTGTCTCGGCGCTTGGCTTCGCGCTTTTCTTGACGCGTAGCTTGTCGCTTGGCTTGGTGCTTTTCTTGGCGAGTGGCTTGGCGCTTGTCTGGGCGCTTGGTTTGGCGCTTGGCTTGGCGCTTGGCTTGGCGCTTCGCTTGGCGCTTTTTTGGAGCGTGGTTTTCCGCGTGGCTTGGCGTTTGGCTGGGCGCTTGGCTTAGCGCTTGGCTTGGCGCTTGGCTTGACGCTTGGCTTGGCACTTGGCTTGGAGCTTGGCTTGACACTTGGCTTGGCGCATGTCTTGGCGCTCATATTGGCGCGTGGCTTGGCGCTTCGCTAGGCGTTTGGCTTGACGCTTGGCTTGGCGCATGTCTTGGCGCTCATATTGGCGCGTGGCTTGGCGCTTGGCTAGGCGTTTGGCTTGGCGCTTGTCTCGGCGCTTGGCTTCGCGCTTTTCTTGACGCGTAGCTTGTCGCTTGGCTTGGTGCTTTTCTTGGCGCGTGGCTTGGCGCTTGTCTGGGCGCTTGGCTTGGCGCTTGGCTTGGCGCTTGGCTTGGCGCTTGGCTTGGCGCTTCGCTTGGCGCTTTTTTGGAGCGTGGTTTTCCGCGTGGCTTGGCGCTTGGCTGGCTGGGCGCTTGGCTTAGCGCTTGGCTTGACGCTTGGCTTGGCGCTTTTCTTGGCGGGTGGCTTGGCGCTTGGCTTGGCGCGTGGCTTGGCGCGTGGCTTGGTGCGTGGCTTGGCGCTTGGCGGGCTAAACGCTTGGCTGGGTAAATGCTTGGCTTAGCGCTTGGCTTGACGCTTGGCTTAGCGCTCTCCTTGGCGCGTGGCTTGGAGCTTGGCTTGGCGCTTGGCTTGGCGCTTGGCTTGGCGCTTGGCTTGGTGCTTGTCTTGGCGCATGGCTTGGCGCTCTCCTTGCCGCGTGACTTGGCGCTTGGTTGGGCGCTTGGCTTGGCGCTTGGCTTGGCGCTTTTCTTGGCGCGTAGCATGGCGCTTGTCTGGGAGCTTGGCTTGGCGCTTGGCTTGGCGCTTGGCTTGTCGCTTGGCTTGGTGTTTTTTTTTGGCGCGTGGCTTGGCGCTTGGCTGGGCGCTTGGTTTGTTGCTTGGTTTGACACTTGGTTTGCCACTTGGCTTGAAGCTTGGCTTAACGCTTGGCTTGGTGCATGCCTTGGCGCTTATCTTGGCGCGTGGCTTGGCGCTTGGCTAGACGTTTGGCGTGGCGCTTGTCTCGGCGCTTGGCTTGGCGCCTTTCTTGGCGCGTGGCTTGGCGCGTAGCTTGGCGCTTGGCTGGGCGCTTGACTTGGCGCTTGGCTTCTCGGTTGGCTTGGCGCTTGGCTTGGTGTTTGTCTTGGCGCATGGTTTGGCGCTCTCCTTAGCGCGCGGCTTGGCGCTTGGCTGGGCGCTTGGCTTGGCGCTTGGCTTGGCGCTTTTCTTGGCGCGTAGCTTGGCGCTTGTCTGGGCGCTTGGGTTGGCGCTTGGCTTGGCGCTTGGCTTGGCGCTTGGCTTAGCGCTTAGCTTTGCGCTCTCTTGGCGCGTGGCTAGTCGCTTGGCTTGGCGCTTTTCTTGGCGGGTGCCTTGGCACTTGGCTTGGCGCTTGCCTTGGCGCGTGCCTTAACGCTTTTCTTGGCGCGTGGCTTGGCGCTTAGCTGGCTGGGCGCTTGGCTTAGCGTTTGGCTTGACGCTTGGCTTGGCGCTTTCCTTGGCGGGTGGCTTAGCACTTGGCTTGCCGCTTGGCTTTGCGCGTGGTTTTGCGCTTTTCTTGGCGCGTGGCTTGGCGCTTGGCTAGGCGTTTGGCTTGGCGCTTGTCTCGGCGCTTGGCTTGGCGCCTTTCTTGGCGCGTGGCTTGGCGCGTAGCTTGGCGCTTGGCTGGGCGCTTGACTTGGCGCTTTGCTTCTCGGTTGGCTTGGCGCTTGGTTTGGTGTTCGTCTTGGCGCATGGCTTGGCGCTCTCCTTAGCGCGCGGCTTGGCGCTTGGCTGGGCGCTTGGCTTGGCGCTTGGCTTGGCGCTTTTCTTGGCGCGTAGCTTGTCGCTTGACTTGGTGCTTTTCTTGGCGCGTGGCTTGGCGCTTGTCTGGGCGCGTGGCTAGTCGCTTGGCTTGGCGCTTTTCTTGGCGGGTGCCTTGGCACTTGGCTTGGCGCTTGCCTTGGCGCGTGCCTTAACGCTTTTCTTGGCGCGTGGCTTGGCGCTTAGCTGGCTGGGCGCTTGGCTTAGCGTTTGGCTTAACGCTTGGCTTGGCGCTTTCCTTGGCGGGTGGCTTAGCATTTGGCTTGCCGCTTGGCTTGGCGCGTGGTTTTGCGCTTTTCTTGGCGCGTGCCTTGGCACGTGGCTTGGAGCTTGGCTGGCTGGGCGCTTGGCTTAGCGCTTGGCTTGACGCTTGGCTTGGCGCTTTTCTTGGCCGATGGCTTGGCACTTGGCTTGGCGCTTGGTTTGGAGCGTGGTTTTGCGCTTTTCTTGGTGCGTGGATTGGCGCGTGGCTTGGCGCTTGGCTGGCTGGGCGCTTGGCTTAACGCTTGGCTTGACGCTTGGCTTGGTGCTTTTCTTGGCGCGCGGCTTGGCGCTTGGCTTGGCGCTTGGTTTTGTGCTTTTCTTGGCGCTTTTCCTGGCGCGTGGCTTGGCGCTTGGCTGGGCGCTTGGCATGGCGCTTGGCTTGGCGCGTGGCTTGGCGCTTGGCTTGCGCTTTTTTTGGCGCGTGGCTTGGCGCTTGGCTTGGTGCTTTCCTTGGCGCGTGGCTTGGCGCTTGGCTTGGCGCTTGGTTATGTGCTTTTCTTGGCGCTCTTCCTGGCGCTTGGCTTGGCGCTTGGATTGGCACTTGGCTTGGCGCTTGGCTCGGCGCGTGGCTTGGCGCTTGGCTTGACGCTTGGCTTGTCGCTTTCCTTGGCGCGTGGCTTGGCGCTTGGCTTGGCGCTTGGTTTTGTGCTTTTCTTGGCGCTTTTCCTGGCGCTTGGCTTGGCGCTTGGATTGGCGCTTGGCTTGGCGCTTGGCTCGGCGCGTGGCTTGGCGCTTGGCTTGCGCTTTTTTTGGCGCTTGGCTTGGCGCTTGTCTGGGCGCATGGCTTGGCGCTTGGCTCGGCGCGTGGCTTGACGCTTGGCTTGGCGCATGGCTTGGCGCTCTCCTTGACGCGTGGCTTGACGCTTGGCTGGGCACTTGGCTTGGCGCTTGGCTTGGCGCTTTTCATGGCGCTTTTCTTGGCGCTTTCCTTGGCGCTTGGCTGGGCGCTTGGCTTGGCGCTTGGCTCGGCGCGTGGCTTGACGCTTGGCTTTGCGCATGGCTTGGCGCTCTCCTTGACGCGTGGCTTGACGCTTGGCTGGGCACTTGGCTTGGCGCTTGGCTTGGCGCTTTTCATGGCGCTTTTCTTGGCGCTTTCCTTGGCGCTTGGCTGGGCACTTGGCTTGGCGCTTGGCTTGGCGCTTGTCTTATCGCTTTTCATGGCGCGTGGTTTGTCGCTTGGCTTCGCGCTTTTCTTGGCACGTGGCTTGGCACTTGGCTGGTCGCTTGGCTTGGCGCTCTCCTTGGTGCATGGGGTGGCGCTTTTCCTATCGTTTGGCTTGGCGCTTGGCTTGACGCTTTTCTTGGCGCGTAGCTTGGCGCTTGGCTGGGCGCTTGGCTTGCTGCTTGGCTTGACACTTGGTTTGCCACTTAGCTTGAAGCTTGGCTTGACGCATGGCTTGGCGCATGTTTTGGCGCTTATCTTGGCGCGTGGCTTGGCGCTTGGCTAGGCGTTTGGCTTGGCGCTTGTCTCGGCGCTTGGCTTGGCGCTTTTCTTGGCGCGTGGCTTGGCGCGTAGCTTGGCGCTTGGCTGGGCGCTTGACTTGGCGCTTGGCTTCTCCGTTGGCTTGGCGCTTGGCTGGGCGCTTGTCTCGGCGCTTGGCTTGGCGCTTTTCTTGGCGCTTATCTTGGCGCGTAGCTTGTCGCTTGGCTTGGTGCTTTTCTTGGCGCGTGGCTTGGCGCTTGTCTGGGCGCTTGGGTTGACGCTTGGCTTGGCGCTTGGCTTGGCGTTTGGCTTAGCGCTTAGCTTGGCGCTCTCTTGGCGCGTGGCTAGTCGCTTGGCTTGGCGCATTTCTTGGCGGGTGCCTTGGCGCGTGCCTTAACGCTTTTGTTGGCGCGTGGCTTAGCGCTTAGCTGGCTGGGCGCTTGGCTTAGCGTTTGGCTTGACGCTTGGCTTGGCGCTTTCCTTGGCGGGTGGCTTAGCACTTGGCTTGCCGCTTGGCTTGGCGCGTGGTTTTGCGCTTTTCTTGGCGCGTGGCTTAGCGCTTAGCTGGCTGGGCGCTTGGCTTAGCGTTTGGCTTGACGCTTGGCTTGGCGCTTTCCTTGGCGGGTGGCTTAGCACTTGGCTTGCCGCTTGGCTTGGCGCGTGGTTTTGCGCTTTTCTTGGCGCGTGCCTTGGCGCGTGGCTTGGCGCTTGGCTGGCTGGGCGCTTGGCTTAGTGCTTGGCTTGACGCTTGGCTTGGCGCTTTTCTTGGCGCGTGGCTTAGCGCGTGGCTTGGCGCGTGGCTTGTCGCTTGGCTTGGCACTTTTGTTGGGGGGTGGCTTGGCGCGTGGCTTGGCGCTTAGCTGGGTTGGCGCTTGGCTGGGCGCTTGGCTTGTCGCTTTTCTTGGCGCGTAGCTTGGCGCTTGTCTGGGCGCTTGGCTTGGCGCTTGGCTTGGCGCTTGGCTTGGCGCTTGGCTTGGCGCTTGGCTTGGCGCTTGGCTTGGCGCTTGGTTTGGCGCTTTCTTGGCGCGTGGCTTGTCTCTTGGCTTGGCTCTTTTGTTGGCGGGTGGCTTCTCGCGTGACTTAACGCTTAGCTGGGTTGGCGCTTGGATTGGCGCTTGGTTTGTTGCTTTTATTGGCGCGTGGCTTGGCGCGTGGCTTGGCGCGTGGCTTGTCGCTTGGCTTGGCGCTCTCCTTTGAACGTGGCTTGGCGCTTGGCTCGGCGCATGGCTTGGCGCTTGGCTCGGCGCGTGGCTTGGCGCTTGGTTGGCTTGGTGTTTTCTTAGCGCGTGGCCTGGCGCGTGGCTTGTCGCTTGGCTTGGCGCTCTCCTTCGTGCATGGGGTGGCGTTTTTCTTGGCGCGTGGCCTGGCGCGTGGCTTGTCGCTTGGCTTGGCGCTTGGCTTGACGCTTTTCTTGGCGCGTGGCTTGGCTCGTGGCTTAGCGCTTGGCTTGACGCTTGGCTTGGCACTTGGCTTGGAGCTTGGCTTGACGCTTGGCTTGGCGCATGGCTTGGCGCTTGGCTTGACGCTTGGCTTGGCACTTGGCTTGGAGCTTGGCTTGACGCTTGGCTTGGCGCATGTCTTGGCGCTCATATTGGCGCGTGGCTTGGCGCTTGGCTAGGCGTTTGGCTTGGCGCTTGGCTTGGCGCTTGGCTTGACGCTAGGCTTGGCACTTGGCTTGGAGCTTGGCTTGACGCTTGGCTTGGCGCATGTCTTGGCGCTCATATTGGCGCGTGGCTTGGCGCTTGGCTAGGCGTTTGGCTTGGCGCTTGTCTCGGCGCTTGGCTTCGCGCTTTTCTTGGCGCGTGGCTTGCCGCATAGCTTGGCGCTTGGCTGGGCGCTTGGCTTGGCGCTTGGCTTGGCGGCTGGCTTGGCGCTTGTCTTGGTGCTTGTCTTGGCGCATGGCTTGGCGCTCTCCTTAGCGCGTGGCTTGGCGTTTGGCTGGGCGCTTGGCTTAGCGCTTGGCTTGGCGCTTGGCTTGACGCTTGGCTTGGCACTTGGCTTAGAGCTTGGCTTGACGCTTGGCTTGGCGCATGTCTTGGCGCTCATATTGGCGCGTGGCTTGGCGCTTGGCTAGGCATTTGGCTTGGCGCATGTCTTGGCGCTCATATTGGCGCGTGGCTTGGCGCTTGGCTAGGCGTTTGGCTTGGCGCTTGGCTTAGCGCATGTCTTGGCGCTCATATTGGCGCGTGGCTTGGCGCTTGGCTAGGCGTTTGGCTTGACGCTTGGCTTGGCGCATGTCTTGGCGCTCATATTGGCGCGTGGCTTGGCGCTTGGCTAGGCGTTTGGCTTGGCGCTTGTCTCGGCGCTTGGCTTCGCGCTTTTCTTGACGCGTAGCTTGTCGCTTGGCTTGGTGCTTTTCTTGGCGCGTGGCTTGGCGCTTGTCTGGGCGCTTGGCTTGGCGCTTGGCTTGGCGCTTGGCTTGGCGCTTCGCTTGGCGCTTTTTTGGAGCGTGGTTTTCCGCGTGGCTTGGCGTTTGGCTGGGCGCTTGGCTTAGCGCTTGGCTTGGCGCTTGGCTTGACGCTTGGCTTGGCACTTGGCTTGGAGCTTGGCTTGACGCTTGGCTTGGCGCATGTCTTGGCGCTCATATTGGCGCGTGGCTTGGCGCTTCGCTAGGCGTTTGGCTTGACGCTTGGCTTGGCGCATGTCTTGGCGCTCATATTGGCGCGTGGCTTGGCGCTTGGCTAGGCGTTTGGCTTGGCGCTTGTCTCGGCGCTTGGCTTCGCGCTTTTCTTGACGCGTAGCTTGTCGCTTGGCTTGGTGCTTTTCTTGGCGCTTGGCTTGGCGCTTGGCTTGGCGCTTTGCTTGGCGCTTTTTTGGAGCGTGGTTTTCCGCGTGGCTTGGCGCTTGGCTGGCTGGGCGCTTGGCTTAGCGCTTGGCTTGACGCTTGGCTTGGCGCTTTTCTTGGCGGGTGGCTTGACGCTTGGCTTGGCGCGTGGCTTGGCGCGTGGCTTGGTGCGTGGCTTGGCGCTTGGCGGGCTAAACGCTTGGCTGGGTAAATGCTTGGCTTAGCGCTTGGCTTGACGCTTGGCTTAGCGCTTTCCTTGGCGCGTGGCTTGGAGCTTGGCTTGGCGCTTGGCTTGGCGCTTGGCTTGGCGCTTGGCTTGGTGCTTGTCTTGGCGCATGGCTTGGCGCTCTCCTTGCCGCGTGACTTGGCGCTTGGTTGGGCGCTTGGCTTGGCGCTTGGCTTGTCGCATTTCTTGGCGCGTAGCATGGCGCTTGTCTGGGAGCTTGGCTTGGCGCTTGGCTTGGCGCTTGGCTTGTCGCTTGGCTTGGTGTTTTTTTTTGGCGCGTGGCTTGGCGCTTGGCTGGGCGCTTGGTTTGTTGCTTGGTTTGACACTTGGTTTGCCACTTGGCTTGAAGCTTGGCTTGACGCTTGGCTTGGTGCATGCCTTGGCGCTTATCTTGGCGCGTGGCTTGGCGCTTGGATAGACGTTTGGCGTGGCGCTTGTCTCGGCGCTTGGCTTGGCGCCTTTCTTGGCGCGTGGCTTGGCGCGTAGCTTGGCGCTTGGCTGGGCGCTTGACTTGGCGCTTGGCTTCTCGGTTGGCTTGGCGCTTGCATTGGTGTTTGTCTTGGCGCATGGTTTGGCGCTCTCCTTAGCGCGCGGCTTGGCGCTTGGCTGGGCGCTTGGCTTGGCGCTTGGCTTAGCGCTTGGCTTGACGCTTGGCTTAGCGCTTTCCTTGGCGCGTGGCTTGGAGCTTGGCTTGGCGCTTGGCTTGGCGCTTGGCTTGGCGCTTGGCTTGGTGCTTGTCTTGGCGCATGGCTTGGCGCTCTCCTTGCCGCGTGACTTGGCGCTTGGTTGGGCGCTTGGCTTGGCGCTTGGCTTGGCACTTGGCTTGGCGCTTGGATTGGCGCTTGGCTCGGCGCTTGGATTGGCGCTTGGCTCGGCGCGTGGCTTGGCGTTTTGCTTGGCGCTTGGATTGGCGCTTGGCTTGGCGCTTGGTTCGGCGCGTGGCTTGGCGCTTGGCTTGCTCTTTTTTTGGCGCGTGGCTTGGCGCTTGTCTGGGCGCATGGCTTGGCGCTTGGCTCGGCGCGTGGCTTGGCGCTTGGCTTGGCGCATGGCTTGGCGCTCTCCTTGACGCGTGGCTTGACGCTTGGCTGGGCACTTGGCTTGCCGCTTGGATTGGCGCTTTTCATGGCGCTTTTCTTGGCGCTTTTTTTGGCGCTTGGCTGGGCGCTTGGCTTGGCGCTTGGCTCGGCGCGTGGCTTGACGCTTGGCCGGGCGCATGGCTTGGCGCTCTCCTTGACGCGTGGCTTGACGCTTGGCTGGGCACTTGGCTTGGCGCTTGGCTTGGCGCTTGGCTTGGCGCTTGGCTTGGCGCTTGGCTTGGTGCTTTTCTTGGCGCGTGGCTTGGCGCGTGGCTTGTCGCTTGGCTTGGCGCTCTCCTTTGTGCATGGGTTGGCGCTTTTCTTGGCGCGTGGCCTGGCGCGTGGTTTGTCGCTTCGCTTGACGCTTTTCTTGGCGCGTGGCTTGGCGCGTGGCTTGACGCTTGGCTGGGCACTTGGCTTGGCGCTTGGCTCGGCGCGTGGCTTGGCGCTTAGCTTGGTGCTTTTCTTGGCACTTGGCTTGGCGCTTGGATTGGCGCTTGGCTCGGCGCGTGGCTTGGCGTTTGGCTTGGCGCTTGGATTGGCGCTTGGCTTGGCGCTTAGCTGGCTGGGCGCTTGGCTTAGCGTTTGGCTTGACGCTTGGTTTGGCGCTTGGCTTGGCACTTGGCTTGGCGCTTGGATTGGCGCTTGGCTCGGCGCGTGGCTTGGCGTTTTGCTTGGCGCTTGGATTGGCGCTTGGCTTGGCGCTTGGTTCGGCGCGTGGCTTGGCGCTTGGCTTGCTCTTTTTTTGGCGCGTGGCTTGGCGCTTGTCTGGGCGCATGGCTTGGCGCTTGGCTCGGCGCGTGGCTTGGCGCTTGGCTTGGCGCATGGCTTGGCGCTCTCCTTGACGCGTGGCTTGACGCTTGGCTGGGCACTTGGCTTGCCGCTTGGATTGGCGCTTTTCATGGCGCTTTTCTTGGCGCTTTTTTTGGCGCTTGGCTGGGCGCTTGGCTTGGCGCTTGGCTCGGCGCGTGGCTTGACGCTTGGCCGGGCGCATGGCTTGGCGCTCTCCTTGACGCGTGGCTTGACGCTTGGCTGGGCACTTGGCTTGGCGCTTGGCTTGGCGCTTGGCTTGGCGCTTGGCTTGGCGCTTGGCTTGGTGCTTTTCTTGGCGCGTGGCTTGGCGCGTGGCTTGTCGCTTGGCTTGGCGCTCTCCTTTGTGCATGGGTTGGCGCTTTTCTTGGCGCGTGGCCTGGCGCGTGGTTTGTCGCTTCGCTTGACGCTTTTCTTGGCGCGTGGCTTGGCGCGTGGCTTGACGCTTGGCTGGGCACTTGGCTTGGCGCTTGGCTCGGCGCGTGGCTTGGCGCTTAGCTTGGTGCTTTTCTTGGCGCGTGGCCTGGCGCGTGGCTTGTCGCTTGGCTTGGCGCTCTCCTTTGTGCATGGGTTGGCGCTTTTCTTGGCGCGTGGCCTGGCGCGTGGCTTGTCGCTTCGCTTGACGCTTTTCTTGGCGCGTGGCTTGGCGCGTGGCTTGGCGCTTGCCTGAGCGCTTGGCTTGGCGCTTGGCTTGGCGCTTGGCTTGACGCTTGGCTTGACACTTGGCTTGGAGCTTGGCTTGACGCTTGGCTTGGCGCATGTCTTGGCGCTTGGCTTCGCGCTTTTCTTGGCGCGTGGCTTGGCGCATAGCTTGGCGCTTGGCTGGGCGCTTGGCTTGGCGCTTGGCTTGGCGGCTGGCTTGGCGCTTGTCTTAGCGCTTGTCTTGGCGCATGGCTTGGCGCTCTCCTTAGCGCGTGGCTTGGCGCTTGGCTGGGCGCTTGGCTTAGCGCTTGGCTTGGCGCTTTTCTTGGCGCGTAGCTTGTCGTTTGGCTTGGTGCTTTTCTTGGCGCGTGGCTTTTCGCTTGTCTGGGCGCTTGGCTTGGCGCTTGGCTTGGCTCTTCGCTTGGCGCTTTTTTGGCGCGTGGCTTGTCGCTTGGCTTGGCACTTTTCTTGGCGGGTGGCTTGGCACTTGGCTTGGCGCTTGGCTTGGTGCGTTCCTTGGCGCTTTTTTTGGCGCGTGGTTTACCGCGTGGCTTGGCGCTTGGCTGGCTGGGCGCTTGGCTTAGTGCTTGGCTTGACGCTTGGCTTGGCGCTTGTCTGGGCGCTTGGCTTGGCGCTTGGCTTGGCGCTTGGCTTGGCGCTTGGCTTGGCGCTTGGCTTGGCGCTTGGGTTGGCGCTTTCTTGGCGCGTGGGTTGTCGCTTAGCTTAACTCTTTTGTTGGGGGGTGGCTTGGCGCGTGGCTTGGCGCTTAGCTGGGTTGGCGCTTGGCTGGACGCTTGGCTTGTCGCTTTTCTTGGCGCATAGCTTGGCGCTTGTCTGGGCGCTTGGCTTGGCGCTTGGCTTGGCGCTTGGCTTGGCGCTTGGGTTGGCGCTTTCTTGGCGCGTGGCTTGTCGCTTGGCTTGGCTCTTTTGTTGGCGGGTGGCTTGGTGCGTGACTTGGCGCTTAGCTGGGTTGGCGTTTGGATTGGCGCTTGGTTTGTCGCTTTTCTTGGCGCGTGGCTTGGCGCGCGGCTTGGCGCGCGGCTTGGCGCGTGGCTTGTCGCTTGGCTTGGTGCTTTTCTTGGCGCGTGGCTTGGCGCTTGTTTGGGTGCTTGGCTTGGCGCTTTTCTTGGCGCTTGGCTTGGCGCTTGGCTTGTCGCTTTTCTTGGCGCGTAGCTTGTCGCTTGGCTTGGTGCTTTTCTTGGCGCGTGGCTTGTCGCTTGGCTCGGCGCTTTTCTTGGCGGTTGGCTTGTCGCTTGGCTTGGCGCCCTCCTTGGAGCGTGGCTTGGCGCTTGGCTCGGCGCGTGGCTTGGCGCTTGGCTCATCGCGTGGGTTGGCGCTTGGCTTGGCGCTTTTCTTGGCGCGTGGCCTAGCGCGTGGCTTGCCGCTTGGCTTGGCGCTCTCTTTGGTGCATGGGGTGGCGTTTTTCCTGGCGCGTGGCTTGGCGCTTAGCCTGGCGCTTTTCATGGCGCGTGGCTTGGAGCTTGGCTTAGCGCCTGGATTGGCGCTTGGTTTGGCGCTTTTCTTAGCGCTTTTCTTGGCGCGTGGCTTGGCGCTTGGCTTGGCGCTTGGCTTGGTGCTTGTCTTGGCGCATGGCTTGGCGCTATCCTTTTCACGTGACTTGGCGCTTGGCTGGGCGCTTGGCTTGTCGCTTTTCTTGGCGCGCAGCTTGGCGCTTGTCTGGGCGCTTGGCTTGGCGCTTGGCTTGGCGCTTGGCTTGGCGCTTGGGTTGGCGCTTTCTTGGCGCGTGGCTTGTCGCTTGGCTTGGCTCTTTTGTTGGCGGGTGGCTTGGCGAGTGGCTTGGCGCTTAGCTGGGTTGGCGCTTGGCTGGGCGCTTGGCTTGTCGCTTTTCTTGGCGCGTAGCTTGGCGCTTGTCTGGGCGCTTGGCTTGGCGCTTGGCTTGGCGCTTGGGTTGGCGCTTTCTTGGCGCGTGGCTTGTCGCTTGGCTTGGCTCTTTTGTTGGCGGGTGGCTTGGCGCGTGACTTGGCGCTTAGCTGGGTTGGCGCTTGGATTGGCGCTTGGTTTGTCGCTTTTCTTGGCGCGTGGCTTGGCGCGTGGCTTGGCGCGTGGCTTGGAGCTCTCCTTCGTGCATGGAGTGGCGCTTTTCTTGGTGCGTGGCCTGGCGCGTGGCTTGTCGCTTGGCTTGGCGCTTGGCTTGACGCTTTTCTGGGCGCGTGGCTTGGCGCGTGGCTTGGCGCTTGCCTGGGCGCTTGGCTTGGCGCTTGGCTTGGCGTTTGGCTTGACGCTTGGCTTGGCACTTGGCTTGGAGCTTGGCTTGACGCTTGGCTTGGCGCATGTCTTGGCGCTTGTCTTGGCGCATGGCTTGGCGCTCTCCTTGCCGCGTGACTTGGCGCTTGGTTGGGCGCTTGGCTTGGCGCTTGGCTTGGCGCTTGGGTTGGCGCTTTCTTGGCGCGTGGCTTGGAGCTTGGCTTGTCGCTTGTCTTGGTGCTTGTCTTGGCGCATGGCTTGGCGCTCTCCTTAGCGCGTGGCTTGGCGTTTGGCTGGGCGCTTGGCTTAGCGCTTGGCTTGGCGCTTGGCTTGACGCTTGGCTTGGCACTTGGCTTGGAGCTTGGCTTGACGCTTGGCTTGGCGCATGTCTTGGCGCTCATATTGGCGCGTGGCTTGGCGCTTAGCTGGGTTGGCGCTTGGCTGGACGCTTGGCTTGTCGCTTTTCTTGGCGCATAGCTTGGCGCTTGTCTGGGCGCTTGGCTTGGCGCTTGGCTTGGCGCTTGGCTTGGCGCTTGGCTTGGCGCTTGGGTTGGCGCTTTCTTGGCGCGTGGCTTGTCGCTTGGCTTGGCTCTTTTGTTGGCGGGTGGCTTGGTGCGTGACTTGGCGCTTAGCTGGGTTGGCGTTTGGATTGGCGCTTGGTTTGTCGCTTTTCTTGGCGCGTGGCTTGGCGCGCGGCTTGGCGCGTGGCTTGTCGCTTGGCTTGGTGCTTTTCTTGGCGCGTGGCTTGGCGCTTGTTTGGGTGCTTGGCTTGGCGCTTTTCTTGGCGCTTGGCTTGGCGCTTGGCTTGTCGCTTTTCTTGGCGCGTAGCTTGTCGCTTGGCTTGGTGCTTTTCTTGGCGCGTGGCTTGTCGCTTGGCTCGGCGCTTTTCTTGGCGGTTGGCTTGTCGCTTGGCTTGGCGCCCTCCTTGGAGCGTGGCTTGGCGCTTGGCTCGGCGCGTGGCTTGGCGCTTGGCTCATCGCGTGGGTTGGCGCTTGGCTTGGCGCTTTTTTTGGCGCGTGGCCTAGCGCGTGGCTTGCCGCTTGGCTTGGCGCTCTCTTTGGTGCATGGGGTGGTGTTTTTCCTGGCGCGTGGCTTGGCGCTTAGCCTGGCGCTTTTCATGGCGCGTGGCTTGGAGCTTGGCTTAGCGCCTGGATTGGCGCTTGGTTTGGCGCTTTTCTTAACGCTTTTCTTGGCGCGTGGCTTGGCGCTTGGCTTGGCGCTTGGCTTGGTGCTTGTCTTGGCGCATGGCTTGGCGCTATCCTTTTCACGTGACTTGGCGCTTGGCTGGGCGCTTGGCTTGTCGCTTTTCTTGGCGCGTAGCTTGGCGCTTGTCTGGGCGCTTGTCTTGGCGCTTGGCTTGGCGCTTGGCTTGGCGCTTGGGTTGGCGCTTTCTTGGCGCGTGGCTTGTCGCTTGGCTTGGCTCTTTTGTTGGCGGGTGGCTTGGCGCGTGGCTTGGCGCTTAGCTGGGTTGGCGCTTGGCTGGGCGCTTGGCTTGTCGCTTTTCTTGGCGCGTAGCTTGGCGCTTGTCTGGGCGCTTGGCTTGGCGCTTGGCTTGGCGCTTGGGTTGGCGCTTTCTTGGCGCGTGGCTTGTCGCTTGGCTTGGCTCTTTTGTTGGCGGGTGGCTTGGCGCGTGACTTGGCGCTTAGCTGGGTTGGCGCTTGGATTGGCGCTTGGTTTGTCGCTTTTCTTGGCGCGTGGCTTGGCGCGTGGCTTGGCGCGTGGCTAGGAGCTCTCCTTCGTGCATGGGGTGGCGCTTTTCTTGGTGCGTGGCCTGGCGCGTGGCTTGGCGCTTGGTTGGCTTGGTGCTTTTCTTGGCGCGTGGCATGGCGCGTGGCTTGTCGCTTGGCTTGGAGCTCTCCTTCGTGCATGGGGTGGCGCTTTTCTTGGTGCGTGGCCTGGCGCGTGGCTTGTCGCTTGGCTTGGCGCTTGGCTTGACGCTTTTCTGGGCGCGTGGCTTGGCGCGTGGCTTGGCGCTTGCCTGGGCGCTTGGCTTGGCGCTTGGCTTGGCGTTTGGCTTGACGCTTGGCTTGGCACTTGGCTTGGAGCTTGGCTTGACGCTTGGCTTGGCGCATGTCTTGGCGCTTGTCTTGGCGCATGGCTTGGCGCTCTCCTTGCCGCGTGACTTGGCGCTTGGTTGGGCGCTTGGCTTGGCGCTTGGCTTGGCGCTTGGGTTGGCGCTTTCTTGGCGCGTGGCTTGGAGCTTGGCTTGGCGCTTGGCTTGTCGCTTGGCTTGGCTCTTTTGTTGGCGGGTGGCTTGGCGCGTAGCTTGGTGCTTGTCTGGGCGCTTGGCTTGGCGCTTGGCTTGGCGCTTGGCTTGGCGCTTGGCTTGGCGCTTGGGTTGGCGCTTTCTTGGCGCGTGGCTTGTCGCTTGGCTTGGCTCTTTTGTTGGCGGGTGGCTTGGCGTATGACTTGGCGCTTAGCTGGGTTGGCGCTTGGATTGGCGCTTGGTTTGTCGTTGTTCTTGGCGCGTGGCCTAGCGCTTGGCTTGGCGCTGCAGGCTTGTCGCTTGGCTTGGCGTTCTCCTTGGAGCGTGGCTTGGCGCTTGGCACGGCGCATGGCTTGGCGCTTGGCTCGGCGCGTGGCTTGGCTCTTGGTTTGGTGCTTTTCTTGGCGCGTGGCCCGGCGCGTGGCTTGTCGCTTGGCTTGGCGCTCTCTTTCGTGCATGGGTTGGCGCTTTTCTTGGCGCGTGGCCTGGCGCGTGGCTTGTCGCTTGGCTTGACGCTTTTCTTGGCGCGTGGCTTGGCGTGTGGCTTGGCGCGTGGTTTGGCGCTTGCCTGAGCGCTTAGCTTGGCGCTTGGCTTGGCGCTTGGCTTGACGCTTGGCTTGGCACTAGGCTTGGCGGCTAGCTTGGCGCTTGTCTTGGCGCTTGTCTTGGCGCATGGCTTGGCGCTCTCCTTAGCGCGTGGCTTGGCGCTTGGCTGGGCGCTTGGCTTGGCGCTTGGCTTGGCGGCTGGCTTGGCGCTTGTCTTGGTGCTTGTCTTGGCGCATGGCTTGGCGTTCTCCTTAGCGCGTGGCTTGGCGTTTGGCTGGGCGCTTGGCTTAGCGCTTGGCTTGGCGCTTGGCTTGACGCTTGGCTTGGCACTTGGCTTGGAGCTTGGCTTGACGCTTGGCTTGGCGCATGTCTTGGCGCTCATATTGGCGCGTGGCTTGGCGCTTGGCTAGGCATTTGGCTTGGCGCTTGGCTTGGCGCATGTCTTGGCGCTCATATTGGCGCGTGGCTTGGCGCTTGGCTAGGCGTTTGGCTTGGCGCTAGGCTTGGCGCGTGGCTTGGCGCTTGTCTGGGCGCTTGGCTTGTCGCTTGGCTTGGTGTTTTTTTTGGCGCGTAGCTTGGCGCTTGTCTGGGCGCTTGGCTTGTCGCTTGGCTTGGTGTTTTTTTTTGGCGCGTGGCTTGCCGCTTGTCTGGGCTCTTGGCTTGGCGCTTTTCTTGGCGGGTGGCTTGGCACTTGGCTTGGCGCTTGGCTTGGCGCGTGCCTTAACGCTTTTCTTGGCGCGTGGCTTGGCGCGTGGCTTGGCGCTTAGCTGGCTGGGCGCTTGGCTTAGCGCTTAACTTGACGCTTGGCCTGACGCTTTCCTTGACGCGTAGCTTGGCGCTTGTCTTGGCACTTGGCTTGGCGCTCTCCTTGGCGCGTAGCTTGGCGCTTGGCTTAGCCCTTTTCTTCGCGCGTGACTTGGCGCATGGTTGGTCGCTTTGCTTGGCGCTCTTCTTGGTGCATAGGGTAGCGCTTTTCCTATCGCGTGGCTTGGCGCTTGGTTTTGCGCTTGGCTTGGCGCTTTTCTTGGCGCGTGGCTTGGCGCGTGGCTTGTCGCTTGTCTTGGCGCTCTCCTTGGAGCGTGGCTTGGCGCTTGGCTCGGTGCGTGGCTTGGCACTTGTCTTAACGCTTTTCTTGGCGCGTGGCTTGGCGCTTGGTTTGGCGCATGGCTGGGCGCTCTCCTTGACGCGCGGCTTGGCGCTTTTCTTGGCGCGTGGCTTGGCGCGTGGCTTGGTGCGTGGCTTGGCGCTTGGCTGGCTAAACGCTTGGCTGGCTGAATGCTTGGCTTAGCGCTTGGCTTGACGCTTGGCTTAGCGCTTTCTTTGGCGCGTGGCTTGGAGCTTGGCTTGGCGCTTGGCTTGGCGCTTGGTTTGGCGATTGGCATGGCGCTTGTCTTGGTGCTTGTCTTGGCGCATGGCTTGGCGCTTTTTTTGGCGCGTGGCATGGCGCTTGTCTGGGAGCTTGGCTTGGCGCTTTTTTTGGCGCGTGGCATGGCGCTTGTCTGGGAGCTTGGCTTGGCGCTTGGCTTTTTGCTTGGCTTGGTGTTTTTTTTGGCGCGTGGCTTGGCGCTTGTCTGGGCGCTTGGTTTGTCGCTTGGCTTGGCGCTTGGCTTGGCGCTTTTCTTGGCGCGTGGCCTGGCGCGTGGCTTGGCGCTTGGCTTGGCGGCTGGCTTGGCGCTTGTCTTGGTGCTTGTCTTTTCGCATGGCTTGGCGTTCTCCTTAGCGCGTGGCTTGGCGTTTGGCTGGGCGCTTGGCTTAGCGCTTGGCTTGGCGCTTGGCTTGACGCTTGGCTTGGCACTTGGCTTGGAGCTTGGCTTGACGCTTGGCTTGGCGCATGTCTTGGCGCTCATATTGGCGCGTGGCTTGGCGCTTGGCTAGGCATTTGGCTTGGCGCTTGGCTTGGCGCATGTCTTGGCGCTCATATTGGCGCGTGGCTTGGCGCTTGGCTAGGCGTTTGGCTTGGCGCTAGGCTTGGCGCGTGGCTTGGCGCTTGTCTGGGCGCTTGGCTTGTCGCTTGGCTTGGTGTTTTTTTTGGCGCGTAGCTTGGCGCTTGTCTGGGCGCTTGGCTTGTCGCTTGGCTTGGTGTTTTTTTTTGGCGCGTGGCTTGCCGCTTGTCTGGGCTCTTGGCTTGGCGCTTTTCTTGGCGGGTGGCTTGGCACTTGGCTTGGCGCTTGGCTTGGCGCGTGCCTTAACGCTTTTCTTGGCGCGTGGCTTGGCGCGTGGCTTGGCGCTTAGCTGGCTGGGCGCTTGGCTTAGCGCTTAACTTGACGCTTGGCCTGACGCTTTCCTTGACGCGTAGCTTGGCGCTTGTCTTGGCACTTGGCTTGGCGCTCTCCTTGGCGCGTAGCTTGGCGCTTGGCTTAGCCCTTTTCTTCGCGCGTGACTTGGCGCATGGTTGGTCGCTTTGCTTGGCGCTCTTCTTGGTGCATAGGGTAGCGCTTTTCCTATCGCGTGGCTTGGCGCTTGGTTTTGCGCTTGGCTTGGCGCTTTTCTTGGCGCGTGGCTTGGCGCGTGGCTTGTCGCTTGTCTTGGCGCTCTCCTTGGAGCGTGGCTTGGCGCTTGGCTCGGTGCGTGGCTTGGCACTTGTCTTAACGCTTTTCTTGGCGCGTGGCTTGGCGCTTGGTTTGGCGCATGGCTGGGCGCTCTCCTTGACGCGCGGCTTGGCGCTTTTCTTGGCGCGTGGCTTGGCGCGTGGCTTGGTGCGTGGCTTGGCGCTTGGCTGGCTAAACGCTTGGCTGGCTGAATGCTTGGCTTAGCGCTTGGCTTGACGCTTGGCTTAGCGCTTTCTTTGGCGCGTGGCTTGGAGCTTGGCTTGGCGCTTGGCTTGGCGCTTGGTTTGGCGATTGGCATGGCGCTTGTCTTGGTGCTTGTCTTGGCGCATGGCTTGGCGCTTTTTTTGGCGCGTGGCATGGCGCTTGTCTGGGAGCTTGGCTTGGCGCTTTTTTTGGCGCGTGGCATGGCGCTTGTCTGGGAGCTTGGCTTGGCGCTTGGCTTTTTGCTTGGCTTGGTGTTTTTTTTGGCGCGTGGCTTGGCGCTTGTCTGGGCGCTTGGTTTGTCGCTTGGCTTGGCGCTTGGCTTGGCGCTTTTCTTGGCGCGTGGCCTGGCGCGTGGCTTGCCGCTTGGCTTGGCGCTCTCTTTGGTGCATGGGGTGGCGTTTTTCCTGGCGCGTGTCTTGGCGCTTAGCTTGGCGCTTTTCTTGGCGCGTGGCTTGGCGCGTGGCTTGTCGCTTGGCTTGGCGCTTTTCTTGGCGCTTTTCTTGGCGCGTAGCTTGGCGCATTTCTTGGCGCGTAGCTTGGCGCTTGGGTTGGCGCTTGGCTTAGCGCTGGGCTTGGCGCTTTTCTTGGCGCGTGGCTTGGCACGTGGTTTGTCGCTTGGCTTGGCGCTCTCCTTGGCGCGTGGCTTGGCGCTTGGCTTGGCGCTTTTCTAGGTAAGTGGCTTGGCGCATGGCTTGTCGCTTGACTTGGCGCTCTCCTTGGTGCATGGGGTGGCGCTTTTCCTATCGCGTGGCTTGGCGCTTGGCTTGGCGCTTGGCTTGGCGCTTTTCTTGGCGCGTGGCTTGCGCGTAGCTTGTCGCTTGTCTTGGCGCTCTCCTTGGAGCGTGGCTTGGCGCTTGGTTCGGCGCGTGGCTTGGCGCTTGGCTTGGCGCTTGGCTTGGCGCTTTTCTTGGCGCGTGGCTTTGCGCTTTGCTTGGCGCATGGCTTGGCGCTCTCCTTGACGAGTGGCTTGGCGCTTGGATGGACGCTTGGCTTGGCGCTTGGCTTGGCGCTTGGCTTGGCGCTTGGCTTGGCGCTTGGCGTGGCGCTTTTTTTAGCGTGTGGCTTAGCGCCTGGCTTGTCGTTTGGCTTGGCGGTCTACTTGGCGCATGGGGTGGCGCTTTTCCTGGCGCGTGGCTTGGCGCTTGGCTTGGCGCTTGGCTTGGCGCGTGCCTTAACGCTTTTCTTGGCGCGTGGCTTGGCGCGTGGCTTGGCGCTTAGCTGGCTGGGCGCTTGGCTTAGCGCTTAACTTGACGCTTGGCCTGACGCTTTCCTTGACGCGTAGCTTGGCGCTTGTCTTGGCACTTGGCTTGGCGCTCTCCTTGGCGCGTAGCTTGGCGCTTGGCTTAGCCCTTTTCTTCGCGCGTGACTTGGCGCATGGTTGGTCGCTTTGCTTGGCGCTCTTCTTGGTGCATAGGGTAGCGCTTTTCCTATCGCGTGGCTTGGCGCTTGGTTTTGCGCTTGGCTTGGCGCTTTTCTTGGCGCGTGGCTTGGCGCGTGGCTTGTCGCTTGTCTTGGCGCTCTCCTTGGAGCGTGGCTTGGCGCTTGGCTCGGTGCGTGGCTTGGCACTTGTCTTAACGCTTTTCTTGGCGCGTGGCTTGGCGCTTGGTTTGGCGCATGGCTGGGCGCTCTCCTTGACGCGCGGCTTGGCGCTTTTCTTGGCGCGTGGCTTGGCGCGTGGCTTGGCGCGTGGCTTGGTGCGTGGCTTGGCGCTTGGCTGGCTAAACGCTTGGCTGGCTGAATGCTTGGCTTAGCGCTTGGCTTGACGCTTGGCTTAGCGCTTTCTTTGGCGCGTGGCTTGGAGCTTGGCTTGGCGCTTGGCTTGGCGCTTGGTTTGGCGATTGGCATGGCGCTTGTCTTGGTGCTTGTCTTGGCGCATGGCTTGGCGCTTTTTTTGGCGCGTGGCATGGCGCTTGTCTGGGAGCTTGGCTTGGCGCTTTTTTTGGCGCGTGGCATGGCGCTTGTCTGGGAGCTTGGCTTGGCGCTTGGCTTTTTGCTTGGCTTGGTGTTTTTTTTGGCGCGTGGCTTGGCGCTTGTCTGGGCGCTTGGTTTGTCGCTTGGCTTGGCGCTTGGCTTGGCGCTTTTCTTGGCGCGTGGCCTGGCGCGTGGCTTGCCGCTTGGCTTGGCGCTCTCTTTGGTGCATGGGGTGGCGTTTTTCCTGGCGCGTGTCTTGGCGCTTAGCCTGGCGCTTTTCTTGGCGCGTGGCTTGGCGCGTGGCTTGTCGCTTGGCTTGGCGCTTTTCTTGGCGCTTTTCTTGGCGCGTAGCTTGGCGCATTTCTTGGCGCGTAGCTTGGCGCTTGGGTTGGCGCTTGGCTTAGCGCTGGGCTTGGCGCTTTTCTTGGCGCGTGGCTTGGCACGTGGTTTGTCGCTTGGCTTGGCGCTCTCCTTGGCGCGTGGCTTGGCGCTTGGCTTGGCGCTTTTCTAGGTAAGTGGCTTGGCGCATGGCTTGTCGCTTGACTTGGCGCTCTCCTTGGTGCATGGGGTGGCGCTTTTCCTATCGCGTGGCTTGGCGCTTGGCTTGGCGCTTGGCTTGGCGCTTTTCTTGGCGCGTGGCTTGCGCGTAGCTTGTCGCTTGTCTTGGCGCTCTCCTTGGAGCGTGGCTTGGCGCTTGGTTCGGCGCGTGGCTTGGCGCTTGGCTTGGCGCTTGGCTTGGCGCTTTTCTTGGCGCGTGGCTTTGCGCTTTGCTTGGCGCATGGCTTGGCGCTCTCCTTGACGAGTGGCTTGGCGCTTGGATGGACGCTTGGCTTGGCGCTTGGCTTGGCGCTTGGCTTGGCGCTTGGCTTGGCGCTTGGCGTGGCGCTTTTTTTAGCGTGTGGCTTAGCGCCTGGCTTGTCGTTTGGCTTGGCGGTCTACTTGGCGCATGGGGTGGCGCTTTTCCTGGCGCGTGGCTTGGCGCTTGGCTTGGCGCTTGGCTTGGCGCTTTTCTTGGCGCGTGGCTTGGCGCGTGGTTTCTCGCTTGGCTTGACGCTTTCCTTGGAGCGTGGCTTGGCGCTTGGCTAGGCCCTTGATTTGGCGCTTGGCTTAACGCTTGGCTTGGCACTTGGCTTGGCGCTTGGTTTGACGCTTGGCTTGGCGCATGCCTTGGCGCTCATCATGGCGCGTGGCTTGGCGCTTGGCTGGGCGTTTGGCTTGGCGCTTGTCTCGGCGCTTGGCTTGGCGCTTTTCTTGGCGCGTGGCTTGGCGCGTAGCTTGGCGCTGGGCTAGGCGCTTGGCTTCGCGCTCGGCTTGTCGCTTGGCTTGGCGCTTGGCTTGGCGTTTGGCTTGGCGATAGGCTTGGCGCTCTTGTTGGCGCGTTGCTTGACGCTTGGCTTGCCACTTGGCCTGCGGCTTGGCTTGGCGCTTTTCTTGGAGCTTTTCTTGGCGCGTGGCTTGGCGCTTGGCTTGGCGGTTGGCTTGGCGCTTTCCTTGGCACGTGGCTTAGCGCTTGGCTGGGCGCTTGGCTTGGCGTTTGGCTTGGCGCTTTTCTTGGTGCGTGGTTTGTCGCTTGACTTGGCGTTTTTCTTGGCGTGTGGCTTGGCACTTGGCTTGGCGCTTAACTTGGCGCTTGGCTTGGCGCACGGCTTGGCGCTATCCTTGGCGATTGGCTTGGCGCTTATTGTGGCGCTTTTCTTGGCGCGTGGTTTGGTGCGTGGCTTGGCGCATGGCTTGTCGCTTGGCTTGGCGCTCTCCTTGGTGCATGGGGTGGCGCTTTTCTTATCGCGTGGCTTGGCGCTTAACTTGGCGCTTAACTTGGCGCTTGGCTTGGCGCACGGCTTGGCGCTATCCTTGGCGATTGGCTTGGCGCTTATTGTGGCGCTTTTCTTGGCGCGTGGTTTGGTGCGTGGCTTGGCGCATGGCTTGTCGCTTGGCTTGGCGCTCTCCTTGGCGCATGGCTTGGTGCTTGGCTTAGCGCTTTTCTTGGCGGGTGGCTTGGCGCTTGGTTTGGCGCTTTCTTCGCGCGTGGCTTGGCGTTTGGCTTGGTTCTTGGCTTGGCGCTTGGCTTGGCGCATGGCTTGGCGCTCTCCTTGGCGCGCGGCTTGGCGCTTGGCTCGGCGCGTGGCTTGGCGCTTGGGGTGGCGCTTTTCTTGGCGCGTGGCTTGTCGCTTGGCTTTGCGCTTTTCTTGGCGGGTGGCTTGGCGCTTGGCTTGGCGGTTTCTTCGCGCGTGGCTTGGCGCTTGGCTTGGCGCATGGCTTGGCGCTCTCCTTGGCGCGCGGCCTGGCGCTTGACTTGTCGCTTTGCTTGGCGGTTTTTTGGCGCGTGGCTTGTCGCTTAGCTTGGCGCTTTTCTTGGCGGGTGGCTTGGCACTTGGCTTGGCGTTTGGCTAGGAGCGTGGTTTGGCGCTTTTCTTGGTGCGTGGTTTGGCGCGTGGCTTGGCGCTTGGCTGGCTGGGCGCTTGGCTTAGCGCTTGGCTTGACGCTTGGTTTGCTGCTTTCCTTGGCGCGTGGCTTGGCGCTTGGTTTGGCGCTTGGTTTTGTGCTTTTCTTTGCGCTTTTCCTGGCGCGTGGCTTGGCGCTTGGCTGGGCGCTTGGCAAGGCGCTTTGCTTGGCGCTTTTCTTGGCGCGTAGCTTGTCGCTTGGCTTGGTGCTTTTCTTGGCGCGTGACTTGGCGTTTGTCTGGGCGCTTGGCTTGGCGCTTGGCTTGGCGCTTGGCTTGGAGCTTGGCTTGGCGCTTAGCTGGCTGGGCGCTTGGCTTAGCGTTTGGCTTGACGCTTGGTTTGGCGCTTTCCTTGGCGCGTGGCTTGGCGCTAGGCTTGGCACTTGGCTTGGCGCTTGGATTGGCGCTTGGCTCGGCGCGTGGCTTGGCGTTTGGCTTGGCGCTTGGATTGGCGCTTGGCTTGGCGCTTGGCTCGGCGCGTGGCTTGGCGCTTGGCTTGCTCTTTTTTTGGCGCGTGGCTTGGCGCTTGCCTGGGCGCATGGCTTGGCGCTTGGCTCGGCGCGTGGCTTGGCGCTTGGCTTGGCGCATGGCTTGGCGCTCTCCTTGACGCGTGGCTTGACGCTTGGCTGGGCACTTGGCTTGCCGCTTGGCTTGGCGCTTTTCATGGCGCTTTTCTTGGCGCTTTTTTTGGCGCTTGGCTGGGCGCTTGGCTTGGCGCTTGGCTCGGCGCGTGGCTTGACGCTTGGCCGGGCGCATGGCTTGGCGCTCTCCTTGACGCGTGGCTTGACGCTTGGCTGGGCACTTGGCTTGGCGCTTGGCTTGGCGCTTGGCTTGGCGCTTGTCTTGGCGCTTTTCTTGGCGCGCGGCTTGTCGCTTGGCTTCGCGCTTTTCTTGGCACGTGGCTTGGCACTTGGCTGGTCGCTTGGCTTGGCGCTCTCCTTGGTGCATGGGCTTGCGCTTTTCCTATCGTTTGGCTTGGCGCTTGGCTTGACGCTTTTCTTGGCGCGTAGCTTGGCGCTTGGCTGGGCGTTTGGTTTGTTGCTTGGTTTGACACTTGGTTTGCCACTTGGCTTGAAGCTTGGCTTGACGCTTGGCTTGGTGCATGCCTTGGCGCTTATCTTGGCGGGTGGCTTGGCGCTTGGCTAGACGTTTGGCGTGGCGCTTGTCTCGGCGCTTGGCTTGGCGCCTTTCTTGGCGCGTGGCTTGGCGCGTAGCTTGGCGCTTGGCTGGGCGCTTGACTTGGCGCTTGGCTTCTCGGTTGGCTTGGCGCTTGGCTTGGTGTTTGTCTTGGCGCATGGTTTGGCGCTCTCCTTAGCGCGCGGCTTGGCGCTTGGCTGGGCGCTTGGCTTGGCGCTTGGCTTGGCGCTTGGCTTGGCGCTTTTCTTGGCGCGTAGCTTGGCGCTTGTCTGGGCGCTTGGGTTGGCGCTTGGCTTGGCGCTTGGCTTGGCGCTTGGCTTAGCGCTTAGCTTTGCGCTCTCTTGGCGCGTGGCTAGTCGCTTGGCTTGGCGCTTTTCTTGGCGGGTGCCTTGGCACTTGGCTTGGCGCTTGCCTTGGCGCGTGCCTTAACGCTTTTCTTGTCGCGTGGCTTGGCGCTTAGCTGGCTGGGCGCTTGGCTTAGCGTTTGGCTTGACGCTTGGCTTGGCGCTTTCCTTGGCGGGTGGCTTAGCACTTGGCTTGCCGCTTGGCTTTGCGCGTGGTTTTCCGCTTTTCTTGGCGCGTGGCTTGGCGCTTGGCTAGGCGTTTGGCTTGGCGCTTGTCTCGGCGCTTGGCTTGGCGCCTTTCTTGGCGCGTGGCTTGGCGCGTAGCTTGGCGCTTGGCTGGGCGCTTGACTTGGCGCTTTGCTTCTCGGTTGGCTTGGCGCTTGGTTTGGTGTTCGTCTTGGCGCATGGCTTGGCGCTCTCCTTAGCGCGCGGCTTGGCGCTTGGCTGGGCGCTTGGCTTGGCGCTTGGCTTGGCGCTTTTCTTGGCGCGTAGCTTGTCGCTTGACTTGGTGCTTTTCTTGGCGCGTGGCTTGGCGCTTGTCTGGGCGCGTGGCTAGTCGCTTGGCTTGGCGCTTTTCTTGGCGGGTGCCTTGGCACTTGGCTTGGCGCTTGCCTTGGCGCGTGCCTTAACGCTTTTCTTGGCGCGTGGCTTGGCGCTTAGCTGGCTGGGCGCTTGGCTTAGCGTTTGGCTTAACGCTTGGCTTGGCGCTTTCCTTGGCGGGTGGCTTAGCATTTGGCTTGCCGCTTGGCTTGGCGCGTGGTTTTGCGCTTTTCTTGGCGCGTGCCTTGGCACGTGGCTTGGAGCTTGGCTGGCTGGGCGCTTGGCTTAGCGCTTGGCTTGACGCTTGGCTTGGCGCTTTTCTTGACCGGTGGCTTGGCACTTGGCTTGGCGCTTGGCTTGGAGCGTGGTTTTGCGCTTTTCTTGGTGCGTGGATTGGCGCGTGGCTTGGCGCTTGGCTGGCTGGGCGCTTGGCTTAACGCTTGGCTTGACGCTTGGCTTGGTGCTTTCCTTGGCGCGCGGCTTGGCGCTTGGCTTGGCGCTTGGTTTTGTGCTTTTCTTGGCGCTTTTCCTGGCGCGTGGCTTGGCGCTTGGCTGGGCGCTTGGCATGGCGCTTGGCTTGGCGCGTGGCTTGGCGCTTGGCTTGCGCTTTTTTTGGCGCGTGGCTTGGCGCTTGGCTTGGTGCTTTCCTTGGCGCGTGGCTTGGCGCTTGGCTTGGCGCTTGGTTATGTGCTTTTCTTGGCGCTCTTCCTGGCGCTTGGCTTGGCGCTTGGATTGGCACTTGGCTTGGCGCTTGGCTCGGCGCGTGGCTTGGCGCTTGGCTTGACGCTTGGCTTGTCGCTTTCCTTGGCGCGTGGCTTGGCGCTTGGCTTGGCGCTTGGTTTTGTGCTTTTCTTGGCGCTTTTCCTGGCGCTTGGCTTGGCGCTTGGATTGGCGCTTGGCTTGGCGCTTGGCTCGGCGCGTGGCTTGGCGCTTGGCTTGCGCTTTTTTTGGCGCGTGGCTTGGCGCTTGTCTGGGCGCATGGTTTGGCGCTTGGCTCGGCGCGTGGCTTGACGCTTGGCTTGGCGCATGGCTTGGCGCTCTCCTTGACGCGTGGCTTGACGCTTGGCTGGGCACTTGGCTTGGCGCTTGGCTTGGCGCTTTTCATGGCGCTTTTCTTGGCGCTTTCCTTGGCGCTTGGCTGGGCGCTTGGCTTGGCGCTTGGCTCGGCGCGTGGCTTGACGCTTGGCTTTGCGCATGGCTTGGCGCTCTCCTTGACGCGTGGCTTGACGCTTGGCTGGGCACTTGGCTTGGCGCTTGGCTTGGCGCTTTTCATGGCGCTTTTCTTGGCGCTTTCCTTGGCGCTTGGCTGGGCACTTGGCTTGGCGCTTGGCTTGGCGCTTGTCTTATCGCTTTTCATGGCGCGTGGTTTGTCGCTTGGCTTCGCGCTTTTCTTGGCACGTGGCTTGATACTTGGCTGGTCGCTTGGCTTGGCGCTCTCCTTGGTGCATGGGGTGGCGCTTTTCCTATCGTTTGGCTTGGCGCTTGGCTTGACGCTTTTCTTGGCGCGTAGCTTGGCGCTTGGCTGGGCGCTTGGCTTGCTGCTTGGCTTGACACTTGGTTTGCCACTTAGCTTGACGCTTGGCTTTGCGCATGGCTTGGCGCTCTCCTTGACGCGTGGCTTGACGCTTGGCTGGGCACTTGGCTTGGCGCTTGGCTTGGCGCTTTTCATGGCGCTTTTCTTGGCGCTTTCCTTGGCGCTTGGCTGGGCACTTGGCTTGGCGCTTGGCTTGGCGCTTGTCTTATCGCTTTTCATGGCGCGTGGTTTGTCGCTTGGCTTCGCGCTTTTCTTGGCACGTGGCTTGGCACTTGGCTGGTCGCTTGGCTTGGCGCTCTCCTTGGTGCATGGGGTGGCGCTTTTCCTATCGTTTGGCTAGGCGTTTGGCTTGGCGCTTGTCTCGGCGCTTGGCTTGGCGCTTTTCTTGGCGCGTGGCTTGGCGCGTAGCTTGGCGCTTGGCTGGGCGCTTGACTTGGCGCTTGGCTTCTCCGTTGGCTTGGCGCTTGGCTGGGCGCTTGTCTCGGCGCTTGGCTTGGCGCTTTTCTTGGCGCTTATCTTGGCGCGTAGCTTGTCGCTTGGCTTGGTGCTTTTCTTGGCGCGTGGCTTGGCGCTTGTCTGGGCGCTTGGGTTGACGCTTGGCTTGGCGCTTGGCTTGGCGTTTGGCTTAGCGCTTAGCTTGGCGCTCTCTTGGCGCGTGGCTAGTCGCTTGGCTTGGCGCATTTCTTGGCGGGTGCCTTGGCGCGTGCCTTAACGCTTTTCATGGCGCGTGGCTTAGCGCTTAGCTGGCTGGGCGCTTGGCTTAGCGTTTGGCTTGGCGCTGTCCTTGGCGGGTGGCTTAGCACTTGGCTTGCCGCTTGGCTTGGCGCGTGGTTTTGCGCTTTTCTTGGCGCGTGGCTTAGCGCTTAGCTGGCTGGGCGCTTGGCTTAGCGTTTGGCTTGACGCTTGGCTTGGCGCTTTCCTTGGCGGGTGGCTTAGCACTTGGCTTGCCGCTTGGCTTGGCGCGTGGTTTTGCGCTTTTCTTGGCGCGTGCCTTGGCGCGTGGCTTGGCGCTTGGCTGGCTGGGCGCTTGGCTTAGTGCTTGGCTTGACGCTTGGCTTGGCGCTTTTCTTGGCGGGTGGCTTGGCGCTTGGCTTGGCGCGTGGTTTGGCGCTTTTCTTGGCGCGTGGCTTAGCGCGTGGCTTGGCGCGTGGCTTGTCGCTTGGCTTGGCACTTTTGTTGGGGGGTGGCTTGGCGCGTGGCTTGGCGCTTAGCTGGGTTGGCGCTTGGCTGGGCGCTTGGCTTGTCGCTTTTCTTGGCGCGTAGCTTGGCGCTTGTCTGGGCGCTTGGCTTGGCGCTTGGCTTGGCGCTTGGCTTGGCGCTTGGCTTGGCGCTTGGTTTGGCGCTTTCTTGGCGCGTGGCTTGTCTCTTGGCTTGGCTCTTTTGTTGGCGGGTGGCTTCTCGCGTGACTTAACGCTTAGCTGGGTTGGCGCTTGGATTGGCGCTTGGTTTGTTGCTTTTATTGGCGCGTGGCTTGGCGCGTGGCTTGGCGCGTGGCTTGTCGCTTGGCTTGGCGCTCTCCTTAGAGCGTGGCTTGGCGCTTGGCTCGGCGCATGGCTTGGCGCTTGGCTCGGCGCGTGGCTTGGCGCTTGGTTGGCTTGGTGTTTTCTTAGCGCGTGGCCTGGCGCGTGGCTTGTCGCTTGGCTTGGCGCTCTCCTTCGTGCATGGGGTGGCGTTTTTCTTGGCGCGTTGCCTGGCACGTGGCTTGTCGCTTGGCTTGGCGCTTGGCTTGACGTTTTTCTTGGCGCGTGGCTTGGCTCGTGGCTTAGCGCTTGGCTTGACGCTTGGCTTGGCACTTGGCTTGGAGCTTGGCTTGACGCTTGGCTTGGCGCATGGCTTGGCGCTTGGCTTGACGCTTGGCTTGGCACTTGGCTTGGAGCTTGGCTTGACGCTTGGCTTGGCGCATGTCTTGGCGCTCATATTGGCGCGTGGCTTGGCGCTTGGCTAGGCGTTTGGCTTGGCGCTTGGCTTGGCGCTTGGCTTGACGCTTGGCTTGGCACTTGGCTTGGAGCTTGGCTTGACGCTTGGCTTGGCGCATGTCTTGGCGCTCATATTGGCGCGTGGCTTGGCGCTTGGCTAGGCGTTTGGCTTGGCGCTTGTCTCGGCGCTTGGCTTCGCGCTTTTCTTGGCGCGTGGCTTGCCGCATAGCTTGGCGCTTGGCTGGGCGCTTGGTTTGGCGCTTGGCTTGGCGGCTGGCTTGGCGCTTGTCTTGGTGCTTGTCTTGGCGCATGGCTTGGCGCTCTCCTTAGCGCGTGGCTTGGCGTTTGGCTGGGCGCTTGGCTTAGCGCTTGGCTTGGCGCTTGGCTTGACGCTTGGCTTGGCACTTGGCTTGGAGCTTGGCTTGACGCTTGGCTTGGCGCATGTCTTGGCGCTCATATTGGCGCGTGGCTTGGCGCTTGGCTAGGCATTTGGCTTGGCGCTTGGCTTGGCGCATGTCTTGGCGCTCATATTGGCGCGTGGCTTGGCGCTTGGCTAGGCGTTTGGCTTGGCGCTTGGCTTAGCGCATGTCTTGGCGCTCATATTGGCGCGTGGCTTGGCGCTTGGCTAGGCGTTTGGCTTGACGCTTGGCTTGGCGCATGTCTTGGCGCTCATATTGGCGCGTGGCTTGGCGCTTGGCTAGGCGTTTGGCTTGGCGCTTGTCTCGGCGCTTGGCTTCGCGCTTTTCTTAACGCGTAGCTTGTCGCTTGGCTTGGTGCTTTTCTTGGCGCGTGGCTTGGCGCTTGTCTGGGCGCTTGGCTTGGCGCTTGGCTTGGCGCTTGGCTTGGCGCTTCGCTTGGCGCTTTTTTGGAGCGTGGTTTTCCGCGTGGCTTGGCGTTTGGCTGGGCGCTTGGCTTAGCGCTTGGCTTGGCGCTTGGCTTGACGCTTGGCTTGGCACTTGGCTTGGAGCTTGGCTTGACGCTTGGCTTGGCGCATGTCTTGGCGCTCATATTGGCGCGTGGCTTGGCGCTTCGCTAGGCGTTTGGCTTGACGCTTGGCTTGGCGCATGTCTTGGCGCTCATATTGGCGCGTGGCTTGGCGCTTGGCTAGGCGTTTGGCTTGGCGCTTGTCTCGGCGCTTGGCTTCGCGCTTTTCTTGACGCGTAGCTTGTCGCTTGGCTTGGTGCTTTTCTTGGCGCGTGGCTTGGCGCTTGTCTGGGCGCTTGGCTTGGCGCTTGGCTTGGTGCTTGGCTTGGCGCTTGGCTTGGCGCTTCGCTTGGCGCTTTTTTGGAGCGTGGTTTTCCGCGTGGCTTGGCGCTTGGCTGGCTGGGCGCTTGGCTTAGCGCTTGGCTTGACGCTTGGCTTGGCGCTTTTCTTGGCGGGTGGCTTGGCGCTTGGCTTGGCGCGTGGCTTGGCGCGTGGCTTGGTGCGTGGCTTGGCGCTTGGCGGGCTAAACGCTTGGCTGGGTAAATGCTTGGCTTAGCGCTTGGCTTGACGCTTGGCTTAGCGCTTTCCTTGGCGCGTGGCTTGGAGCTTGGCTTGGCGCTTGGCTTGGCGCTTGGCTTGGCGCTTGGCTTGGTGCTTGTCTTGGCGCATGGCTTGGCGCTCTCCTTGCCGCGTGACTTGGCGCTTGGTTGGGCGCTTGGCTTGGCGCTTGGCTTGGCGCTTGGCTTGGAGCTTGGCTTGGCGCTTAGCTGGCTGGGCGCTTGGCTTAGCGTTTGGCTTGACGCTTGGTTTGGCGCTTTCCTTGGCGCGTGGCTTGGCGCTTGGCTTGGCACTTGGCTTGGCGCTTGGATTGGCGCTTGGCTCGGCGCGTGGCTAGGCGTTTGGCTTGGCGCTTGGATTGGCGTTTGGCTTGGCGCTTGGCTCGGCGCGTGGCTTGGCGCTTGGCTTGCTCTTTTTTTGGCGCGTGGCTTGGCGCTTGTCTGGGCGCATGGCTTGGCGCTTGGCTCGGCGCGTGGCTTGGCGCTTGGCTTGGCGCATGGCTTGGCGCTCTCCTTGACGCGTGGCTTGACGCTTGGCTGGGCACTTGGCTTGCCGCTTGGCTTGGCGCTTTTCATGGCGCTTTTCTTGGCGCTTTTTTTGGTGCTTGGCTGGGCGCTTGGCTTGGCGCTTGACTCGGCGCGTGGCTTGACGCTTGGCCGGGCGCAAGGCTTGGCGCTCTCCTTGACGCGTGGCTTGACGCTTGGCTGGGCACTTGGCTTGGCGCTTGGCTTGGCGCTTGGCTTGGCGCTTGTCTTGGCGCTTTTCTTGGCGCGCGGCTTGTCGCTTGGCTTCGCGCTTTTCTTGGCACGTGGCTTGGCACTTGGCTGGTCGCTTGGCTTGGCGCTCTCCTTGGTGCATGGGCTTGCGCTTTTCCTATCGTGTGGCTTGGCGCTTGGCTTGACGCTTTTCTTGGCGCGTAGCTTGGCGCTTGGCTGGGCGCTTGGTTTGTTGCTTGGTTTGACACTTGGTTTGCCACTTGGCTTGAAGCTTGGCTTGACGCTTGGCTTGGTGCATGCCTTGGCGCTTATCTTGGCGCGTGGCTTGGCGCTTGGCTAGACGTTTGGCGTGGCGCTTGTCTCGGCGCTTGGCTTGGCGCCTTTCTTGGCGCGTGGCTTGGCGCGTAGCTTGGCGCTTGGCTGGGCGTTTGACTTGGCGCTTGGCTTCTCGGTTGGCTTGGCGCTTGGCTTGGTGTTTGTCTTGGCGCATGGTTTGGCGCTCTCCTTAGCGCGCGGCTTGGCGCTTGGCTGGGCGCTTGGCTTGGCGCTTGGCTTGGCGCTTTTCTTGGCGCGTAGCTTGGCGCTTGTCTGGGCGCTTGGGTTGGCGCTTGGCTTGGCGCTTGGCTTGGCGCTTGGCTTAGCGCTTAGCTTTGCGCTCTCTTGGCGCGTGGCTAGTCGCTTGGCTTGGCGCTTTTCTTGGCGGGTGCCTTGGCACTTGGCTTGGCGCTTGCCTTGGGGCGTGCCTTAACGCTTTTCTTGGCGCGTGGCTTGGCGCTTAGCTGGCTGGGCGCTTGGCTTAGCGTTTGGCTTGACGCTTGGCTTGGGGCTTTCCTTGGCGGGTGGCTTAGAACTTGGATTGCCGCTTGGCTTTGCGCGTGGTTTTGCGCTTTTCTTGGCGCGTGGCTTGGCGATTGGCTAGGCGTTTGGCTTGGCGCTTGTCTCGGCGCTTGGCTTGGCGCCTTTCTTGGCGCGTGGCTTGGCGCGTAGCTTGGCGCTTGGCTGGGCGCTTGACTTGGCGCTTTGCTTCTCGGTTGGCTTGGCGCTTGGTTTGGTGTTTGTCTTGGCGCATGGCTTGGCGCTCTCCTTAGCGCGCGGCTTGGCGCTTGGCTGGGCGCTTGGCTTGGCGCTTGGCTTGGCGCTTTTCTTGGCGCGTAGCTTGTCGCTTGACTTGGTGCTTTTCTTGGCGCGTGGCTTGGCGCTTGTCTGGGCGCGTGGCTAGTCGCTTGGCTTGGCGCTTTTCTTGGCGGGTGCCTTGGCACTTGGCTTGGCGCTTGCCTTGGCGCGTGCCTTAACGCTTTTCTTGGCGCGTGGCTTGGCGCTTAGTTGGCTGGGCGCTTGGCTTAGCGTTTGGCTTAACGCTTGGCTTGGCGCTTTCCTTGGCGGGTGGCTTAGCATTTGGCTTGCCGCTTGGCTTGGCGCGTGGTTTTGCGCTTTTCTTGGCGCGTGCCTTGGCACGTGGCTTGGAGCTTGGCTGGCTGGGCGCTTGGCTTAGCGCTTGGCTTGACGCTTGGCTTGGCGCTTTTCTTGGCCGGTGGCTTGGCACTTGGCTTGGCGCTTGGCTTGGAGCGTGGTTTTGCGCTTTTCTTGGTGCGTGGATTGGCGCGTGGCTTGGCGCTTGGCTGGCTGGGCGCTTGGCTTAACGCTTGGCTTGACGCTTGGCTTGGTGCTTTCCTTGGCGCGCGGCTTGGCGCTTGGCTTGGCGCTTGGTTTTGTGCTTTTCTTGGCGCTTTTCCTGGCGCGTGGCTTGGCGCTTGGCTGGGCGCTTGGCATGGCGCTTGGCTTGGCGCGTGGCTTGGCGCTTGGCTTGCGCTTTTTTTGGCGCGTGGCTTGGCGCTTGGCTTGGTGCTTTCCTTGGCGCGTGGCTTGGCGCTTGGCTTGGCGCTTGGTTATGTGCTTTTCTTGGCGCTCTTCCTGGCGCTTGGCTTGGCGCTTGGATTGGCACTTGGCTTGGCGCTTGGCTCGGCGCGTGGCTTGGCGCTTGGCTTGACGCTTGGCTTGTCGCTTTCCTTGGCGCGTGGCTTGGCGCTTGGCTTGGCGCTTGGTTTTGTGCTTTTCTTGGCGCTTTTCCTGGCGCTTGGCTTGGCGCTTGGATTGGCGCTTGGCTTGGCGCTTGGCTCGGCGCGTGGCTTGGCGCTTGGTTTGCGCTTTTTTTGGCGCGTGGCTTGGCGCTTGTCTGGGCGCATGGCTTGGCGCTTGGCTCGGCGCGTGGCTTGACGCTTGGCTTGGTGCATGGCTTGGCGCTCTCCTTGACGCGTGGCTTGACGCTTGGCTGGGCACTTGGCTTGGCGCTTGGCTTGGCACTTTTCATGGCGCTTTTCTTGGCGCTTTCCTTGGCGCTTGGCTGGGCGCTTGGCTTGGCGCTTGGCTCGGCGCGTGGCTTGACGCTTGGCTTTGCGCATGGCTTGGCGCTCTCCTTGACGCGTGGCTTGACGCTTGGCTGGGCACTTGGCTTGGCGCTTGGCTTGGCGCTTTTCATGGCGCTTTTCTTGGCGCTTTCCTTGGCGCTTGGCTGGGCACATGGCTTGGCGCTTGGCTTGGCGCTTGGCTTGGCGCTTGTCTTATCGCTTTTCATGGCGCGTGGTTTGTCGCTTGGCTTCGCGCTTTTCTTGGCACGTGGCTTGGCACTTGGCTGGTCGCTTGGCTTGGCGCTCTCCTTGGTGCATGGGGTGGCGCTTTTCCTATCGTTTGGCTTGGCGCTTGGCTTGACGCTTTTCTTGGCGCGTAGCTTGGCGCTTGGCTGGGCGCTTGGCTTGCTGCTTGGCTTGACACTTGGTTTGCCACTTAGCTTGAAGCTTGGCTTGACGCATGGCTTGGCGCATGCCTTGGCGCTTATCTTGGCGCGTGGCTTGGCGCTTGGCTAGGCGTTTGGCTTGGCGCTTGTCTCGGCGCTTGGCTTGGCGCTTTTCTTGGCGCGTGGCTTGGCGCGTAGCTTCTCGCTTGGCTGGGCGCTTGACTTGGCGCTTGGCTTCTCCGTTGGCTTGGCGCTTGGCTGGGCGCTTGGCATGGCGCTTGGCTTCGCGCTTTTCTTGGCGCGTAGCTTGTCGCTTGGCTTGGTGCTTTTCTTGGCGCGTGGCTTGGCGCTTGTCTGGGCGCTTGGGTTGACGCTTGGCTTGGCGCTTGGCTTGGCGTTTGGCTTAGCGCTTAGCTTGGCGCTCTCTTGGCGCGTGGCTAGTCGCTTGGCTTGGCGCATTTCTTGGCGGGTGCCTTGGCGCGTGCCTTAACGCTTTTCTTGGCGCGTGGCTTAGCGCTTAGCTGGCTGGGCGCTTGGCTTAGCGTTTGGCTTGACGCTTGGCTTGGCGCTTTCCTTGGCGGGTGGCTTAGCACTTGGCTTGCCGCTTGGCTTGGCGCGTGGTTTTGCGCTTTTCTTGGCGCGTGGCTTAGCGCTTAGCTGGCTGGGCGCTTGGCTTAGCGTTTGGCTTGACGCTTGGCTTGGCGCTTTCCTTGGCGGGTGGCTTAGCACTTGGCTTGCCGCTTGGCTTGGCGCGTGGTTTTGCGCTTTTCTTGGCGCGTGCCTTGGCGCGTGGCTTGGCGCTTGGCTGCTGGGCGCTTGGCTTAGCGCTTGGCTTGACGCTTGGCTTGGCGCTTTTCTTGGCGGGTGGCTTGGCGCTTGGCTTGGCGCGTGGTTTGGCGCTTTTCTTGGCGCGTGCTTAGCGCGTGGCTTGGCGCGTGGCTTGTCGCTTGGCTTGGCACTTTTGTTGGGGGGTGGCTTGGCGCGTGGCTTGGCGCTTAGCTGGGTTGGCGCTTGGCTGGGCGCTTGGCTTGTCGCTTTTCTTGGCGCGTAGCTTGGCGCTTGTCTGGGCGCTTGGCTTGGCGCTTGGCTTGGCGCTTGGCTTGGCGCTTGGCTTGGCGCTTGGTTTGGCGCTTTCTTGGCGCGTGGCTTGTCTCTTGGCTTGGCTCTTTTGTTGGCGGGTGGCTTCTCGCGTGACTTAACGCTTAGCTGGGTTGGCGCTTGGATTGGCGCTTGGTTTGTTGCTTTTATTGGCGCGTGGCTTGGCGCGTGGCTTGGCGCGTGGCTTGTCGCTTGGCTTGGCGCTCTCCTCAGAGCGTGGCTTGGCGCTTGGCTCGGCGCATGGCTTGGCGCTTGGCTCGGCGCGTGGCTTGGCGCTTGGTTGGCTTGGTGTTTTCTTAGCGCGTGGCCTGGCGCGTGGCTTGTCGCTTGGCTTGGCGCTCTCCTTCGTGCATGGGTGGCGTTTTTCTTGGCGCGTGGCCTGGCGCGTGGCTTGTCGCTTGGCTTGGCGCTTGGCTTGACGCTTTTCTTGGCGCGTGGCTTGGCTCGTGGCTTAGCGCTTGGCTTGACGCTTGGCTTGGCACTTGGCTTGGAGCTTGGCTTGACGCTTGGCTTGGCGCATGGCTTGGCGCTTGGCTTGACGCTTGGCTTGGCACTTGGCTTGGAGCTTGGCTTGACGCTTGGCTTGGCGCATGTCTTGGCGCTCATATTGGCGCGTGGCTTGGCGCTTGGCTAGGCGTTTGGCTTGGCGCTTGGCTTGGCGCTTGGCTTGACGCTTGGCTTGGCACTTGGCTTGGAGCTTGGCTTGACGCTTGGCTTGGCGCATGTCTTGGCGCTCATATTGGCGCGTGGCTTGGCGCTTGGCTAGGCGTTTGGCTTGGCGCTTGTCTCGGCGCTTGGCTTCGCGCTTTTCTTGGCGCGTGGCTTGCCGCATAGCTTGGCGCTTGGCTGGGCGCTTGGCTTGGCGCTTGGCTTGGCGGCTGGCTTGGCGCTTGTCTTGGTGCTTGTCTTGGCGCATGGCTTGGCGCTGTCCTTAGCGCGTGGCTTGGCGTTTGGCTGGGCGCTTGGCTTAGCGCTTGGCTTGGCGCTTGGCTTGACGCTTGGCTTGGCACTTGGCTTGGAGCTTGGCTTGACGCTTGGCTTGGCGCATGTCTTGGCGCTCATATTGGCGCGTGGCTTGGCGCTTGGCTAGGCATTTGGCTTGGCGCTTGGCTTGGCGCATGTCTTGGCGCTCATATTGGCGCGTGGCTTGGCGCTTGGCTAGGCGTTTGGCTTGGCGCTTGGCTTAGCGCATGTCTTGGCGCTCATATTGGCGCGTGGCTTGGCGCTTGGCTAGGCGTTTGGCTTGACGCTTGGCTTGGCGCATGTCTTGGCGCTCATATTGGCGCGTGGCTTGGCGCTTGGCTAGGCGTTTGGCTTGGCGCTTGTCTCGGCGCTTGGCTTCGCGCTTTTCTTGACGCGTAGCTTGTCGCTTGGCTTGGTGCTTTTCTTGGCGAGTGGCTTGGCGCTTGTCTGGGCGCTTGGCTTGGCGCTTGGCTTGGCGCTTGGCTTGGCGCTTCGCTTGGCGCTTTTTTGGAGCGTGGTTTTCCGCGTGGCTTGGCGTTTGGCTGGGCGCTTGGCTTAGCGCTTGCTTGGCGCTTGGCTTGACGCTTGGCTTGGCACTTGGCTTGGAGCTTGGCTTGACACTTGGCTTGGCGCATGTCTTGGCGCTCATATTGGCGCGTGGCTTGGCGCTTCGCTAGGCGTTTGGCTTGACGCTTGGCTTGGCGCATGTCTTGGCGCTCATATTGGCGCGTGGCTTGGCGCTTGGCTAGGCGTTTGGCTTGGCGCTTGTCTCGGCGCTTGGCTTCGCGCTTTTCTTGACGCGTAGCTTGTCGCTTGGCTTGGTGCTTTTCTTGGCGCGTGGCTTGGCGCTCATATTGGCGCGTGGCTTGGCGCTTGGCTAGGCGTTTGGCTTGTCGCTTGGCTTGGCGCTCTCCTTCGTGCATGGGGTGGCGTTTTTCTTGGCGCGTGGCCTGGCGCGTGGTTTGTCGCTTGGCTTGGCGCTTGGCTTGACGCTTTTCTTGGCGCGTGGCTTGGCTCGTGGCTTAGCGCTTGGCTTGACGCTTGGCTTGGCACTTGGCTTGGAGCTTGGCTTGACGCTTGGCTTGGCGCATGGCTTGGCGCTTGGCTTGACGCTTGGCTTGGCACTTGGCTTGGAGCTTGGCTTGACGCTTGGCTTGGCGCATGTCTTGGCGCTCATATTGGCGCGTGGCTTGGCGCTTGGCTAGGCGTTTGGCTCGGCGCGTGGCTTGACGCTGGCCGGGCGCATGGCTTGGCGCTCTCCTTGACGCGTGGCTTGACGCTTGGCTGGGCACTTGGCTTGGCACTTGGCTTGGAGCTTGGCTTGACGCTTGGCTTGGCGCATGTCTTGGCGCTCATATTGGCGCGTGCTTGGCGCTTGGCTAGGCGTTTGGCTCGGCGCGTGGCTTGACGCTTGGCCGGGCGCATGGCTTGGCGCTCTCCTTGACGCGTGGCTTGTCGCTTGGCTTGGCGCTTGGCTTGACGCTTTTCTTGGCGCGTGGCTTGGCTCGTGGCTTAGCGCTTGGCTTGACGCTTGGCTTGGCACTTGGCTTGGAGCTTGGCTTGACGCTTGGCTTGGCGCATGGCTTGGCGCTTGGCTTGACGCTTGGCTTGGCACTTGGCTTGGAGCTTGGCTTGACGCTTGGCTTGGCGCATGTCTTGGCGCTCATATTGGCGCGTGGCTTGGCGCTTCGCTAGGCGTTTGGCTTGACGCTTGGCTTGGCGCATGTCTTGGCGCTCATATTGGCGCGTGGCTTGGCGCTTGGTTAGGCGTTTGGCTTGGCGCTTGTCTCGGCGCTTGGCTTCGCGCTTTTCTTGACGCGTAGCTTGTCGCTTGGCTTGGTGCTTTTCTTGGCGCGTGGCTTGGCGCTCATATTGGCGCGTGGCTTGGCGCTTGGCTAGGCGTTTGGCTTGTCGCTTGGCTTGGCGCTCTCCTTCGTGCATGGGGTGGCGTTTTTCTTGGCGCGTGGCCTGGCGCGTGGCTTGTCGCTTGGCTTGGCGCTTGGCTTGACGCTTTTCTTGGCGCGTGGCTTGGCTCGTGGCTTAGCGCTTGGCTTGACGCTTGGCTTGGCACTTGGCTTGGAGCTTGGCTTGACGCTTGGCTTGGCGCATGGCTTGGCGCTTGGCTTGACGCTTGGCTTGGCACTTGGCTTGGAGCTTGGCTTGACGCTTGGCTTGGCGCATGTCTTGGCGCTCATATTGGCGCGTGGCTTGGCGCTTGGCTAGGCGTTTGGCTTGGCGCTTGGCTTGGCGCTTGGCTTGACGCTTGGCTTGGCACTTGGCTTGGAGCTTGGCTTGACGCTTGGCTTGGCGCATGTCTTGGCGCTCATATTGGCGCGTGGCTTGGCGCTTGGCTAGGCGTTTGGCTTGGCGCTTGTCTCGGCGCTTGGCTTCGCGCTTTTCTTGGCGCGTGGCTTGCCGCATAGCTTGGCGCTTGGCTGGGCGCTTGGCTTGGCGCTTGGCTTGGCGGCTGGCTTGGCGCTTGTCTTGGTGCTTGTCTTGCGCATGGCTTGGCGCTCTCCTTAGCGCGTGGCTTGGCGTTTGGCTGGGCGCTTGGCTTAGCGCTTGGCTTGGCGCTTGGCTTGACGCTTGGCTTGGCACTTGGCTTGGAGCTTGGCTTGACGCTTGGCTTGGCGCATGTCTTGGCGCTCATATTGGCGCGTGGCTTGGCGCTTGGCTAGGCATTTGGCTTGGCGCTTGGCTTGGCGCATGTCTTGGCGCTCATATTGGCGCGTGGTTTGGCGCTTGGCTAGGCGTTTGGCTTGGCGCTTGGCTTAGCGCATGTCTTGGCGCTCATATTGGCGCGTGGCTTGGCGCTTGGCTAGGCGTTTGGCTTGACGCTTGGCTTGGCGCATGTCTTGGCGCTCATATTGGCGCGTGGCTTGGCGCTTGGCTAGGCGTTTGGCTTGGCGCTTGTCTCGGCGCTTGGCTTCGCGCTTTTCTTGACGCGTAGCTTGTCGCTTGGCTTGGTGCTTTTCTTGGCGCGTGGCTTGGCGCTTGTCTGGGCGCTTGGCTTGGCGCTTGGCTTGGCGCTTGGCTTGGCGCTTCGCTTGGCGCTTTTTTGGAGCGTGGTTTTCCGCGTGGCTTGGCGTTTGGCTGGGCGCTTGGCTTAGCGCTTGGCTTGGCGCTTGGCTTGACGCTTGGCTTGGAGCTTGGCTTGACGCTTGGCTTGGCGCATGTCTTGGCGCTCATATTGGCGCGTGGCTTGGCGCTTCGCTAGGCGTTTGGCTTGACGCTTGGCTTGGCGCATGTCTTGGCGCTCATATTGGCGCGTGGCTTGGCGCTTGGCTAGGCGTTTGGCTTGGCGCTTGTCTCGGCGCTTGGCTTCGCGCTTTTCTTGACGCGTAGCTTGTCGCTTGGCTTGGTGCTTTTCTTGGCGCTTGGCTTGGCGCTTGGCTTGGCGCTTTGCTTGGCGCTTTTTTGGAGCGTGGTTTTCCGCGTGGCTTGGCGCTTGGCTGCTGGGCGCTTGGCTTAGCGCTTGGCTTGACGCTTGGCTTGGCGCTTTTCTTGGCGGGTGGCTTGACGCTTGGCTTGGCGCGTGGCTTGGCGCGTGGCTTGGTGCGTGGCTTGGCGCTTGGCGGGCTAAACGCTTGGCTGGGTAAATGCTTGGCTTAGCGCTTGGCTTGACGCTTGGCTTAGCGCTTTCCTTGGCGCGTGGCTTGGAGCTTGGCTTGGCGCTTGGCTTGGCGCTTGGCTTGGCGCTTGGCTTGGTGCTTGTCTTGGCGCATGGCTTGGCGCTCTCCTTGCCGCGTGACTTGGCGCTTGGTTGGGCGCTTGGCTTGGCGCTTGGCTTGGCGCTTTTCTTGGCGCGTAGCATGGCGCTTGTCTGGGAGCTTGGCTTGGCGCTTGGCTTGGCGCTTGGCTTGTCGCTTGGCTTGGTGTTTTTTTTTGGCGCGTGGCTTGGCGCTTGGCTGGGCGCTTGGTTTGTTGCTTGGTTTGACACTTGGTTTGCCACTTGGCTTGAAGCTTGGCTTGACGCTTGGCTTGGTGCATGCCTTGGCGCTTATCTTGGCGCGTGGCTTGGCGCTTGGCTAGACGTTTGGCGTGGCGCTTGTCTCGGCGCTTGGCTTGGCGCCTTTCTTGGCGCGTGGCTTGGCGCGTAGCTTGGCGCTTGGCTGGGCGCTTGACTTGGCGCTTGGCTTCTCGGTTGGCTTGGCGCTTGGCTTGGTGTTTGTCTTGGCGCATGGTTTGGCGCTCTCCTTAGCGCGCGGCTTGGCGCTTGGCTGGGCGCTTGGCTTGGCGCTTGGCTTAGCGCTTGGCTTGACGCTTGGCTTAGCGCTTTCCTTGGCGCGTGGCTTGGAGCTTGGCTTGGCGCTTGGCTTGGCGCTTGGCTTGGCGCTTGGCTTGGTGCTTGTCTTGGCGCATGGCTTGGCGCTCTCCTTGCCGCGTGACTTGGCGCTTGGTTGGGCGCTTGGCTTGGCGCTTGGCTTGGCGCTTGGCTTGGAGCTTGGCTTGGCGCTTAGCTGGCTGGGCGCTTGGCTTAGCGTTTGGCTTGACGCTTGGTTTGGCACTTTCCTTGGCGCGTGGCTTGGCGCTTGGCTTGGCACTTGGCTTGGCGCTTGGATTGGCGCTTGGCTCGGCGCGTGGCTTGGCGTTTGGCGTGGCGCTTGGATTGGCGCTTGGCTTGGCGCTTGGCTCGGCGCGTGGCTTGGCGCTTGGCTTGCTCTTTTTTTGGCGCGTGGCTTGGCGCTTGTCTGGGCGCATGGCTTGGCGCTTGGCTCGGCGCGTGGCTTGGCGCTTGGCTTGGCGCATGGCTTGGCGCTCTCCTTGACGCGTGGCTTGACGCTTGGCTGGGCACTTGGCTTGCCGCTTGGCTTGGCGCTTTTCATGGCGCTTTTCTTGGCGCTTTTTTTGGCGCTTGGCTGGGCGCTTGGCTTGGCGCTTGGCTCGGCGCGTGGCTTGACGCTTGGCCGGGCGCATGGCTTGGCGCTCTCCTTGACGCGTGGCTTGACGCTTGGCTGGGCACTTGGCTTGGCGCTTGGCTTGGCGCTTGGCTTGGCGCTTGTCTTGGCGCTTTTCTTGGCGCGCGGCTTGTCGCTTGGCTTCGCGCTTTTCTTGGCACGTGGCTTGGCACTTGGCTGGTCGCTTGGCTTGGCGCTCTCCTTGGTGCATGGGCTTGCGCTTTTCCTATCGTTTGGCTTGGCGCTTGGCTTGACGCTTTTCTTGGCGCGTAGCTTGGCGCTTGGCTGGGCGCTTGGTTTGTTGCTTGGTTTGACACTTGGTTTGCCACTTGGCTTGAAGCTTGGCTTGACGCTTGGCTTGGTGCATGCCTTGGCGCTTATCTTGGCGCGTGGCTTGGCGCTTGGCTAGACGTTTGGCGTGGCGCTTGTCTCGGCGCTTGGCTTGGCGCCTTTCTTGGCGCGTGGCTTGGCGCGCAGCTTGGCGCTTGGCTGGGCGTTTGACTTGGCGCTTGGCTTCTCGGTTGGCTTGGCGCTTGGCTTGGTGTTTGTCTTGGCGCATGGTTTGGCGCTCTCCTTAGCGCGCGGCTTGGCGCTTGGCTGGGCGCTTGGCTTGGCGCTTGGCTTGGCGCTTTTCTTGGCGCGTAGCTTGGCGCTTGTATGGGCGCTTGGGTTGGCGCTTGGCTTGGCGCTTGGCTTGGCGCTTGGCTTAGCGCTTAGCTTTGCGCTCTCTTGGCGCGTGGCTAGTCGCTTGGCTTGGCGCTTTTCTTGGCGGGTGCCTTGGCACTTGGCTTGGCGCTTGCCTTGGCGCGTGCCTTAACGCTTTTCTTGGCGCGTGGCTTGGCGCTTAGCTGGCTGGGCGCTTGGCTTAGCGTTTGGCTTGACGCTTGGCTTGGCGCTTTCCTTGGCGGGTGGCTTAGCACTTGGCTTGCCGCTTGGCTTTGCGCGTGGTTTTGCGCTTTTCTTGGCGCGTGGCTTGGCGATTGGCTAGGCGTTTGGCTTGACGCTTGTCTCGGCGCTTGGCTTGGCGCCTTTCTTGGCGCGTGGCTTGGCGCGTAGCTTGGCGCTTGGCTGGGCGCTTGACTTGGCGCTTTGCTTCTCGGTTGGCTTGGCGCTTGGTTTGGTGTTTGTCTTGGCGCATGGCTTGGCGCTCTCCTTAGCGCGCGGCTTGGCGCTTGGCTGGGCGCTTGGCTTGGCGCTTGGCTTGGCGCTTTTCTTGGCGCGTAGCTTGTCGCTTGACTTGGTGCTTTTCTTGGCGCGTGGCTTGGCGCTTGTCTGGGCGCGTGGCTAGTCGCTTGGCTTGGCGCTTTTCTTGGCGGGTGCCTTGGCACTTGGCTTGGCGCTTGCCTTGGCGCGTGCCTTAACGTTTTTCTTGGCGCGTGGCTTGGCGCTTAGCTGGCTGGGCGCTTGGCTTAGCGTTTGGCTTAACGCTTGGCTTGGCGCTTTCCTTGGCGGGTGGCTTAGCATTTGGCTTGCCGCTTGGCTTGGCGCGTGGTTTTGCGCTTTTCTTGGCGCGTGCCTTGGCACGTGGCTTGGTGCTTGGCTGGCTGGGCGCTTGGCTTAGCGCTTGGCTTGACGCTTGGCTTGGCGCTTTTCTTGGCCGGTGGCTTGGCACTTGGCTTGGCGCTTGGCTTGGAGCGTGGTTTTGCGCTTTTCTTGGTGCGTGGATTGGCGCGTGGCTTGGCGCTTGGCTGGCTGGGCGCTTGGCTTAACGCTTGGCTTGACGCTTGGCTTGGTGCTTTCCTTGGCGCGCGGCTTGGCGCTTGGCTTGGCGCTTGGTTTTGTGCTTTTCTTGGCGCTTTTCCTGGCGCGTGGCTTGGCGCTTGGCTTGGCGCTTGGTTTTGTGCTTTTCTTGGCGCTTTTCCTGGCGCTTGGCTTGGCGCGTGGCTTGGCGCTTGGCTTGCGCTTTTTTTGGCGCGTGGCTTGGCGCTTGGCTTGGTGCTTTCCTTGGCGCGTGGCTTGGCGCTTGGCTTGGCGCTTGGTTATGTGCTTCTCTTGGCGCTCTTCCTGGCGCTTGGCTTGGCGCTTGGATTGGCACTTGGCTTGGCGCTTGGCTCGGCGCGTGGCTTGGCGCTTGGCTTGACGCTTGGCTTGTCGCTTTCCTTGGCGCGTGGCTTGGCGCTTGGCTTGGCGCTTGGTTTTGTGCTTTTCTTGGCGCTTTTCCTGGCGCTTGGCTTGGCGCTTGGATTGGCGTTTGGCTTGGCGCTTGGCTCGGCGCGTGGCTTGGCGCTTGGCTTGCGCTTTTTTTGGCGCGTGGCTTGGCGCTTGGCTTGGTGCTTTCCTTGGCGCGTGGCTTGGCGCTTGGCTTGGCGCTTGGTTATGTGCTTTTCTTGGCGCTCTTCCTGGCGCTTGGCTTGGCGCTTGGATTGGCACTTGGCTTGGCGCTTGGCTCGGCGCGTGGCTTGGCGCTTGGATTGACGCTTGGCTTGTCGCTTTCCTTGGCGCGTGGCTTGGCGCTTGGCTTGGCGCTTGGTTTTGTGCTTTTCTTGGCGCTTTTCCTGGCGCTTGGCTTGGCGCTTGGATTGGCGCTTGGCTTGGCGCTTGGCTCGGCGCGTGGCTTGGCGCTTGGCTTGCGCTTTTTTTGGCGCGTGGCTTGGCGCTTGTCTGGGCGCATGGCTTGGCGCTTGGCTCGGCGCGTGGCTTGACGCTTGGCTTGGTGCATGGCTTGTCGCTTTCCTTGGCGCGTGGCTTGGCGCTTGGCTTGGCGCTTGGTTTTGTGCTTTTCTTGGCGCTTTTCCTGGCGCTTGGCTCGGCGCGTGGCTTGGCGCTTGGCTTGACGCTTGACTTGTCGCTTTCCTTGGCGCGTGGCTTGGCGCTTGGTTTGGCGCTTGGTTTTGTGCTTTTCTTGGCGCTTTTCTTGGCGCTTTCCTTGGCGCTTGGCTGGGCGCTTGGCTTGGCGCTTGGCTCGGCGCGTGACTTGACGCTTGGCTTTGCGCATGGCTTGGCGCTCTCCTTGACGCGTGGCTTGACGCTTGGCTGATCACTTGGCTTGGCGCTTGGCTTGGCGCTTTTCATGGCGCTTTTCTTGGCGCTTTCCTTGGCGCTTGACTGGGCACTTGGCTTGGCGCTTGGCTTGGCGCTTGGCTTGGCGCTTGTCTTATCGCTTTTCATGGCGCGTGGTTTGTCGCTTGGCTTCGCGCTTTTCTTGGCACGTGGCTTGGCACTTGGCTGGTCGCTTGGCTTGGCGCTCTCCTTGGTGCATGGGGTGGCGCTTTTCCTATCGTTTGGCTTGGCGCTTGGCTTGACGCTTTTCTTGGCGCGTAGCTTGGCGCTTGGCTGGGCGCTTGGCTTGCTGCTTGGCTTGACACTTGGTTTGCCACTTAGCTTGAAGGTTGGCTTGACGCATGGCTTGGCGCATGCCTTGGCGCTTATCTTGGCGCGTGGCTTGGCGCTTGGCTAGGCGTTTGGCTTGGCGCTTTTCTCGGCGCTTGGCTTGGCGCTTTTCTTGGCGCGTGGCTTGGCGCGTAGCTTCTCGCTTGGCTGGGCGCTTGACTTGGCGCTTGGCTTCTCCGTTGGCTTGGCGCTTGGCTGGGCGCTTGGCATGGCGCTTGGCTTCGCGCTTTTCTTGGCGCGTAGCTTGTCGCTTGGCTTGGTGCTTTTCTTGGCGCGTGGCTTGGCGCTTGTCTGGGCGCTTGGGTTGACGCTTGGCTTGGCGCTTGGCTTGGCGTTTGGCTTAGCGCTTAGCTTGGCGCTCTCTTGGCGCGTGGCTAGTCGCTTGGCTTGGCGCATTACTTGGCGGGTGCCTTGGCGCGTGCCTTAACGCTTTTCTTGGCGCGTGGCTTAGCGCTTAGCTGGCTGGGCGCTTGGCTTAGCGTTTGGCTTGACGCTTGGCTTGGCGCTTTCCTTGGCGGGTGGCTTAGCACTTGGCTTGCCGCTTGGCTTGGCGCGTGGTTTTGCGCTTTTCTTGGCGCGTGGCTTAGCGCTTAGCTGGCTGGGCGCTTGGCTTAGCGTTTGGCTTGACGCTTGGCTTGGCGCTTTCCTTGGCGGGTGGCTTAGCACTTGGCTTGCCGCTTGGCTTGGCGCGTGGTTTTGCGCTTCTCTTGGCGCGTGCCTTGGCGCGTGGCTTGGCGCTTGGCTGGCTGGGCGCTTGGCTTAGCGCTTGGCTTGACGCTTGGCTTGGCGCTTTTCTTGGCGGGTGGCTTGGCGCTTGGCTTGGCGCGTGGTTTGGCGCTTTTCTTGGCGCGTGGCTTAGCGCGTGGCTTGGCGCGTGGCTTGTCGCTTGGCTTGGCACTTTTGTTGTGGGGTGGCTTGGCGCGTGGCTTGGCGCTTAGCTGGGTTGGCGCTTGGCTGGGCGCTTGGCTTGTCGCTTTTCTTGGCGCGTAGCTTGGCGCTTGTCTGGGCGCTTGGCTTGGCGCTTGGCTTGGCGCTTGGCTTGGCGCTTGGCTTGGCGCTTGGTTTGGCGCTTTCTTGGCGCGTGGCTTGTCTCTTGGCTTGGCTCTTTTGTTGGCGGGTGTCTTCTCGCGTGACTTAACGCTTAGCTGGGTTGGCGCTTGGATTGGCGCTTGGTTTGTTGCTTTTATTGGCGCGTGGCTTGGCGCGTGGCTTGGCGCGTGGCTTGGCGCGTGGCTTGTCGCTTGGCTTGGCGCTCTCCTTAGAGCGTGGCTTGGCGCTTGGCTCGGCGCATGGCTTGGCGCTTGGCTCGGCGCGTGGCTTGGCGCTTGGTTGGCTTGGTGTTTTCTTAGCGCGTGGCCTGGCGCGTGGCTTGTCGCTTGGCTTGGCGCTCTCCTTCGTGCATGGGGTGGCGTTTTTCTTGGCGCGTGGCCTGGCGCGTGGCTTGTCGCTTGGCTTGGCGCTTGGCTTGACGCTTTTCTTGGCGCGTGGCTTGGCTCGTGGCTTAGCGCTTGGCTTGACGCTTGGCTTGGCACTTGGCTTGGAGCTTGGCTTGACGCTTGGCTTGGCGCATGGCTTGGCGCTTGGCTTGACGCTTGGCTTGGCACTTGGCTTGGAGCTTGGCTTGACGCTTGGCTTGGCGCTCATATTGGCGCGTGGCTTAGCGCTTGGCTAGGCGTTTGGCTTGGCGCTTGGCTTGGCGCTTGGCTTGACGCTTGGCTTGGCACTTGGCTTGGAGCTTGGCTTGACGCTTGGCTTGGCGCATGTCTTGGCGCTCATATTGGCGCGTGGCTTGGCGCTTGGCTAGGCGTTTGGCTTGGCGCTTGTCTCGGCGCTTGGCTTCGCGCTTTTCTTGGCGCGTGGCTTGCCGCATAGCTTGGCGCTTGGCTGGGCGCTTGGCTTGGCGCTTGGCTTGGCGGCTGGCTTGGCGCTTGTCTTGGTGCTTGTCTTGGCGCATGGCTTGGCGCTCTCTTTAGCGCGTGGCTTGGCGTTTGGCTGGGCGCTTGGCTTAGCGCTTGGCTTGGCGCTTGGCTTGACGCTTGGCTTGGCACTTGGCTTGGAGCTTGGCTTGACGCTTGGCTTGGCGCATGTCTTGGCGCTCATATTGGCGCGTGGCTTGGCGCTTGGCTAGGCATTTGGCTTGGCGCTTGGCTTGGCGCATGTCTTGGCGCGTGGCTTGGCGCTTGGCTAGGCGTTTGGCTTGGCGCTTGGCTTAGCGCATGTCTTGGCGCTCATATTGGCGCGTGGCTTGGCGCTTGGCTAGGCGTTTGGCTTGACGCTTGGCTTGGCGCATGTCTTGGCGCTCATATTAGCGCGTGGCTTGGCGCTTGGCTAGGCGTTTGGCTTGGCGCTTGTTTCGGCGCTTGGCTTCGCGCTTTTCTTAACGCGTAGCTTGTCGCTTGGCTTGGTGCTTTTCTTGGCGCGTGGCTTGGCGCTTGTCTGGGCGCTTGGCTTGGCGCTTGGCTTGGCGCTTGGCTTGGCGCTTCGCTTGGCGCTTTTTTGGAGCGTGGTTTTGCGCGTGGCTTGGCGTTTGGCTGAGCGCTTGGCTTAGCGCTTGGCTTGGCGCTTGGCTTGACGCTTGGCTTGGCATTGGCTTGGAGCTTGGCTTGACGCTTGGCTTGGCGCATGTCTTGGCGCTCATATTAGCGCGTGGCTTGGCGCTTCGCTAGGCGTTTGGCTTGACGCTTGGCTTGGCGCATGTCTTGGCGCTCATATTGGCGCGTGGCTTGGCGCTTGGCTAGGCGTTTGGCTTGGCGCTTGTCTCGGCGCTTGGCTTCGCGCTTTTCTTGACGCGTAGCTTGTCGCTTGGCTTGGTGCTTTTCTTGGCGCGTGGTTTGGCGCTTGTCTGGGCGCTTGGCTTGGCGCTTGGCTTGGCGCTTGGCTAGGCGTTTGGCTTGGCGCTTGTCTCGGCGCTTGGCTTCGCGCTTTTCTTGACGCGTAGCTTGTCGCTTGGCTTGGTGCTTTTCTTGGCGCGTGGCTTGGCGCTTGTCTGGGCGCTTGGCTTGGCGCTTGGCTTGGCGCTTGGCTTGGCGCTTGGCTTGGCGCTTCGCTTGGCGCTTTTTTGGAGAGTGGTTTTCCGCGTGGCTTGGCGCTTGGCTGGCTGGGCGCTTGGCTTAGCGCTTGGCTTGACGCTTGGCTTGGCGCTTTTCTTGGCGGGTGGCTTGGCGCTTGGCTTGGCGCGTGGCTTAGCGCGTGGCTTGGTGCGTGGCTTGGCGCTTGGCGGGCTAAACGCTTGGCTGGGTAAATGCTTGGCTTAGCGCTTGGCTTGACGCTTGGCTTAGCGCTTTCCTTGGCGCGTGGCTTGGAGCTTGGCTTGGCGCTTGGCTTGGCGCTTGGCTTGGCGCTTGGCTTGGTGCTTGTCTTGGCGCATGGCTTGGCGCTCTCCTTGCCGCGTGACTTGGCGCTTGGTTGGGCGCTTGGCTTGGCGCTTGGCTTGGCGCTTTTCTTGGCGCGTAGCATGGCGCTTGTCTGGGAGCTTGGCTTGGCGCTTGGCTTGGCGCTTGGCTTGGCGCTTGGCTTGTCGCTTGGCTTGGTGTTTTTTTTTGGCGCGTGGCTTGCCGCTTGTCTGGGCTCTTGGCTTGGCGCTTTTCTTGGCGGGTGGCTTGACACTTGGGTTGGCGCTTGGCTTGGCGCGTGACTTAACGCTTTTCTTGGCGCGTGGCTTGGCGCGTGGCTTGGCGCTTAGCTGGCTGGACGCTTGGCTTGGCGCTTAACTTGACGCTTGGCCTGACGCTTTCCTTGACGCGTGGCTTGGCGCTTGTCTTGGCACTTGGCTTGGCGCTCTCCTTGGCGCGTAGCTTGGCGCTTGGCTTAGCCCTTTTCTTCGCGCGTGACTTGGCGCATGGTTGGTCGCTTGGCTTGGCGCTCTTCTTGGTGCATGGGGTAGCGCTTTTCCTATCGCGTGGCTTGGCGCTTGGTTTTGCGCTTGGCTTGGCGCTTTTCTTGGCGCGTGGCTTGGCGCGTGGCTTGGCGCTTGTCTGGGCGCTTTGCTTGTCGCTTGGCTTGGTGTTTTTTTTTGGCGCGTGGCTTGCCGCTTGTCTGGGCTCTTGGCTTGGCGCTTTTCTTGGCGGGTGGCTTGGCACTTGGCTTGGCGCTTGGCTTGGCGCGTGCCTTAACGCTTTTCTTGGCGCGTGGCTTGGCGCGTGGCTTGGCGCTTATCTGGCTGGGCGCTTGGCTTAGCGCTTTACTTGACGCTTGGCCTGACGCTTTCCTTGACGCGTGGCTTGGCGCTTGTCTTGGCACTTGGCTTGGCGCTCTCCTTGGCGCGTAGCTTGGCGCTTGGCTTAGCCCTTTTCTTCGCGCGTGACTTGGCGCATGGTTAGTCGCTTGGCTTGGCGCTCTTCTTGGTGCATGGGGTAGCGCTTTTCCTATCGCGTGACTTGGCGCTTGGTTTTGCGCTTGGCTTGGCGCTTTTCTTGGCGCGTGGCTTGGCGCGTGGCTTGTCGCTTGTCTTGGCGCTCTCCTTGAAGCGTGGCTTGGCGCTTGGCTCGGTGCGTGGCTTGGCACTTGTCTTAACGCTTTTCTTGGCGCGTGGCTTGGCGCTTGGTTTGGCGCATGGCTGGGCGCTCTCCTTGACGCGTGGCTTGGCGCTTTTCTTGGCGCGTGGCTTGGCGCGTGGCTTGGCGCGTGGCTTGGTGCGTGGCTTGGCGCTTGGCTGGCTAAACGCTTGGCTGGCTGAATGCTTGGCTTAGCGCTTGGCTTGACGCTTGGCTTAGCGCTTTCTTTGGCGCGTGGCTTGGAGCTTGGCTTGGCGCTTGGCTTGGCGCTTGGTTTGGCGATTGGCATGGCGCTTGTCTTGGTGCTTGTCTTGGCGCATGGCTTGGCGCTTTTTTTGGCGCGTGGCATGGCGCTTGTCTGGGAGCTTGGCTTGGCGCTTTTTTTGGCGCGTGGCATGGCGCTTGTCTGGGAGCTTGGCTTGGCGCTTGGCTTTTCGCTTGGCTTGGTGTTTTTTTTGGCGCGTGGCTTGGCGCTTGTCTGGGCGCTTGGTTTGTCGCTTGGCTTGGCGCTTGGCTTGGCGCTTTTCTTGGCGCGTGGCCTGGCGCGTGGCTTGCCGCTTGGCTTGGCGCTCTCTTTGGTGCATGGGGTGGCGTTTTTCCTGGCGCGTGGCTTGGCGCTTAGCCTGGCGCTTTTCTTGGCGCGTGGCTTGGCGCGTGGCTTGTCGCTTGGCTTGGCGCTTTTCTTGGCGCTTTTCTTGGCGCTTTTCTTGGCGCGTAGCTTGGCGCTTGGGTTGGCGCTTGGCTTAGCGCTGGGCTTGGCGCTTTTCTTGGCGCGTGGCTTGGCACGTGGTTTGTCGCTTGGCTTGGCGCTCTCCTTGTCGCGTGGCTTGGCGCTTGGCTTGGCGCTTTTCTAGGTAAGTGGCTTGGCGCATGGCTTGTCGCTTGACTTGGCGCTCTCCTTGGTGCATGGGGTGGCGCTTTTCTTGTCGCGTGGCTTGGCGCTTGGCTTGGCGCTTGGCTTGGTGCTTTTCTTGGCGCGTGGCTTGCGCGTAGCTTGTCGCTTGTCTTGGCGCTCTCCTTGGAGCGTGGCTTGGCGCTTGGTTCGGCGCGTGGCTTGGCGCTTGGCTTGGCGCTTGGCTTGGCGCTTTTCTTGGCGCGTGGCTTGGCGCTTTGCTTGGCGCATGGCTTGGCGCTCTCCTTGACGAGTGGCTTGGCGCTTGGATGGACGCTTGGCTTGGCGCTTGGCTTGGCGCTTGGCTTGGCGCTTGGCTTGGCGCTTGGCGTGGCGCTTTTTTTAGCGTGTGGCTTAGCGCGTGGCTTGTCGTTTGGCTTGGCGGTCTACTTGGCGCATGGGGTGGCGCTTTTCCTGGCGCGTGGCTTGGCGCTTGGCTTGGCGCTTGGCTTGGCGCTTTTCTTGGCGCGTGGCTTGGCGCGTGGTTTCTCGCTTGGCTTGACGCTTTCCTTGGAGCGTGGCTTGGCGCTTGGCTAGGCCCTTGATTTGGCGCTTGGCTTAACGCTTGGCTTGGCACTTGGCTTGGCGCTTGGTTTGACGCTTGGCTTGGCGCATGCCTTGGCGCTCATCATGGCGCGTGGCTTGGCGCTTGGCTGGGCGTTTGGCTTGGCGCTTGTCTCGGCGCTTGGCTTGGCATTTTTCTTGGCGCGTGGCTTGGCGCGTAGCATGGCGCTGGGCTAGGCGCTTGGCTTCGCGCTCGGCTTGTCGCTTGGCTTGGCGCTTGGCTTGGCGTTTGGCTTGGCGATAGGCTTGGCGCTCTTGTTGGCGCGTTGCTTGACGCTTGGCTTGCCACTTGGCCTGCGGCTTGGCTTGGCGCTTTTCTTGGAGCTTTTCTTGGCGCGTGGCTTGGCGCTTGGCTTGGCGGTTGGCTTGGCGCTTTCCTTGGCACGTGGCTTAGCGCTTGGCTGGGCGCTTGGCTTGGCGTTTGGCTTGGCGCTTTTCTTGGTGCGTGGTTTGTCGCTTGGCTTGGCGTTTTTCTTGGCGTGTGGCTTGGCACTTGGCTTGGCGCTTAACTTGGCGCTTGGCTTGGCGCACGGCTTGGCGCTATCCTTGGCGATTGGCTTGGCGCTTATTGTGGCGCTTTTCTTGGCGCGTGGTTTGGTGCGTGGCTTGGCGCATGGCTTGTCGCTTGGCTTGGCGCTCTCCTTGGTGCATGGGGTGGCGCTTTTCTTATCGCGTGGCTTGGCGCTTAACTTGGCGCTTTGCTAGGCGCGTGGGTTGGCGCGTGGCTTGTCGCTTGTCTTGGCGCTCTCCTTGAAGGGTGGCTTGGCGCTTGGCTCGGCGCGTGGCTTGGCGCTTGGGTTGGCGCTTTTCTTGGCGCGTGGCTTGGCGCTTGGCTTAGCGCTTTTCTTGGCGGGTGGCTTGGCGCTTGGTTTGGCGATTTCTTCGCGCGTGGCTTGGCGCTTAGCTTGGTTCTTGGCTTGGCGCTTGGCTTGGCGCATGGCTTGGCGCTCTCCTTGGCGCGCGGCTTGGCGCTTGGCTCGGCGCGTGGCTTGGCGCTTGGGGTGGCGCTCTTCTTGGCGCGTGGCTTGTCGCTTGGCTTTGCGCTTTTCTTGGCGGGTGGCTTGGCGCTTGGCTTGGCGGTTTCTTCGCGCGTGGCTTGGCGCTTGGCTTGGCTCTTGCCTTGGCGCTTGGCTTGGCGCATGGCTTGGCGCTCTTTTTGGCGCGCGGATTGGCGCTTGGCTTGTCGCTTGGCTTGGCGGTTTCTTGGCGCTTGGTTTGTCGCTTAGCTTGGCGCTTTTCTTGGCGGGTAGCTTGGCACTTGGCTTGGCGCTTGGCTTGGGGCGTGGTTTGGCGCTTTTCTTGGCGCGTGGCTTGGCGCTTGGCTGGCTGGGCGCTTGGCTTAGTGCTTGGCTTGACGCTTGGCTTGGTGCTTTCCTTGGCGCGTGGCTTGGCGCTTGGCTTGGAGCTTGGTTTGGTGCTTTTCTTGGCGCTTTTCCTGGCGCGTGGCTTGGCGCTTGGCTTGGCGCTTGGGTTGGTGCTTGTCTTCGCGCATGGCTTGGCGCTCTCCTTGGCGCGCGGCCTGGCGCTTGACTTGTCGCTTGGCTTGGCGGTTTTTTGGCGCGTGGCTTGTCGCTTAGCTTGGCGCTTTTCTTGGCGGGTGGCTTGCACTTGGCTTGGCGCTTGGCTTGGGGCGTGGTTTGGCGCTTTTCTTGGCGCGTGGCTTGGCGCGTGGCTTGGCGCTTGGCTTGGCGCATGGCTTGGCGCTCTCCTTGGCGCGCGGCCTGGCGCTTGACTTGTCGCTTTGCTTGGCGGTTTTTTGGCGCGTGGCTTGTCGCTTAGCTTGGCGCTTTTCTTGGCGGGTGGCTTGGCACTTGGCTTGGCGCTTGGCTAGGAGCGTGGTTTGGCGCTTTTCTTGGTGCGTGGTTTGGCGCGTGGCTTGGCGCTTGGCTGGCTGGGCGCTTGGCTTAGCGCTTGGCTTGACGCTTGGCTTGGTGCTTTCCTTGGCGCGTGGCTTGGCGCTTGGTTTGGCGCTTGGTTTTGTGCTTTTCTTTGCGCTTTTCCTGGCGCGTGGCTTGGCGCTTGGCTGGGCGCTTGGCAAGGCGCTTTGCTTGGCGCTTTTCTTGGCGCGTAGCTTGTCGCTTGGCTTGGTGCTTTTTTTGGCACGTGACTTGGCGTTTGTCTGGGCGCTTGGCTTGGCGCTTGGCTTGGCGCTTGGCTTGGCGCTTGTCTTGGCGCATGGCTTGGCGCTCTCCTTGCCGCGTGACTTGGCGCTTGGTTGGGCGCTTGGCTTGGCGCTTGGCTTGGCGCTTTTCTTGGCGCGTAGCATGGCGCTTGTCTGGGAGCTTGGCTTGGCGCTTGGCTTGGCGCTTGGCTTGGCGCTTGGCTTGTCGCTTGGCTTGGTGTTTTTTTTTGGCGCGTGGCTTGCCGCTTGTCTGGGCTCTTGGCTTGGCGCTTTTCTTGGCGGGTGGCTTGACACTTGGGTTGGCGCTTGGCTTGGCGCGTGACTTAACGCTTTTCTTGGCGCGTGGCTTGGCGCGTGGCTTGGCGCTTAGCTGGCTGGACGCTTGGCTTGGCGCTTAACTTGACGCTTGGCCTGACGCTTTCCTTGACGCGTGGCTTGGCGCTTGTCTTGGCACTTGGCTTGGCGCTCTCCTTGGCGCGTAGCTTGGCGCTTGGCTTAGCCCTTTTCTTCGCGCGTGACTTGGCGCATGGTTGGTCGCTTGGCTTGGCGCTCTTCTTGGTGCATGGGGTAGCGCTTTTCCTATCGCGTGGCTTGGCGCTTGGTTTTGCGCTTGGCTTGGCGCTTTTCTTGGCGCGTGGCTTGGCGCGTGGCTTGGCGCTTGTCTGGGCGCTTTGCTTGTCGCTTGGCTTGGTGTTTTTTTTGGCGCGTAGCTTGGCGCTTGTCTGGGCGCTTGGCTTGTCGCTTGGCTTGGTGTTTTTTTTTGGCGCGTGGCTTGCCGCTTGTCTGGGCTCTTGGCTTGGCGCTTTTCTTGGCGGGTGGCTTGGCACTTGGCTTGGCGCTTGGCTTGGCGCGTGCCTTAACGCTTTTCTTGGCGCGTGGCTTGGCGCGTGGCTTGGCGCTTATCTGGCTGGGCGCTTGGCTTAGCGCTTTACTTGACGCTTGGCCTGACGCTTTCCTTGACGCGTGGCTTGGCGCTTGTCTTGGCACTTGGCTTGGCGCTCTCCTTGGCGCGTAGCTTGGCGCTTGGCTTAGCCCTTTTCTTCGCGCGTGACTTGGCGCATGGTTAGTCGCTTGGCTTGGCGCTCTTCTTGGTGCATGGGGTAGCGCTTTTCCTATCGCGTGACTTGGCGCTTGGTTTTGCGCTTGGCTTGGCGCTTTTCTTGGCGCGTGGCTTGGCGCGTGGCTTGTCGCTTGTCTTGGCGCTCTCCTTGAAGCGTGGCTTGGCGCTTGGCTCGGTGCGTGGCTTGGCACTTGTCTTAACGCTTTTCTTGGCGCGTGGCTTGGCGCTTGGTTTGGCGCATGGCTGGGCGCTCTCCTTGACGCGTGGCTTGGCGCTTTTCTTGGCGCGTGGCTTGGCGCGTGGCTTGGCGCGTGGCTTGGTGCGTGGCTTGGCGCTTGGCTGGCTAAACGCTTGGCTGGCTGAATGCTTGGCTTAGCGCTTGGCTTGACGCTTGGCTTAGCGCTTTCTTTGGCGCGTGGCTTGGAGCTTGGCTTGGCGCTTGGCTTGGCGCTTGGTTTGGCGATTGGCATGGCGCTTGTCTTGGTGCTTGTCTTGGCGCATGGCTTGGCGCTTTTTTTGGCGCGTGGCATGGCGCTTGTCTGGGAGCTTGGCTTGGCGCTTTTTTTGGCGCGTGGCATGGCGCTTGTCTGGGAGCTTGGCTTGGCGCTTGGCTTTTCGCTTGGCTTGGTGTTTTTTTTGGCGCGTGGCTTGGCGCTTGTCTGGGCGCTTGGTTTGTCGCTTGGCTTGGCGCTTGGCTTGGCGCTTTTCTTGGCGCGTGGCCTGGCGCGTGGCTTGCCGCTTGGCTTGGCGCTCTCTTTGGTGCATGGGGTGGCGTTTTTCCTGGCGCGTGGCTTGGCGCTTAGCCTGGCGCTTTTCTTGGCGCGTGGCTTGGCGCGTGGCTTGTCGCTTGGCTTGGCGCTTTTCTTGGCGCTTTTCTTGGCGCTTTTCTTGGCGCGTAGCTTGGCGCTTGGGTTGGCGCTTGGCTTAGCGCTGGGCTTGGCGCTTTTCTTGGCGCGTGGCTTGGCACGTGGTTTGTCGCTTGGCTTGGCGCTCTCCTTGTCGCGTGGCTTGGCGCTTGGCTTGGCGCTTTTCTAGGTAAGTGGCTTGGCGCATGGCTTGTCGCTTGACTTGGCGCTCTCCTTGGTGCATGGGGTGGCGCTTTTCTTGTCGCGTGGCTTGGCGCTTGGCTTGGCGCTTGGCTTGGTGCTTTTCTTGGCGCGTGGCTTGCGCGTAGCTTGTCGCTTGTCTTGGCGCTCTCCTTGGAGCGTGGCTTGGCGCTTGGTTCGGCGCGTGGCTTGGCGCTTGGCTTGGCGCTTGGCTTGGCGCTTTTCTTGGCGCGTGGCTTGGCGCTTTGCTTGGCGCATGGCTTGGCGCTCTCCTTGACGAGTGGCTTGGCGCTTGGATGGACGCTTGGCTTGGCGCTTGGCTTGGCGCTTGGCTTGGCGCTTGGCTTGGCGCTTGGCGTGGCGCTTTTTTTAGCGTGTGGCTTAGCGCGTGGCTTGTCGTTTGGCTTGGCGGTCTACTTGGCGCATGGGGTGGCGCTTTTCCTGGCGCGTGGCTTGGCGCTTGGCTTGGCGCTTGGCTTGGCGCTTTTCTTGGCGCGTGGCTTGGCGCGTGGTTTCTCGCTTGGCTTGACGCTTTCCTTGGAGCGTGGCTTGGCGCTTGGCTAGGCCCTTGATTTGGCGCTTGGCTTAACGCTTGGCTTGGCACTTGGCTTGGCGCTTGGTTTGACGCTTGGCTTGGCGCATGCCTTGGCGCTCATCATGGCGCGTGGCTTGGCGCTTGGCTGGGCGTTTGGCTTGGCGCTTGTCTCGGCGCTTGGCTTGGCATTTTTCTTGGCGCGTGGCTTGGCGCGTAGCATGGCGCTGGGCTAGGCGCTTGGCTTCGCGCTCGGCTTGTCGCTTGGCTTGGCGCTTGGCTTGGCGTTTGGCTTGGCGATAGGCTTGGCGCTCTTGTTGGCGCGTTGCTTGACGCTTGGCTTGCCACTTGGCCTGCGGCTTGGCTTGGCGCTTTTCTTGGAGCTTTTCTTGGCGCGTGGCTTGGCGCTTGGCTTGGCGGTTGGCTTGGCGCTTTCCTTGGCACGTGGCTTAGCGCTTGGCTGGGCGCTTGGCTTGGCGTTTGGCTTGGCGCTTTTCTTGGTGCGTGGTTTGTCGCTTGGCTTGGCGTTTTTCTTGGCGTGTGGCTTGGCACTTGGCTTGGCGCTTAACTTGGCGCTTGGCTTGGCGCACGGCTTGGCGCTATCCTTGGCGATTGGCTTGGCGCTTATTGTGGCGCTTTTCTTGGCGCGTGGTTTGGTGCGTGGCTTGGCGCATGGCTTGTCGCTTGGCTTGGCGCTCTCCTTGGTGCATGGGGTGGCGCTTTTCTTATCGCGTGGCTTGGCGCTTAACTTGGCGCTTTGCTAGGCGCGTGGGTTGGCGCGTGGCTTGTCGCTTGTCTTGGCGCTCTCCTTGAAGGGTGGCTTGGCGCTTGGCTCGGCGCGTGGCTTGGCGCTTGGGTTGGCGCTTTTCTTGGCGCGTGGCTTGGCGCTTGGCTTAGCGCTTTTCTTGGCGGGTGGCTTGGCGCTTGGTTTGGCGATTTCTTCGCGCGTGGCTTGGCGCTTAGCTTGGTTCTTGGCTTGGCGCTTGGCTTGGCGCATGGCTTGGCGCTCTCCTTGGCGCGCGGCTTGGCGCTTGGCTCGGCGCGTGGCTTGGCGCTTGGGGTGGCGCTCTTCTTGGCGCGTGGCTTGTCGCTTGGCTTTGCGCTTTTCTTGGCGGGTGGCTTGGCGCTTGGCTTGGCGGTTTCTTCGCGCGTGGCTTGGCGCTTGGCTTGGCTCTTGCCTTGGCGCTTGGCTTGGCGCATGGCTTGGCGCTCTTTTTGGCGCGCGGATTGGCGCTTGGCTTGTCGCTTGGCTTGGCGGTTTCTTGGCGCTTGGTTTGTCGCTTAGCTTGGCGCTTTTCTTGGCGGGTAGCTTGGCACTTGGCTTGGCGCTTGGCTTGGGGCGTGGTTTGGCGCTTTTCTTGGCGCGTGGCTTGGCGCTTGGCTGGCTGGGCGCTTGGCTTAGTGCTTGGCTTGACGCTTGGCTTGGTGCTTTCCTTGGCGCGTGGCTTGGCGCTTGGCTTGGAGCTTGGTTTGGTGCTTTTCTTGGCGCTTTTCCTGGCGCGTGGCTTGGCGCTTGGCTTGGCGCTTGGGTTGGTGCTTGTCTTCGCGCATGGCTTGGCGCTCTCCTTGGCGCGCGGCCTGGCGCTTGACTTGTCGCTTGGCTTGGCGGTTTTTTGGCGCGTGGCTTGTCGCTTAGCTTGGCGCTTTTCTTGGCGGGTGGCTTGCACTTGGCTTGGCGCTTGGCTTGGGGCGTGGTTTGGCGCTTTTCTTGGCGCGTGGCTTGGCGCGTGGCTTGGCGCTTGGCTTGGCGCATGGCTTGGCGCTCTCCTTGGCGCGCGGCCTGGCGCTTGACTTGTCGCTTTGCTTGGCGGTTTTTTGGCGCGTGGCTTGTCGCTTAGCTTGGCGCTTTTCTTGGCGGGTGGCTTGGCACTTGGCTTGGCGCTTGGCTAGGAGCGTGGTTTGGCGCTTTTCTTGGTGCGTGGTTTGGCGCGTGGCTTGGCGCTTGGCTGGCTGGGCGCTTGGCTTAGCGCTTGGCTTGACGCTTGGCTTGGTGCTTTCCTTGGCGCGTGGCTTGGCGCTTGGTTTGGCGCTTGGTTTTGTGCTTTTCTTTGCGCTTTTCCTGGCGCGTGGCTTGGCGCTTGGCTGGGCGCTTGGCAAGGCGCTTTGCTTGGCGCTTTTCTTGGCGCGTAGCTTGTCGCTTGGCTTGGTGCTTTTTTTGGCACGTGACTTGGCGTTTGTCTGGGCGCTTGGCTTGGCGCTTGGCTTGGCGCTTGGCTTGGCGCTTGGCTTGGAGCTTGGCTTGGCGCTTAGCTGGCTGGGCGCTTGGCTTAGCGTTTGGCTTGACGCTTGGTTTGGCGCTTTCCTTGGCGCGTGGCTTGGCGCTTGGATTGGCACTTGGCTCGGCGCGTGGCTTGGCGTTTGTCTTGGCGCTTGGATTGGCGCTTGGCTTGGCGCTTGGCTCGGCGCGTGGCTTGGCGCTTGGCTTGGCGCTTGGCTCGGCGCGTGGCTTGGCGCTTGGCTTGGCGCATGGCTTGGCGCTCTCCTTGACGCGTGGCTTGACGCTTGGCTGGGCACTTGGCTTGCCGCTTGGCTTGGCGCTTTTCATGGCGCTTTTCTTGGCGCTTTTTTTGGCGCTTGGCTGGGCGCTTGGCTTGGCGCTTGGCTCGGCGCGTGGCTTGACGCATGGCCGGGCGCATGGCTTGGCGCTCTCCTTGACGCGTGGCTTGACGCTTGGCTGGGCACTTGGCTTGGCGCTTGGCTTGGCGCTTGGCTTGGCGCTTTTCTTGGCACGTGGCTTGGCACTTGGCTGGTCGCTTGGCTTGGCGCTCTCCTTGGTGCATGGGCTTGCGCTTTTCCTATCGTTTGGCTTGGCGCTTGGCTTGACGCTTTTCTTGGCGCGTAGCTTGGCGCTTGGCTGGGCGCTTGGTTTGTTGCTTGGTTTGACACTTGGTTTGCCACTTGGCTTGAAGCTTGGCTTGACGTTTGGCTTGGTGCATGCCTTGGCGCTTATCTTGGCGCGTGGCTTGGCGCTTGGCTAGACGTTTGGCGTGGCGCTTGTCTCGGCGCTTGGCTTGGCGCCTTTCTTGGCGCGTGGCTTGGCGCGTAGCTTGGCTCTTGGCTGGGCGCTTGACTTGGCGCTTGGCTTCTCGGTTGGCTTGGCGCTTGGCTTGGTGTTTGTCTTGGCGCATGGTTTGGCGCTCTCCTTAGCGCGCGGCTTGGCGCTTGGCTGGGCGCTTGGCTTGGCGCTTGGCTTGGCGCTTTTCTTGGCGCGTAGCTTGGCGCTTGTCTGGGCGCTTGGGTTGGCGCTTGGCTTGGCGCTTGGCTTGGCGCTTGGCTTAGCGCTTAGCTTTGCGCTCTCTTGGCGCGTGGCTAGTCGCTTGGCTTGGCGCTTTTCTTGGCGGGTGCCTTGGCACTTGGCTTGGCGCTTGCCTTGGCGCGTGCCTTAACGCTTTTCTTGGCGCGTGGCTTGGCGCTTAGCTGGCTGGGCGCTTGGCTTAGCGTTTGGCTTGACGCTTGGCTTGGCGCTTTCCTTGGCGGGTGGCTTAGCACTTGGCTTGCCGCTTGGCTTTGCGCGTGGGTTTGCGCTTTTCTTGGCGCGTGGCTTGGCGCTTGGCTAGGCGTTTGGCTTGGCGCTTGTCTCGGCGCTTGGCTTGGCGCCTTTCTTGGCGCGTGGCTTGGCGCGTAGCTTGGCGCTTGGCTGGGCGCTTGACTTGGCGCTTTGCTTCTCGGTTGGCTTGGCGCTTGGTTTGGTGTTTGTCTTGGCGCATGGCTTGGCGCTCTCCTTAGCGCGCGGCTTGGCGCTTGGCTGGGCGCTTGGCTTGGCGCTTGGCTTGGCGCTTTTCTTGGCGCGTAGCTTGTCGCTTGACTTGGTGCTTTTCTTGGCGCGTGGCTTGGCGCTTGTCTGGGCGCGTGGCTAGTCGCGTGGCTTGGCGCTTTTCTTGGCGGGTGCCTTGGCACTTGGCTTGGCGCTTGCCTTGGCGCGTGCCTTAACGCTTTTCTTGGCGCGTGGCTTGGCGCTTAGCTGGCTGGGCGCTTGGCTTAGCGTTTTAGCTTAACGCTTGGCTTGGCGCTTTCCTTGGCGGGTGGCTTAGCATTTGGCTTGCCGCTTGGCTTGGCGCGTGGTTTTGCGCTTTTCTTGGCGCGTGCCTTGGCACGTGGCTTGGAGCTTGGCTGGCTGGGCGCTTGGCTTAGCGCTTGGCTTGACGCTTGGCTTGGCGCTTTACTTGGCCGGTGGCTTGGCACTTGGCTTGGCGCTTGGCTTGGAGCGTGGTTTTGCGCTTTTCTTGGTGCGTGGATTGGCGCGTGGCTTGGCGCTTGGCTGGCTGGGCGCTTGGCTTAACGCTTGGCTTGACGCTTGGCTTGGTGCTTTCCTTGGCGCGCGGCTTGGCGCTTGGCTTGGCGCTTGGTTTTGTGCTTTTCTTGGCGCTTTTCCTGGCGCGTGGCTTGGCGCCTGGCTGGGCGCTTGGCATGGCGCTTGGCTTGGCGCGTGGCTTGGCGCTTGGCTTGGCGCTTGGTTATGTGCTTTTCTTGGCGCTCTTCCTGGCGCTTGGCTTGGCGCTTGGATTGGCGCTTGGCTTGGCGCTTGGCTCGGCGCGTGGCTTGGCGCTTGGCTTGACGCTTGGCTTGTCGCTTTCCTTGGCGCGTGGCTTGGCGCTTGGCTTGGCGCTTGGTTTTGTGCTTTTCTTGGCGCTTTTCCTGGCGCTTGGCTTGGCGCTTGGATTGGCGCTTGGCTTGGCGCTTGGCTCGGCGCGTGGCTTGGCGCTTGGCTTGCGCTTTTTTTGGCGCGTGGCTTGGCGCTTGTCTGGGCGCATGGCTTGGCGCTTGGCTCGGCACGTGGCTTGACGCTTGGCTTGGCGCATGGCTTGGCGCTCTCCTTGACGCGTGGCTTGACGCTTGGCTGGGCACTTGGCTTGGCGCTTGGCTTGGCGCTTTTCATGGCGCTTTTCTTGGCGCTTTCCTTGGCGCTTGGCTGGGCGCTTGGCTTGGCGCTTGGCTCGGCGCGTGGCTTGACGCTTGGCTTTGCGCATGGCTTGGCGCTCTCCTTGACGCGTGGCTTGACGCTTCGCTGGGCACTTGGCTTGGCGCTTGGCTTGGCGCTTTTCATGGCGCTTTTCTTGGCGCTTTCCTTGGCGCTTGGCTGGGCACTTGGCTTGGCGCTTGGCTTGGCGCTCTCCTTGGTGCATGGGGTGGCGCTTTTCCTATCGTTTGGCTTGGCGCTTGGCTTGACGCTTTTCTTGGCGCGTAGCTTGGCGCTTGGCTGGGCGCTTGGCTTGCTTCTTGGCTTGACACTTGGTTTGCCACTTAGCTTGAAGCTTGGCTTGACGCATGGCTTGGCGCATGCCTTGGCGCTTATCTTGGCGCGTGGCTTGGCGCTTGGCTAGGCGTTTGGCTTGGCGCTTGTCTCGGCGCTTGGCTTGGCGCTTTTCTTGGCGCGTGGCTTGGCGCGTAGCTTGGCGCTTGGCTGGGTGCTTGACTTGGCGCTTGGCTTCTCCGTTGGCTTGGCGCTTGGCTGGGCGCTTGGCATGGCGCTTGGCTTCGCACTTTTCTTGGCGCGTAGCTTGTCGCTTGGCTTGGTGCTTTTCTTGGCGCGTGGCTTGGCGCTTGTCTGGGCGCTTGGGTTGACGCTTGGCTTGGCGCTTGGCTTGGCGTTTGGCTTAGCGCTTAGCTTGGCGCTCTCTTGGCGCGTGGCTAGTCGCTTGGCTTGGCGCATTTCTTGGCGGGTGCCTTGGCGCGTGCCTTAACGCTTTTCTTGGCGCGTGGCTTAGCGCTTAGCTGGCTGGGCGCTTGGCTTAGCGTTTGGCTTGACGCTTGGCTTGGCGCTTTCCTTGGCGGGTGGCTTAGCACTTGGCTTGCCGCTTGGCTTGGCGCGTGGTTTTGCGCTTTTCTTGGCGCGTGGCTTAGCGCTTAGCTGGCTGGGCGCTTGGCTTAGCGTTTGGCTTGACGCTTGGCTTGGCGCTTTCCTTGGCGGGTGGCTTAGCACTTGGCTTGCCGCTTGGCTTGGCGCGTGGTTTTGCGCTTTTCTTGGCGCGTGCCTTGGCGCGTGGCTTGGCGCTTGGCTGGCTGGTCGCTTGGCTTAGCGCTTGGCTTGACGCTTGGCTTGGCGCTTTTCTTGGCGGATGGCTTGGCGCTTGGCTTGGCGCGTGGTTTGGCGCTTTTCTTGGCGCGTGGCTTAGCGCGTGGCTTAGCGCGTGGCTTGGCGTTTGGCTGGCTGAACGCTTGGCTTAGCGCTTGGCTTGGCGCTTTCCTTGGCGCGTGGCTTAGAGCTTGGCTTGGCGCTTGGCTTGGCGCTTGGTTTGGCGCTCTTCTTAGCGCTTTTCATGGCGCGTGGCTTGGCGCTTGGCTTGGCGCTTGGCTTGGTGCTTGTCTTGGGGGGTGGCTTGGCGCTCTCCTTGGCGCGTAACTTAACGCTTGGCTAGGCGCTTGGCTTAGCGCTTAGCTTGGCGCTTGGATTGGCGCTTGGCTTGGTGCTTTCTTGGCGCGTGGCTTGTCGCTTGGCTTGGCGCTTTTCTTGGCGGGTGGCTTGGCACTTGGCTTGGCGCTTGGCTTGGCGCGTGCCTTGGTGCGTGCCTTGGCTCGTGGCTTGTCGCTTGGCTTGGCGCTCTCCTTAGAGCGTGGCTTGGCGCTTGGCTCGGCGCGTGGCTTGACGCTTGGCTCGGCGCTTGGCTTGGCGCTTTCTTGGCGCATGGCTTGTCGCTTGGCTTGGCGCTTTTCTTGGCGGGTGGCTTGGCACTTGGCTTGGCGCTTGGCTTGGCGCGTCGCTTGGAGCGTGCCTTGGCGCGTCGCTTGTCGCTTGGCTAGGCGCTCTCCTTAGAGCGTGGCTTGGCGCTTGGCTCGGCGGGTGGCTTGACGCTTGGCTCGGCGCGTGGCTTGGCGCTTGGCGTGGCGCTTTTCTTTGCGCGTGGCCTGGCGCTTGGCTTGTCGCTTGGCTTGACGCTTGGCTTGGCGCTTTTCTTGGCGCGTGGCTTGGCGCGTGGCTTGGCGCGTGGCTTGGCGCGTGGCTTGTCGCTTGGCTAGGCGCTCTCCTTAGAGCGTGGCTTGGTGCTTGGCTTGTTACTTGGCCTGGGGCTTGGCTTGGCGCTTTTCTTGGCGCTTTTCTTGGCGCGTGGCTTGGCGCTTGGCTTGGCGGGTGGCTTGGCGCTCTCCTTGGCACGTGGCTTAGCGCTTGGCTGGGCGCTTGGCTTGGCGTTTGGCGTGGCGCTTTTCTTGGTGCGTGGCTTGGCGCTTGGCTGGCTAAACGCTTGGCTAGCGGAACGCTTGGCTTAGCGCTTGGCTTGACGCTTGGCTTAGCGTTTTTCTTGGCGCGTGGATTAGAGCTTGGCTTGGCACTTGGATTGGCGCTTGGTTTGGCACGTGGCTTGGTGCTTGTCTTGGCGCATGGCTTGGCGCTCTCCTTGCCGCGTGACTTGGCGCTTGGCCGGGCGTTTGGCTTAACGCTTAGCTTGGCGCTTTTCTTGGCGCGTGGCATGGCGCTTGTCTGGGAGCTTGGCTTGGCGCTTGGCTTGGCGTTTGGCTTGTCGCTTGGCTTGGTGTTTTTTTTTTGGCGCGTGGCCTTGCGCTTGTCTGGGCGCTTGGCTTGGCGCTTGGCTTGGCGCTTTTCTTGGCGGGTGGCTTGGCATTTGGCTTGGCGCTTGGCTTGGCGCGTGCCGTAACGCTCTCCTTGCCGCGTGACTTGGCGCTTGGCTGGGCGCTTGGCTTTGCGCTTGGCTTGGCGCTTGGCTTGTCGCTTGGCTTGGTGTTTTTTTTGGCGCGTGGCTTAGCGCTTGTTTGGGCGCTTGGCTTGGAGCTTGGCTTGGCGCTTGGCTTGGCGCTTTCTTGGCGCGTGGCTTGGCGCGTGGCTTGGCGCTTGGCTTGGCGCTTTCTTGGCGCGTGGCTTGTCGCTTGGCTTGGCGCTTTTCTTGGCGGGTGGCTTGGCACTTGGCTTGGCGTTTGCCTTGGCGCGTGCCTTAACGCTGTTCTTGGCGCTTGGCTTGGCGCTTGGCTTGGCGATTGGCTTGGCGCTTTCTTGGCGCGTGGCATGTCGCTTGGCTTGGCGCTTTTCTTGGCGCGTGGCTTGGCGCTCGGCTTGGCGCTTGGCTTGGCGCTTTTCATGGCGCGTGGCTTGGCGCGTGGCTTGTCGTTTGGCTTGGCGCTTTATTTGGAGCGTGGCTTGGCGCTTGGCTAGGCGCTTAGCTTGGCGCTTGGCTTGACGCTTGGCTTGGCACTTGGCTTGGCGCTTTTCCTGGCGCGTGGCTTGGCGCTCGGCTTGGCGCTTGGCTTGGCGCTTTTCCTGGCGCGTGGCTTGGCGCGTGGCTTGTCGTTTGGCTTGGCGCTTTATTTGGAGCGTGGCTTGGCGCTTGGCTAGGCGCTTAGCTTGGCGCTTGGCTTGACGCTTGGCTTGGCACTTGGCTTGGCGCTTGGATTGACTCTTGGCTTGGCGCATGCTTTGGCGCTCATCATGGCGCGTGGCTTGGCGCTTGGCTGGGGGTTTGGCTTGGCGCTTGTCTCGGCGCTTGGCTTGGCGCTTTTCTTGGCGCGTGGCTTGGCGCGTAGCTTGGCGCTTGGCTAGGCGCTTGGCTTGGCGCTTGGCTTGTCGCTTGGCTTGGCGCTTGGCTTGGCGTTTGGCTTGGCGATAGGCTTAGCGCTTTTGTTGGCGCATTGCCTTGCGCTTGGCTAGCCACTTGGCCTGGGGCTTGGCTTGACGCTTTCCTTGGCGCTTTTCTTGGCCCGTGGCTTGGCGCGTAGCTTGGCGCTTGGCTAGGCGCTTGGCTTGGCGCTTGGGTTGTCGCTTGGCTTGGCGCTTGGCTTGGCGTTTGGCTTGGCGATAGGCTTAGCGCTTTTGTTGGCGCATTGCCTTGCGCTTGGCTAGCCACTTGGCCTGGGGCTTGGCTTGACGCTTTCCTTGGCGCTTTTCTTGGCGCGTGGCTTGTCGCGTAGCTTGGCGCTTGGCTAGGCGCTTGGCTTGGCGCTTGGCTTGTCGCTTGGCTTGGCGCTTGGCTTGGCGTTTGGCTTGGCGATAGGCTTAGCGCTTTTGTTGGCGCATTGCCTTGCGCTTGGCTAGCCACTTGGCCTGGGGCTTGGCTTGACGCTTTCCTTGGCGCTTTTCTTGGCGCTTGGCTTGGCGCTTGGCTTGTCGCTTGGCTTGGCGCTTGGCTTGGCGTTTGGCTTGGCGATAGGCTTAGCGCTTTTGTTGGCGCATTGCCTTGCGCTTGGCTAGCCACTTGGCCTGGGGCTTGGCTTGACGCTTTCCTTGGCGCTTTTCTTGGCGCGTGGCTTGGCGCGTAGCTTGGCGCTTGGGTAGGCGCTTGGCTTGGCGCTTGGCTTGTCGCTTGGCTAGGCGGTTGGCTTGGCGCTTGGCTTGTCGCTTGGCTTGGCGCTTGGCTTGGCGTTTGGCTTGGCGATAGGCTTAGCGCTTTTGTTGGCGCATTGCCTTGCGCTTGGCTAGCCACTTGGCCTGGGGCTTGGCTTGACGCTTTCCTTGGCGCTTTTCTTAGCGCTTGGCTGAGCGCTTGGCTTGGCGTTTGGCTTGGCGCTTTTCTTGGCGCGTGGTTTGTCGCTTGGATTGGCGCTTTTCTTGGCGTGTGGCTTGGCACTTGGCTTATCGCTTAACTTGGCGCTTGGCTTGTCGCACGGCTTGGCACTATCCTTGGCGATTGGCTTGGCGCTTATTGTGGCGCTTTTCTTTGCGCGTGGTTTGGCGCGTGGCTTGGCGCTTGGCTGGGCGCTTGGCTTGGCGCTTGGCTCGGCGCTTGGCTTGGCGCTTAGCTTGGCGCTTGGCTTGTCGCATGGCTTGGCGCTCTCCTTGGAGCGTGGCTTGGCGCTTGGCTGGAAGCTTGGCTTGGCGCTTTCTTCGCGCGTGGCTTGGCGCTTGGCTTGGCGCTTGGCTTGAGGCATAACTTGGCGCTCTCCTTGGCGCGCGGCTTGGCGCTTGGCTGGGCGCTTGGCTTGGCGATTTCTTGCCGGGTGGCTTGTCGCTTGGCTTGGCGCTTACTTGGCGCGTGACTTGGTGCGTGGCTTGGCACTTGGCTGGGCGCTTGGCTTGGCGCTTGGCTTGGCGCTTAGCTTGACGCTTTCTTGGCGCGTGGCTTGTCGCTTGGCTTTGCGCTTTCTTGGCGCGTGACTTGGTGCGTGGCTTGGCACTTGGCTGGGCGCTTGGCTTGGCGCTTGGCTTGGCGCTTTCTTCGCGCGTGGCTTGGCGCTTGGCTTGGCTCTTGGCTTGGCGCTTGGCTTGGCGCATGGCTTGGCGCTCTCCTTGGCGCGCGGCTTGGCGCTTGTCTCGTCGCTTGGCTTGGCGGTTTCTTGGCGCGTGGCTTGTCGCTTGGCTTGGCGCTTTTCTTGGCGGGTGGCTTGGCACTTGGCTTGGCGCTTGGCTTGGAGCGTGGTTTGGCGCTTTTCTTGGCGCGTGGCTTGGGGCGTGGCTTGGCGCTTGGCTGACTGGGCGCTTGGCTTAGCGTTTGGCTTGACGCTTGGCTTGGTGCTTTCCTTGGCGCATGGCTTGGCGCTCTCCTTGACGCGTGGTTTGACGCTTGGCTGGGCACTTGGCTTAGCGCTTGGCTTGGCGCTTGTCTTGGCGCTTTTCATGTCGCGTGGCTTGTCGCTTGGCTTCGCGCTTTTCCTGGCACGTGGCTTGGCACTTGGCTGGTTGCTTGGCTTGGCGCCCTCCTTGGTGCATGGGGTGGCGCTTTTCCTATCGCCTGGCTTTGCGCTTGGTTTGACGCTTTTCTTGGCGCGTGGCTTAGCGCTTGGCTCGGCGCTTCTCTTGGCGCTTGGCTTGACGCTTATCTTGCCACTTGGCTTGGAGCTTGGCTTGACGCTTGGCTTGGCGCATGCCTTGGCGCTTATCTTGGCGCGTAGCTTGTCGCTTGGCTTGGTACTCTTTTTGGCGCGTAGCTTGACGCTTTTCTTGGCGCGTGGTTTGGCGCTTGGCTTGGCGCTTGGGTTGGCGCTTTTCTTGGCGCGTAGCTTGTCGCTTGGCTTGGTACTTTTTTGGCGCGTGGTTTGGCGCTTGTCTGGGCGCTTGGATTGGCGCTTGGCTTGACGCTTGGCTTGCCTCTTGGCTTGGAGCTTGGCTTGACGCTTGGCTTGGCGCATGCCTTGGCGCTTATCTTGGCGCGTAGCTTGTCGCTTGGCTTGGTACTATTTTTGGTGCGTGGCTTGACGTTTTTCTTGGCGCGTGGCTTGGCGCTTGGCTTGGCGCTTGGCAGTAGAGGGAAGTGGATGGTTCTGGAACCTCCCCCCACCACTTGGCCTTGAGTTCAAGGCCAAGGCCACGTTCAAGCCCAAGGTCACATGCAAGGCGAGGCCACGTGCAAGCCCAAGGTCATGTTCGAAGCGAGGCCACGTTCGGAGCGAGGCCACGTTCAAGGTCAAACCCGCGTTCGAGGTTGAGGCTACTTTAAAAAAATTCAAGGTCAAGATCGCGTTTACGGCCAAGGGCATAGAAAGAGCTAAGTAGTGCTTAGAACAGACTGCGCTTAACATATTTATTTAAAAAATTAGGCATGAAGTAAACGCCTAGGATACTTCATGTCTAAATTATGACTCGACTAGGATTCGAACCTAGGTCTCCCTGTATATCTGCAATCTGCAGCCGAGGGTATCTTTACCTCTAGACCATCGAGTCGGATAGAATATTTGGTTACTCATCCAGAGTACCTTCGTAGAGTGAAAGATACACATAATTTAATAAAAAAGTTATATTTAAGATGCACATACAAAGAGTAATTACAGTAGTGGCTAGACTAAATGATTATAATACCAACAGATTAAGAAATACGTTACAGACATACACATTAGAGCGAATAAAATAGTGCTTAAAACAATAGTAGATATACAGCAGGAATTATCCGCGGGCGAGAGCAGCTTCTTCAAGACATCAGGTTTATTTTTTAGCAAAATCGTTTGCCAATTCGTATCTACCGCATATGAAGGGAAATGGTATTTTATCTTGAACGTTAAAACGTTATGTTCAGTAAAGTTGTTCACTTGTATTTTAAAAACGGAAATAGTTGTCAAGGAACTGGTATCCATTTTACGCCACGTCACGTTGTGCACTCCATCATTGTAGGCGAAAGAAGCTGAACTGCACCGCGGCGGTTGAAGGACGTAGAGAATCCCATCATGAACTGCAGCGAGAGCAACCAAAAATTGTATTGGTAGCATGTTCAACAAGTCGATGGCAACTAGTGAATGGTTTGGCGCCGCACTTTGCATCACTTATGACAACAGCAACCTTTTGTTTTGTCGGCTACACCCGTTCCATTGTTGCCAGCCACATCTACTCCTCGGGATAAATGCAACGCATCGAAAAGTTGATAAGTCAAGTCTTCGATGGTTTGTATTTGCTGGTAGACCTTGGCAATTTTGCAGTTGGGTGACCAACGGAGGTGTTCAGATAGGGGTTTGTCATTGCGCTCCCAGCCAGAAATTTGAACTCCGCAGTGGAAACACTGTACGCAATTAATCGTGTCGCTGATGCAAAAGAAACCGGCACCTGCTAGCGATTCTGGAGTTTGACCTCGACTCCAATCGCCGAATGTTCGTAGCCGTTTGGAGTAGCTCCCAAATTCTGGATGTCGAGGTTCTGAGCTCATGATGGCAACTAACTACGCACACGTTTGTGAAAGTTTTATATTCTACAATTCAAGGTCACAATCTCGAAACTTTAAAATAAAACCACAGAAATATTTCTAAATATATTTATTTATTTCCAAGTATAAGTTATATATGTAACTTCCCCATCCTCCAGTAGGCCTAGGTACCGGTCCACTGGCTTGAAGATGTTGGTCTGCCACCACACAGCTGACGATCCGTCGAAGACTGCAGGCCACGTCCGTAAGGTGGTCGTCTCCGCTAGGGTCTCTCCTTGTAGGTTCAAGGGGTACTCCATTGTGACCACTGCCTGGAGAGACCGTTGAGAGGATGCTGGAGGGCAACTAGCCAAAAACCGGCGAAAATGACGGTAAAATTGTTCTGCATTCTTAAAGTTAGTTGCCATAGCTGCTTGATGATTATGGTAGGTGCTGGAGGATTATGATGACTGTTACAGAAAACAGGCAACTTAATATAGGAGCGTAGTCAAGGATGGGAACGTAGAAGGTCAAGGGTCTTACCTTGAGATTCACATATAAAGCGTAACGTTTTTCCACCACGGCTACCAGTCATCATGCCTGATATTGTTGTTGATGCGCTCTTTGAAGATGCTCCTACATTTTACAAGGAGTTTGAATACTTCATCACCTCCGAACCGAGACCTCCATCAGCTCGTCAACTCCAGGCTGCCGTAACAATAGACTATTCCATGAGTCTTGGAAGCGAGCGCCTATGGCAGTCGACCCTCCTGAGGACGCTACCCACCACATACGAGGGTGACCCATTCCTGTGGTGGCGGCGGCATGTAGAGGTCCCCATCCAGCGCTTTCTCGCTCGGCTAGCAGATGGGGATGTAGTATATATTACTTATTGTTGGTTTAATTAAATATATGTATATAAAGGTGTCTGTGTTTTTATTGCACTCCTAGCGACGTCTATGATTATTGATATTTTATAAGTAGAAGCCCACGATTTCAGTATTCATATCCAGTTCGACGCTTGAGCAATGCCTATCGATAAATTTGGCAAACATATGCATGCGAATTCCACGTCACACCCGCAGGTGTTTGTGGTTGAAGAGCTAAGCGAGCCTTTATATTATGAACGAGATTTACAACTAGTATCCATTGCCGTCAATTATGATAGATGGTACATCCTACCGCATGGTGACATCGAATATACTATTCCCTTCCGTGAAGCTGAAATAACAAACGTCTTACTTTATCCCGAAAATACCGAAATTTATATCAACAAGTTGGGGTCATATAACTTTCGCGAAATGATTGGGATGACATTAAAAAGGGGTGATATGCTAAAATTTTGGGCAGTCAAGCCAAATATGTTATATGTGGAATTTCAACTCAAGGTTCCCATAATTGTTGATTCCAAAAAGGTAGTGCAGTAAACATGACTTCAAGGTTGCGTTTACGCTCACCTCCTACCACATATAACCTTGGAAATGTGAAAATAAAAGCGCGTAGAAGAGTCTGCAAGGGTAGTAGCATCCGATAGTCGTGCAGAAATGGAAGCCTTGTTGAAAGCTATCGAGGTAGTTCAGAGTAATAAAGCACGAAAGCCGCAACCACTGTTCTGTCCAGAACTTCTGAATAGTAGGACGTACAAATTAAATAAATCAAGTTCTAAGTACGTGAGTGTAGGGTTTGATTGGAGTTCGCAATTTAACCCAAGTATTATAATACGGGGTGCCAAAAATGACTGGGTGCAGTTAAATGAATGGGAGTGGACAGCCCTGATTGCAAATCAGGGAGTGATTTCCAACTACTTCTATTCTCTCGACGGTGAGTGGCCAGCTCTGGAAATAGGGAAGAAGAGCATTGTATTTGAAGCGATCCAGACAAGGAAAATAATCAAATTGGAGGAAGTGGGCTTGTCAGAGGTGCGTTTAGCGAGCGAAACTGTAGAAGAATTGTGGCGCTTGCAGAAACTCGTGGAAGCGCGATTCGCACAATTAAAAGCGTTACACTTTGAGAGTTTCTATAAAGAAATAGTGAAGGGTGTAGCAAACCTTTGTGGAGACTGTTTAGTAAATGTATGGTCTGTAGTGGATCAGCTGGAGGAGAACTCTGAAAAGACTGCGTGTATGGTGGAAGTGCTAACGTTCGCAAGTTCTATGGTAAAGTGCGACATCGAAGTGGAAGCCCTGAGTCGTCAGTTGGCAGTGTAGTCATGTGGATGAATTATAGAGAGGCTGCTCGACCGGCTGCAAGAGACGTACCTAGTGCGGTTGAACGATTAGTGAGTTCGTTAAAGGATTTAGCTTTCGAAGCGTCGCACGAAGTCGTATATGGGTTAGGACGTTCCGGATTCAGTGACGAAGAGTTGTATAAAAAAGAAAAACAGTACAAAAACGGTGCAGCTGTCGGTCAACTATTTTTAGACGGAGCCATAAATGAAGGCCTCCTTGTAGATTTAATGGATAGTCTTGGCCTAAAATGGCATATGTGTGAAGTAAAAGCCTTTATAGAGAGGAAGGAAAATGAAGAAGAGCGTGCAGTTTGACGACTCGAAGAATAAGATGTACAATTTGCATACGTGGACGTATGCGTTTCGAGAAGCTCGGAGAGGACGGTGGGAACGAGAAGCTGTGGATAGGTTGCGGTTCCATCGGAGGATACTTACTATGGATGAAGTACTGCGAGACGTCTTGTGCGCCGAACATAGGCGAACAATTTATGTAGAGCGCTTTTCCACTAGTACGTAGATGTTTAATCCGTGTAGTTAAACGGTATATATTGTAAACAAATAAAAACAATAAAAATTAAAAAGATTGTTTTATTCCATTATGTAGTGATTATAAATATGATACACGTTAGATAAAGCGCAATAACAAATCGGTTTGGAATGATATAAACAAGCGGGTTGTGATGGGGTGAGGGCCGGTCTTTCTTCCACTTCGATGATTGGGATGGTAGTAAAGCGGCGTAGAAAAGTTGCCTTTTCTCGACCTTTCACATATATTTCGGTGACACCTTGCAGAAGACGTCGTAAGATTGCAGGAAACATGTATGCTGGAGTAAATCCCTCATTCCAGTCGATGCAATGGTGATTAGTCATTACCCAGTGGGCTTGTTGTTGTAAATGAGGTGTTAAGGAATGGAGGGCGAAAGGGGGTTTAAAAATGTGGTGAGATACTGAGGTACCGTCGTAGGAGGCCAATTCTTTTGGGGTAAAGTGCTTATCGGACGTCTTAAAACCTTGAATATCGATAATGATCTTCATCGTATTAGGTATAGAGAGCATGGTCTAGTTACGCTAAAAGTCGAGGTGCAACTGAAGTATTTTTGCGAAATTACAGTTGTTTAACTGCTTTTGACAATGCGTTGTAAGTAAAAACCCGATCGTGAAGAACGAGACAATACGCAGTTGTGTTGGCTGGCACGTTAGCGGAAGTTTCAAATTCAACACGAAAAACGACAGCGTTTGCATGAAGGTAGTCTTTTTGATGGGAACAATCGATTACAACAATGGGCGCCTTGTCTGCAAAGTCATGGCGGGAGAAGAAGGGCTCATCGATTTTGCTATAATAAGATGATTGAAACTTGGAATACATGTCGTATAATGTTGCGTAATGATTGAGTGCATAATTGTTATGTAAATTGTCGTATGGGAATCGTTCGGTGTTTAGATAAACTCGGAAATTAGTAAGACCAATTTTATCGAAATTAGCATTGTCCTTAGCGATTAGCCCCGAACGACCTGATTGAAACCCTACGATGACATATCTGGGGGTTTGTAATTTTGTGCTTGTAGCGATAGCGTGAGAATGTTGAGTCACAGCATGAACACCGGGTATGATATGAAGCTGCCAGCTGCGAAATGCGACTTGAGTGTCAATATTTTTATCGATGTATTTGGTCAGGGCTAATTCTTGAGCAAGACCTGGAGTGATATGAGGAACCTTCCAATATAGTTTGTCAATCGTAACTTTAGCCGTCTCCCCTACGGTAGCACTGAATACGGCGTCGGCATCGGTATTGCTGCGAATTAATACGAGTTCTTGTCGGATGTTAAGTATAACTTTACCATAATCTTCGGCGAATCCTAACAGCATTCTCAACGGTATGCAGGCACTAAAGTTACCTTCCTGATCGGTAATGGCAGGGTCGCCGCCGGCAAACCAACCTGCATTTTGAAGCTTTTTAACGTCAGCGGAACTGTAGGACACATATCCCTTAAGAGTAGACGTAATACCAGGTTTGGTGACAGAGTCGACAACGACGCCATTGATTTCGTATCGGATTTCGCTAAATAAGTGAGCCAAACCATTGTTAAGGAATTTAGCCGTTGTAACTTCACCGTTTTCCTTCCGCAACTTTCCCTCTAGGTACAGATAGCTCAGGCCGGGAAGAGTTGACATATCTTCGGGAATTGGAATTCGAATTTCATCGTTATAGTCAAAACGGTTTGTATACGGTTGATGTGTGTGCAATTGATTGCTAATGATAGAAGTGTCGACGAGGACTCGCTCTCCAATATTTAAAATACTCATTACACTATTGTAAAGCCTAAGGACCGCAAGAAGTCTCTGTTTGCTTTAGTTAGCTGCGTGGTGGACGAAGCCGTACTGATCTTACGAGGGTGTGGGCGACGATTCTTATAGGAAGTAAAGCAGGGGTGGTACGGAGTGGTGAATCGAAAACCCATTACAGTTTCTTTAAATGTAATGTTACCGTAACGGTCTCCTTACTAAAACTGACAGGATTATCCGATTGGTCTAGTATTTTAATAGTTAAGTTAGTGATCTGTTTCGTGCTGATCGGTAGGTAGATGACTGGGTTAGGGGTTTCCACTATTTTGTACCCGGGTGGTACTATGGGGAAGAATTGGTGAATGATATGGCCGGGCTTACCATTTTTATATGAACCAACGGAGATGTTGCAATGAATAAGAATCGAGTTGATGTTCAAAATTTTCGTAACATGTTCAGCTGTGTGCCACCTATCTGCAGCATAAATTTTTTTCTCAAAGCCTAACATGTCCCGGATAGTATTGTCGCTTTGAAAGTCGATTGGAACGGTGGACTTTATTTCGGTTTTTAAGGTGCTGTTGTTTCCACGTAGCAGTACCTGTTTAACACCCGCATCAGAATCGAGTTGGTTATGTAAAAATTCAGCAATGTCGGTAATTTCATATGCTCCCTCCGGTATAATAATAGGAGGTTCTCCAACAAGATGAAATTCATTGTTGGGAGGTCTAACGTTTGGAATAGTATAGTAGGTTTCGAAACTTAACAATCCCAAGACGTATTCGCTACCATCGTCTAAGAAAATGGGAGGGTCAAAATTTGCAGTAAGAACAGATGAATCTCCCGTAAGAGTGAATATACTGGACATGATGAAGCGCGGCACTTAAACTGACGACAAAAGCGGTTTCGCAAAGTTATATAAGAATTTGAGACACAAATGTCCGCATGTGTATGATGCGAGTTTTTGATATCTATTAGAGTTGTACATAATTGTGTTGTTGCTACCATCGCTGCGAAAGTAGTTTACTAATTCGGGAGGAGGTTGTAAGCGACCTATGCTATCGAAATACAGAACAAATCGATCAGCTTTAACGTAGGCTGTCCAATGTGTGCCAGGTCCAACATCATCGTCTAAGTTAGTAACACCACATTCTCGTTGACGAATTTTGTCGGGTAGAGCATCTCGCATAAATATCCCCCTAAAATGGGGAATTTCGAAGCGTTTAACGTACTGTGCAATATCGATGTTCGTCAACGCTCGGCGTGGTAGCTTCAACGGTAGTTTTTTGACTGATACGGTCGTAGATATAGCCCTTTTCCTCGAGCAATGGATTCCATAGCTTTGTTATGTCGCTCTTTTTCCTGGAGATCCTTTTTAGAAGCCTTTGAGTCGCCAACCGCTTTAGCGACTGCTGCAGCACCGCCTCCGAGAGACCCCAATGCTCCTAATGCAGCAAGTATGGGTACAAGCGGCAATATACCTCCTCTCTTGGGAACAGGTACTACTCTAGAACGAATTCGGCGTTTCCTTCGCGATTTAAAAACGACCGCGCCTCCAATACGTTTACGCCTACTACACCTTGTACGCTTCCGTTTTCTAGATACCCCCGTACCAAATTTTTGCGCAATACCGACAATAGGTAGTGCACGCTTTCGTTTCCGGGAGACTCTTACACCAACAGTGGGTTGTGTACGCTTCCGTTTTCTAGATACTCCCGTACCAAATTTTTGTGCGGCAATAGGTAATATACGCCTTCGTTTTCGGGGGACCGTCACACCAGCAGTGGGTAGTGTACGCTTCCGTTTTCTAGATATCCCCGTACCAAATTTTTGCGCTGCAATAGGTAGTGTACGTCTTCGTTTCCGGGGTGTTTCCATAACAGCAATGGGTTCTGTACGCTTTCGTTTCCGGGAGACTCCCATGCCGAGTTTGGTTTTCCCTTTCATAATCCCTGTAACAGCAAGAGCTGCCGCTCTTTCTCCAAGAGTAGAGTCTTTTGCTTTAACGCGTTCCCAAGCTTTCTGTGCAAGAACTTTATCCGCCGCGTGACGTGTCGAAAGATTGCTAGATTGTGAGTATGCGATGTCGTGTTGCTTGCAAGCCTCGTCCAGAGGGTTTCTTCCTCGATCACCTCGAGAAAGCCGTTTGTTTAAACGAGTGCCAGGTCCGCAAAACTTGTAACCTGGTATATGTAATTCGAAGGGTAACTTGTCAATAAGGGTGTTCAACAAACCGCGACCTTTCCGTCTTACGATTCGACGACGACTACGAGTTTTACGTCTAGTATAACTCATCTTAAAGAAACGCTCGTCGAAGAGCGACTGACGATGTGAAGCTCAAAGGGGGTAGATATATACTTAGCACAGCGCGGTTAGAAGCTAGTTCGTCCCCGTCCGAAAACGATGAAGAACGTCAAACTTGTGAAACAAAAATGTTCGCTGCCGGTAGTAAATCATACAGTAAATTCCATGTCACAGAGGTTCAGACGACACGGCACTTTACTGGGTATAGGATGTAAAAGGGGTTTGATCATTGGTCCTTCCGGCTCTGGGAAAACCAATGCGATGATCAGTCTTTTGCTGCACCGCAATGGGGTGCGGTTTCTCAACTTGTATTTGTATTCGAAAACCCTTGAGCAACCTAAATACAAATTTCTGAAGATACTTCTGAAGTCACTAAAAGAAATCGGATTCTACGAATTCAGCGAGGGGTGTGAGGTTATCAAACCACACGAGGCGAAAGAAAATTCTGTTATTGTGTTTGATGATGTGGCATGCGACACTCAAAGCATAATTAGAGATTATTTTAGTTTCGGACGTCATCGAAATATAGATTGTTTTTACCTCTGTCAGACTTACTCATCAATCCCGAAACAACTGGTACGAGATAATGCGAATATCATAATCGTATTCCGGCAAGACCACACCAATCTTAAACACATTTACGATGATCACGTAAACACAGACATGTCATTCGAAAAGTTTAAAAACTTATGTTCCCACTGTTGGATCAAAGATCACGGATTTTTAGTTATCGACAAAGAAAGCGAAATCAACGCCGGTCGTTATAGAAAAGGGTTCGACAGTTATTTCACTATATAGGCATGGACCACTGCTGTACAAATTATTAGTCTACGAACAACGACAGTAATAGCAACATGGACAAACGGTTAGTAAGCGATCTTATTAAAGCTAGAAAGGCTGTCAGGCGGAAATATGAAACTTTAAAAGCGGATATCGCCGAATCGCAGACGGCTCTTGCGGAGCAATTTAAACCAATTTCCCAACCACTCACGGAATTGCTAACATCCATTAAGCAAGAAGGAGGTCAAACAATACAGCAAGAAGTAGGACCTATGCTGAGAACCATCAAACGACGAGTGTCCACACCATCTATCCTACCCCGTCCGAGAAATGGCAAAACCCCCGTACGAGCGTCAACCCCCGACATTGCCATTCCCGGACCATCGACTTCAGCGTTGGTAACATCCACACCTAGATTTCTTGACAGAGAAGTATTGTATGAGAGTTTACCGGATGAGGAGCAACAGGTGGAGGCTCAAGAAGAAGCGGCAATTGAAACTTCGGTAGCAGAGGCTAGGGAAACCGTGCGACAAATGATGGAACCGGAAGTTCTAGGGGAATACCTGGAACAGTTCTCAGGGTTAGCTAGAAAATATATCGAGGGAATGATACGAGATACAGAGAGCAAGTACGATCTCCATTATGGAGTTCGATGGGACATAGACACTGATAAATTTGCAATTGGAAATAAACAGCTTACTTTTGAGGGTCAGGACATGGTTATTACAGATCACGGAAATAGAATAGTATACAAAGGCACCCCCGGCTTTTACGAATTAATGTTCTTAAAGAAACCGTTGATTTATACAACCAAAGACCATGAAAATTACTATGACATAGTGAACCGGTCCGCCGCAAATCGTAAGAACTACGATCCAACCCAAGGGATAAGCGGTAACGCCGGCTCAAAATATATGAAAATAGTACGCCCCCTGGCTACCTCCTCCGGCATTAGACAACCTACCAGAGCCGCATCGAGGGTGCAGCGTACCGGAAGGGGGTTATTAACAGTAACCAATAAAAAAGTGGAATTTGTTCCTTGGAAAGATCCAAATTCATTAGTGGATCGTCTGCGCATATTATTAGCCTCTCAGGTAGCGGGGCACACCGGCCATTCCAACGAAATCGTAAGCATCACCCAAGCTCTACGAGAAGCAAAAATAATTCATTAAGACGAGTACAAAAGCAGAGGACCTATTGAATTACGATCAGAAGGTGTTAGACGATAGAGTAATGCCCATAGACAAATTTGGACGCCACTACCATAGCGCGCGCTACGGTTCTCATCGCAAACATATCTTTATGAAAGTTCAAAATGTAAACCGACTCCATATAGAGGTACCACTGCTGCTAGTGGGGCGTGGTTATGATGAAAGCGGATATTCCAAAATTTTCGGTAATAATGAGTACATTTTTCCTTTAACGATCGGTGAGATCATAAGTGTTCAAGTCAACGGACCTTTGGTAGTATCACACATCAACGGCATCAAACACGACACGCTTGTCGGTAAGACATTGCGGCGAGGAGATAAACTGAAATTCGAATCCATAAACACTAAGTTATACGTGCAACTGCTGCTTAAATGTCCCATAGCAGTCGATACAGCAACATTCGGCAATGAGTCCTAAGGAGGATCTAGTTGCAGAACTTCACAAACCAGCGCGAAGAAATTTCAAGAGACGACGGGTGATTCTCAAAGGATTGCATGATTTACTACAAGCGGATTTGGTGGAGATGCAACCATATGCACGAAGCAATAAAGGTTATCGATACATTTTAGCTGTTATTAATGCGTTTTCTAAATACTTGTGGGCTCTCCCGGTAAAACGGAAAACGGGAAAAGATGTAGCAGCAGCTATGCGAAAAGTTCTTGCTAATATGAAGGTATCTCCAAAAAACGTACAAACCGATTTGGGAAAAGAATTTTATAACAGCGATTTTCAAGCATTGATGCGACGTTACAAGATAAATCATTACAGCACGTATTCAACTATGAAAAGCAGCATCATAGAAAGATGTAACCGCACCCTTAAGAACATGATGTGGAAGCAGTTTAGTTTGCAAGGGTCCTACAAATGGTTGGACATTCTGCCCCAACTTTTAAGCAAATATAACACAACCAGGCATAGGACAACAGGTATGAAGCCGGCTGAAGTTAATCTTAAAAATGCCAAACGTCTGTTACACACCGTGTACAGCCACACAAAAACTGTAGATCCGACACCTCAAAAGTTTCATAAAGGAGATTCTGTACGCATTAGTAAATATCGTTCGATATTTAGCAAGGGCTACACACCCAGCTGGAGCAACGAAATATTCAAAATAGCCACAGTGCGACTTACAAATCCTACCACCTACAAACTCACCGATCAGGAAGGGCAAGAAATCAAAGGTGGATTTTACGAGCACGAATTACAGAAAACCAAACACTCGGACGTATACCTGGTAGAAAAGGTGTTGAAGAAGAAGGGTAATCAGCTTTACGTAAAGTGGTTGGGATTCGATAATCGTCACAATTCTTGGATATCCAAAAACAATGTTGTATAACTTATTATGATTCTATAGAACTCTTTCAATAAAACACTTTTTTTTGTTTTACTACCATTTATTTTCTTTAAATAAAAACTTTTTTCTGTTTTACAGTAATTTATTATTGTAAATGCTAAACATGAGTGACTACAGTGTTAAATAACAAATATACTTGGTAATGCGGACCCAAACAATCAGATTTTTCGTAAAATTTAACTTACTACCTATATCATACAAGCTAGTGTTCTTAACCTATACTATAATTGCTATATACAATAACTAAACCTACAAAGTACAAGAAAGCCGTGTAGGACCTCTGCTGTTAAGTAATAACGAATACTGTTCCGCGAACATATTGCTACGTCATCGTTTCGGCAATGCGCAGCAAGTTGTCTAGACGACTGTAAACATCTATATCACGGTGACCCCACGCTAAGGTTTTGGTAGTATTAGGAATAAGGAAGCGTTTATCATCTCGCGAAGAAAGTGCAACCTTATTCATTAATTCGGTGTACATAGTGTGTAAATGGGAACGAAACACATACATCTGACAAAATACAACTTCCCTCTTGTTTTCGGCTACAGATTTATAAATTTCGGTGGTGAGGTGATTCCGAACAGCACTCTTTCTAACTCCCTTCGCCTTTTTGGCTTCCTTACCAACAGCGTTTACACAGTATGTTTTTGCACCGACCCCGTAATAGCTACACACAGCCACCCCAGCGTACTCATCCTTAAATTTGCCAACAACAGACTCGGTTCTCGAAATTCCGTGCAAACCATTCTTGTAATTTGATGTATCAAAGAGATCAAGGTGCTTTTGCATGTCCGCGTAAAAATTTTCAGTAAAAATTTCCAGGATGAATGAGTCAGTGTCAGAATAGAGTAGAGACACATTACGGCCGTATGTATGCTTCAAAAATTTGTAATAAAAATCGTACATTACCGTTTTCGAAAGATCTAAAACTGAGAAACCAACATAAATGGGTTTGTTATATAAAACCGACGTTCTGTTCATTTCCACTGCTATTAAATTTTCCCCAAACCGAATTCTATCTTTAAAGTTAGGTTTCGATATCAAAGCTTCTGCCCCCATTCTATTACCAATTTTCTCCCAATGACTAATTAACTTTACAACAACCCTTTTGTCCACGTTTTCCATGGTTTTACCAAAGACGCTATTGTTAGCTAGTTTGAATGAATTTCGGTTAAATTCATTGTCAGACTGGTTACGTAAATTTGTGTTTAAATCGATGTAGGATCTGAGCCATGGAGATTGTCTAAACTTAAGTATTTTATGCGTTTTAACCAAAATCAAGCCGGCCTCTAAACATTGCCTCAAATTTCTGTAGTGAATAATATAATTGTGTTTGTCATACAAATTTGGAATTAATTTTGCATTTTTAAATTTTCCCTGTGGAGGCACCAATAGCTCGGGGCAAAAGGGGAAGTCATTGTGATCGTCATGTAAATTTTCAGGGTACCGCAAGTCAACTTCCAACACGTACCCAGTATCTGAGTCGTCCAAAATTTGAAATACGTCAAAACTATCAATTTCCTCGTCAGTCAACCAAACAAAACCACCTTGCGGTAGAAACTGTCTCATACTATGGCCATAAAGGTTGGTGGCGTCTAAAAACACAAGAAAAGAAGTGGGCTTTGAAGCGTCATAGTTACCCGCAAATTTATTGTTGGCAATAGCCTTTCGCCCGACACAAGTACTAACTCCCCCACGAATACCCTTTCTAAAAAAGTGAAACATATCCATATCCGTCAACAGTTCCAACTCAACCCCCGTATATTTTAACATGGCGTCCCAACTTAAACCGGGGGCGGTGAAGTACTGCGCCGGATCTAAATTATATTGATTTAAATAAAAATTGCGAAAGTTTTCGAAAACGTCTGCCAATATAAACACGTCACATTTGAGGTAAACATCGGAATAGTCGCCCAACGTTTCACATTCGAAAGTTTTCCAGACCTTAACGGCACGCTCGTAATCGACCTCAGTAATATGCGTCTCGGTTAAATGATCATAAAACTGGGCGATTGTGGGCAACGCCGGCTCATCTAATTTTGTAAATGAATCCAGATACGAATAGGGAAACACACCTTTCTGTCTCATCAGTTCGAATTTGATGTCATGTCCGAATTGCTTATGAATTTCAACACACTGATCATCTGATAACGTGGCGGCCAGCGATGCTAAAGAAGAACTTAAAAATCGGTAACTATCTAAAAATCGAATTTGCATATAAACGTTTTTCCGTTTTCCGTCAACAACGACTTCATCTACCCAAAGACGTTTGCCAAATGAAATATATTTTTCCTTATTTTCTGGAATGACATCAAGCTCTTCGTTATTTTGAGCTAACTGTTTTACAAAAAGGTGGGAATCGTAATTTAAATTGTGAAAAAATACGGGAATAAAATTTGGAAGTTTATAATTTAGATTGCAATTAGAATGGGCAGCTCCCCGATATTCTCCGGTCAAATGGTCGTGATCGCGAACCTTTACGTTCTCCTCTCCAAAAGGACGATTGCAAATATGACATGAAGCAGCATCCTTAAAATTTTGAATTTCTTGCGGAGCCAGAGGCTTGAGGGGTACAACATGCTTCAAACTGTTGGAATATAGCTCGCGAACGTCTCTGTCTAGACGTTCAACAAACACGTCCACAGCATCCTCACCCCTATAAATTTCGAATTTGGATAGAGTATCATCAAAAGAACATTTCAAATAATACGCGAAAGAATACGGTTTGTGCTCGCACGTTTTGATCGTATAAGGTCTTTCGCGATCCGGCTCCTGATCCCCACCATCGACAGGTGATAAAACTGTCTCGAAATCTGCATAGATGCAAAATGGCACTTTCAATTGCTTATGATAATTATCAAATTTAAGAATGTTCTGAGGCCTCACCTCCCCACACTTATCCGTGATCGGCTCTGTCGTAGGCAACTTTGTGCATACATGATTACAGTCAAAAAGCTTATGGTTCTCCAGATGGGCATCGGTGCGAAAGTAATTTAGACAACCATTACAAAAATGTTTCGCATTGGCCCTAGCCGTTATTTGCCGCGAAACTAACCTAGACAAATCAGCGATCCAACAGTAGTGGCTATTACCTTCGCCGTCTGTTAGAAGCAGTAAATTTATATGTCTCTTTTTTATACGTGGCGAATAGTACAGAGGTCCCACAACTTCATATATGGTAATATCGTTTTGAAAAGTTTTTTCCAACGCGTATACATTTATAGAAAGTTGAGGGTTATTTTTTTCAAATTTAGAAATATCGCGCAATCTAACAGGGAATTTAATGTCCTCAAAATTTAAAAAATCCCAGCAATCCGGATACGAACTCGTTCGATTAGACGGTCCATCTGGTTCGCAGAGGGCCGAGGTTACCGCCCACCCGAAACAACGCTCGTCCTTGACGTTTTGGACGTTCACGATCGCTTTCTTGGTCTGAATCTGCTCCGGGAGCGGGATATACGAAGACGCCCGAAACGGATTGAATTTATTTATATTTAATTCTAGGTACAGCAGCTGCTTCAAGATCCACCCTGTAAACATTTTGCGGTTAGTAACATTAACAAGAATTACAATTGTAATACACACCTGAATCGCGTTCCTCAAATTCGGACACCTTCTGGTCCAATATCCCCGTTAAATTATCATATAATTCGTTCAAGTCTGTACCGCGAGTTACCACCTCGTTGGTCGTATTAAAACTTTTGACGTCTTGTACATCTTGAGTCTCCAAAATAAAATACCCGAAAAGTTCGAAATTTAATTTTATACTGTTTAATTTGGTCAGTTGTCCTTCTATTAGACCTATAATTTTGTCTTTCAATTCCGTCATATATTCTACAACACTTATATGATAATTTTCCGTGGACACCCTGTAGCTGGCAACACGGGACTTGAAGGCGCTTGGAAGGGCTACCACTCCTTTCTCCAGGTGGATGACATCACACCGCCTCGTGTGACGATTGCTCCTCAGGTGTCCAACGAAACAAGTCCGACGAACATTTTCATCACACACGTCGCAGTATTGCGTCTTGGGGAGCTGTTCTGTTAAACCAAACGTTGGAAAACATGAAACACTACAATAGAGACGCACTCACCACCGCTGGAGTCATTAGGTCTTGGACGTTTACTCGCCGATGGTCCCTCACCAGCTGCTACCGAAGCCTCCATAGCGTCACCTGTAGGAAACACACAATCGATATAATCAACAGCAATCACCACGTTTCCACTTACCACTCGTCGATGGGTGGCCCAGCTCGTGGCGACAGCTATCTCTTCGATGGCGAAACAAATTGTCAGCTCTGGTGAAGGACTCTCCACAAGCAGTGCACCTGAACATAATGGCAAATTAGTCTCGCGCAATCGGTTAATATACTAATTGCGCGATTAGCTACCCAGCTCGAGGCTTACTATTCACAAACGCAATGAACACCTTTATTTATAAACACTGATTAACAAATTAAACCTCGAACGGATTACCCAGGTGTCACCACGGGGAGGATTCGCTTTGGACACCCTGGAGAGGATAGGGGGGCAAGGTTATTTGTGTTAGAGGTGTATGATATGTTAAACGATTATCTACTCGTTACTTAGCTTTTTTATCGAGCTCCTGACGTCTTGCACGAATCGCACTCTCCACAGCTAACAGATCTTCAATTAGCTCTAGCCTTGCTAACGCAGCATTCTTAAAGATGTCCATGTTAGTTGCGCTGTGGCCGTGGCGGATCTTAGGTAAAGCAGCTATGCTTTTTAGGTACTCATCATGCATCGTCGCTTCTAGGCTGGCGGCTCGAATTTCTAGGGAGCTAATAACAATATAAGCTACTAAACTGGGAAAAGCACGTTCTAAACACCTTCAATGTTAAATAACATATATGGATAAAAAATAATATCTAATATACCTTAGATAATGTTCTCCACTGCGAAGATCAGCAGCTTTCGCATCTATTGCATTCCGATTAGACACGTATTCACGTTCGGCACGCTGGGATGGCGAAATGTCATCCATGTCTTCCTCCTGCGGGGTAGACGTAATCGACACCACAGTATCGATTACGTCACTCCCAGTGGCTACAACAGCTACACCACCCGAAACCGGAGATGCGTGTACAATTACAGAAGGCACTGCGGCCACATTTTCCGAAGGTTGGATTGTTAGCCGCTTCGAAATTTGACTGGTCGGTCGACTTGAGCCGGAGTCTATCTCCAAACCATCTACAAGGGTTGTAAACTCTTGCGCCGCACCGTCGCCGGAAGCCGCCTTTTCCAATGGAATGTCGTCAAAATCGAACGCTTCCATAAACATTTCCGTTTGTGATAGATGCGGAGACTCAGATTGCATCGGAATATTTTGGAATTTTGGAGTAGACAGTTCACCAACTGTCCTACTATCAAATGTGGATACATTTTCCACTTGAACCTGAAATTCTCCCGTTTTCTTGTCAGTCTCCACATTCATATTCTCTATATATTTCCTAAAATTGAATTTTGCCGGTTTTTTTTGTATTTTCTGACCTTTCTTTAAAGCTGATTTTAAAATTTTGCTCGAACCTTGGCTACTTGGAGAAATAATTTCGTAATTAGGAGCAATTAATACGTCACTTAAAACATTTATGGCGGCTGGCGGCAACCCCTGTGCGGAACTGGGGCGTGAAACGCTTGGTTCCGTGCAGGCGCAAAGTTTAACTTTACCCTTTTCCGATGTTTTCTTCAAGCTAAGCCTCGAGTATTTAGACATCTTTTTGGGTAGTAGAACACCTCTACAAGATTGGCACACAGTTGACATTGCAAAAGCAGGTAACAGAATGGTTTGCTGCAGCTTGGAGGTCTGCATTTATACGAAATGCGAAGGCCAACTTCAACTTTCAATATTAATTTAATTACGATGCTAATTTCCTTAAAGATATAGCAAAATTTTATTAAGAAAAGTTATTCAGAATGTAAAATTAAACCACTGTATGAATTTTCGGAAATATCTGATTACTTTGAAAAACTTCTCATTGTTTGCAATTATTGCGCTAAACCGAATTCTATTTTCAAAAGTGCTGCCTCGTTAGTTCATAATACGGCAAAATTTTATTAAGAAAAGTTGTTCAGAATGAGAAACTATATCCCTCTGTGAATTTTCGCAAATATCTGATTACTTTGAAAAACTCTAATTGTCGGTAATTGTGCTAAAACGAAATTTATTTTCAAAAGTGCTGCCTCGTTAGTTCATAATACGGCAAAATTTTATTAAGAAAAGTTGTTCAGAATGAGAAACTATATCCCTCTGTGAATTTTCGCAAATATCTGATTACTTTGAAAAACTTCTCATTGTTTACAATTGCGCTAAACGAAATTTATTTTCAAAAGTGCTACCTCGTTAGTTCATAATACGGCAAAATTTTATTAAGAAAAGTTGTTCAGAATGAGAAACTATATCCCTCTGCGAATTTTCGCAAATATCTGATTACTTTGAAAAACTCTAATTGTCGGTAATTGTGCTAAAACGAAATTTATTTTCAAAAGTGCTGCCTCGTTAGTTCATAATACGGCAAAATTTTATTAAGAAAAGTTGTTCAGAATGAGAAACTATATCCCTCTGTGAATTTTCGCAAATATCTGATTACTTTGAAAAACTTCAATTGTCGCAAATTGTACATAAATTTTCCATTGATACACTTGTTTACGAACTTTTAAGCGGATCGATCCTGCCGCATTTGCAAGGGTCGTCTAAAAGTCGAAGCAAACAAATAAAAGGAGCATTTGCCCGGATCAAAAGATGTTTTTAACATAGTGTAAATTTTCCATTGAAGTCAGTTGTTTACAGAAATGCAAATGCATCCTGCTGCATTTGCCCAGGTCGTCTCAAAGTCGAAGCAAAAAAATAAAAGGACCATTTGCCTGGGTCAAAGATGTTTTTAACATAAGTGTAAATTTTTCCATTGACGTCACTCTTGTTTACGAAGCAGAAATGCATTTGCAAATAATACGTCCAATTATGATTTGCACGACTTTTTCATAACAAATTGTAGTTTGCATTATTACTAGGAAGCGAATTAACTATTGTTTTAAAAAATATTATTAGTCACATGTATTTTTTAATTCATATCACTTTTAAAGTGCATGAATTATTTATTGATTATTACCGTTTTAAACAATGCCACCACGTCAATTAAACTTTACTACAAGTTATGCATTATTGGCTTTTCGCGTACTTATTAAAAATGATATGAATTAAAAATTACAGGTGACCTACCCTGCAGAAAGCAAATTTCACTATATGCAATTATTATGCTACTTAAAATAAATAATTTAAATACATATTACAAAATATGCCGTGTCGGGTATTAAAAAACGTGTTTTTTTATGAGAAAGCTAATGCTGTTACAAAAAATCAGTTAATTTAAAACTATGATTAGATAGCGCCGTAATTAGCAAACATTAAAAATTTGCTGCATAATTTCTCAACCCTTCCCTCCAAGTCGAGATGTAGGTAGGAGAGATTTGGATATAAAAGCAGCCGCTGTTGCATTACAAAATCACAGTTTCCTCAGCTGCAACAATCTGCTCCATTGGTAAGATATGTTTGTATATATGTTTTATTTTATATGTCCATGTCTTAAAATTCTTGTATCATCATTATTAAGATATTTGATTAGAATTTTTTTTGCATTGTACTGTTACTTCGCTATTATAAATTCTCAAACATTTTTCAGATAAAATCAGACCAGAGAAATGGGTAAGATGCTTGTTTTTTTTTTTTGTATTTTTAACAGTATACATGCAAGAAATTTACAGATCAGTTTCTTGAAAGCGTCAAGTGCGGCCCAGTCCAGTCGCCTTTCGGTAATTTTTTTGTAAATTTTAATAGTTGACGTAATAAATTTTGATAATTTTTTTAGAGAAAGCTTTAATCGAATACGTCAAGGAAAAGTATAGGACTGTAAGAAAATTATATGTTTATAAATCCGGTTCACAATACATTTATTTTTAGGATGACGTAGCAACCATAGGCAACTGCGATTACGTCCCGGAAGCCATTTTGTTAGAGACAAGGTGGTTTCTGGGCGTAAAATCAAACTCTACAGAGACCTGGAACTAATGGAGATGATTTGGGCCGTTTACGTAAGTAGGAGAGAATTGCTTCTTTGAGAAATTACATGTCTTTCTACAGCTATAGTGGAGCCGCCCACATCATTCCACCACTGTCCAACCACACCATTGAACCGCATCATCGTTACATTACAGGTATGTTACCAGTTGTAAATATGAGTCCGGCAGAATGACCGACCCTGTTTCAATTGTTAATAACTGTTTTAGTAAAAGCTTGCCAATTTTAGTTATTTCTTTAATAAGCTACTTCTCTTTTCACAGTTGAAATGCAGTTGGTGTGGTTTTTTCGATCGAACACCGTCTGTTTCGCCCCCGAGTGGGAGGTAGAAAACCTCACCAATGGCGATGTGAGGGTATGGCTTCGGGATTTCTCGTGGAGTCCTGAGCTACTACATCCTCTACTCGTCTTGCTTCGCACCCGAATCTATCCGTCCGGGCGTTGTGCCTTCTTCCACTACGTGGAAGGGCACCTATGCACGACGGATGGTGAATACATCGGAGACCTCAACATCCCAGAACTGAACAACATCAGGTCAAGGCTGTTGAATGCGGACTCGGCCGGCATTGACCAGCCTGATGAAGATATGCTGTTGGATAGGTCGTCTACACCGTCGAGTCTCGGATCGGATGGGTTGTCCATACCTGATGACATCAGTCTCATATGGAGTCCAAATGATCCGAGGATTAACGATATGGATCACGTATCTGACACCATATCTTCTGTTGGAGATAGCATTTTCGACGTCTCCACGCAAGGTTGGTCTTCGGGTGGGGAAAACGGTGACAGTGGTGGTGAAGGAATGGAAAACGGTGACAGTGGTGGTGAAAACAATTCAGGGTACGAAAGAGACGTTGAGGAGTAGATTTTAAGTTGTTAGGTTAGGTTAGTTTCTAAGTTAGTCAGTAAGTTATTTGTATAATAAACGTTTTAAAAATTTTAATTTTTTATTACATCGTTATAACTACATGATAAACACTTATTGTTCCAACGTTTGCTGTTGTTGGGCGTATTGTTTAAACACAATATCATATCTAATGACGTCCAAAGCATACTTTAGCATTTCATGCATGCAGTATACATTTTCGGATTTTATTGGCGGTAACGCATCCTCAATGCTTCGTTTAAAGTCGCCGGGTAAATTCCAAACGCCTTGGATTATACTACTGTAGATATTTTCAAAATTTTGACTTTTCAATAGTTCAGCTTTAGACTCCAGCAGCGGTAGCAACCCCCACAATTCTGCTACTGATTGCATACCGAGATACACTTGGGATCGCTTAAGTTCCTGCAGCACAATCACTTTCTTATTTCCGATTTTTTGGAAATATATTCGTTTGCCTGGACTTATATCCACCGGTTTTAAATCTCCATCTTCATAGTTAAAATGCCTGTTTATCACATCTTCATTTTTAAGAAAGACTTGCCACTCTCCTTCGTCTAGCAGTATAAAATTGTTGTTAATCCCACTAATTAGCACTCCCGGCACAAACGATCCAAAACAGGTCAAACCCAAACTCACAGATTTATTTCTTGACTTATTCAACGGATAACTTGTTGCGTTTAACAATACTGGATATAACAGTTTCACTTTTTTCTTTGATACTCGCCCCTTCACAGTTTCACCAACCTTTTGTACTTGATCCATTGTTTTTTGCTAGTACAGCACACGATATACTACTGAACACAAAACTACACCTCATGTTATACCCAGTCTTCAAGGTTACTGTTGATGGCCTCGCTTCGAACGTGACCTTGGGATTGAACGTGACCTCGCCTTGCATGTGACCTTGGGATTGAACGTGACCTCGCCTTGCATGTGACCTTGGGATTGAACGTGGCCTCGCTTCGAACATGACCTTGGGCTTGCACGTGGCCTCGCCTTGCATGTGACCTTGGGATTTAACGTGACCTCGCCTTGAACGTGGCCTCGCCTTGCATGTGGCCTTGGCCTTGAACTCAAGGCCAAGTGGTGGGGGGAGGTTCCAGAACCATCCACTTCCCTCTACTATTATGTTAAATATGAGAAACCTAAGTTGTCTCGAACAGAATGGGGTTCTTGGATAGCCAAGGTTAAAAATTTTTATAAATGTTCTGAAGTTGGCCCCGTATTTTGCAGTAAGCTTCATGATAACCGTCCGTATATCAGTATTTCAATTTTGAATCATAATGTGACAGCACTATTAGATTCGGGTGCAAATAAAACCATCGTTGGGAAAATGGGTTTAGCTATTTTAAATTACTTAGGTATTAAAACTAGGAAACCCAAAGAAAAATATGTGAGGACTGCAGACCGAAAACGTCAAGTGATTAGCGGTTCAGTTTTACTACCCGTACTTATCGGAGCTACTTGTAAATTGGTAGAAGCCTTAGTTGTCCCTTCGGTCGACCATAACTTTATTCTTGGGTCAGATTTTTGCAAATTATTTGAATTAATTGTAGATTTTAAAAATAATTCGTGGGATATTCAAAGTAAAACGCGTAACTTTGAAATTAATGTTCTTTCACCAGCTAATATTGATGAGTCGTTTAGTTCAAGTTTTAAAGAAACCTTTTCCAACTGTGAACCCTCTCAAATAGAGAAAGTTAAGGCAGAATTTGAAACTATCAGCAGTGAAGAAAGACTAGGGAAAACTGAAAGGGTTGTACATCACATAGATACGGGGGATGCCAAACCCATAAAGCAAAGACAGTACCGTATGTCACCATACATTTTAGCCCACCTTAATAAGGAATTAGACAAAATGCTAGAGTTAGGAGTGGTAGAGCCATCTTTTAGTAGTTGGTCGTCGCCCGTACTGCTAGTAAAAAACAATCGGGGGAGTTTCGTTTTTGCTTTGACGGGAGGCAATTGAATGCGGTTACCAAACGGGACTGTTATCCTTTACCTCAGGTAGATCGCATTCTGGATTCGTTAAGGGACGCAAAGTATATTTCATCGATCGATTTACGCAGCGTATTTTGGCAGATCCCTCTAGATAAAGTATCTAAAGAAAAAACGGCATTTTCGGTTCCAGTCAGGGGTCTCTTTCATTTCACTGTCCTACCTTTCGGTCTTTCTAACTCGGCGCAAGTTCAACAAGGATTAATGAACGCTATTTTCGGACCCGAACTAGAACCTAAACTATTCGTGTACCTTGACGACATTATAGTTACTTCATCATCTTTCAAAGAGCACGTTAAGATACTTACGGAGGTTGGTAATCGTTTACATAACGCTAACCTAACAATAAATTTAAAGAAGTGTAAATTTTTCTGTTCAACTTTGAAGTATTTGGGTTTTATAGTCGACGGAGGCGGTCTCAGAACTGATCCCGAAAAAGTCGAGGCAATGGTAAATTATCCCAGACCTCGAACTACCAGCGAAATTAAGCGTTTTGTAGGGATGTGCGGCTGGTATAGACGCTTCATACCGCATTTCTCAACGTTAATGTCGCCAATTAATGATCTATTGAAAGGCAAACAAAAACGACAAACCGTAATCTGGAATGAGAAAGCTGAATCCGCGTTTATAACTATTAAACAAGCTTTAATTTCGGCACCTATTTTAACATCGCCCGATTTTTCCCTACCATTTGTTATTCAGTGCGATGCTTCCGATACCTTAGGAGGAGTACTTACGCAAATGCAGGACGGTGAAGAAAAAGTTATTTCATTCGTTAGTAGAAGCCTAAATAAAGCAGAAAGTAATTACAGCGTGACGGAACGCGAATGTCTGGCCGTTATTTTTTGCATTGATAAATTTCGACCCTATATAGAGGGCACCAAATTTACTGTAGTTACGGACCATTACTCACTTCTTTGGTTGAAGAGAATGAAGGAACCCACAGGCAAATTAGCCCGCTGGTCTGTTAAACTGCAACAGTTTGATTACGAGTTAGTTCATAGAAAAGGCAAGTTTAACATTGTACCTGATGCATTGTCGCGCGCTGTTCCTAACGAGGTTAATGTCGTAGGGATCGAGTTGAAACGTTCAGATCCGTGGTATTTGAAAATGAAAAGTAAAATCATTAACAACCCTGATTTATATCCCCATTGGAAAATTGAAGATGGTTATATCTATAAACATGTTTCTTCGAAAATACCTTTAAAAACCAATATAACTGATTGGAAATTACTGGTTCCGAATGCTGATAAGCGTAATATAATTAAACGTTACCATGACGAACCGACGGCGGCTCATCTAGGGCATTATAAAATCGTAGGTAGAGTTACAGAACAGTATTATTGGCCGAAAATGCGTAGGGACATATTACGTTATATAAGAGCTTGTAAAACCTGCAATGAACAAAAATCTCCGAATTCTAAGGGTTTTGGCCTTATGGGACTCGAGAAAAAGGCACGTTATCCATGGCAAATAATATCCGTCGATATTATGGGCCCTTTTCCCAGATCCTCCAAAGGGTAATGTTATATTTTAGTTGTATCCGACTGGTTGACTAAATATGTTTTACTCCATCCTCTTCAAAACGCGACCGCCCAAGCTATTGTTAATTTCATGGAAGATCAAGTATTTTTAGTTTACGGAGTTCTTCAAATCATTTTATGCCATAACGGTACTCAATTCGCAGGATCATTGTTTAAAAAATTGGCTAAACAGTACAAAGTACAGAAAATCTGGTACAATGCGTATTACCACCCACAAGTTAATCCTGTAGAACGTATAAATCGTACGATAGGAACGGCTATTAGAAGCTATATTGGGGAAAACACCAGGATTGGGATAAGGAATTAGCAAAGATAGCGTATGCTATTAGAACCGCGAAACATGAAGTTACGGGATATAGTCCCGCATTTCTAAATTTTGGTAGGAATATTCCCGCCTCGGGCGAGTTTTATGGGAAAATCGAGTCAACTGCCGAAGTAGACTTGCAACCTATCGATAGGAAAATTTTAGCAGATGAACTAGGTCATCTTCGCGACATTTACGAAAACATTCAGAGGAAGCTTTCTGAATCTTATCGGCGGAATTCAGAGCGATATAATTTACGGAAACGGGATATAGAATACCAAATTGGTGATAAAGTTTGGAAAAGAAATAAGGTGCTCTCAGATGCAGCTAATAGGTTTTCTGCTAAATTAGCACCCAAGTACGTTTTGTGTACCATTAAACGAAAAATTGGAAATTTAGTTTATGATTTACTAAATGTTGACGGCAGCGATGCTGGCCGTTGGCATGTCAAAGATTTGAAACCGTACTTCGGATCTAACTCGGACGTATCTGTCAATTAGTTAATGTGAAATTGGCTTTGGCCTCGGTAAATGATGTTTTTTCTATTTGGTGATTTTTTGCGCTCCTTTTGGTTTTGGTAATGGTAGGGACCTTCCTGATTTAAGACTTTTTCTCGATTTTGACTCTACCGATTTTGTTCCCACCATTTGGGCGTGTTGTACGCGAAGTTACACATAAAACTACCGTTGCTAAATACCGCTTTGATCAATAAAATGAGATTTGTAATCATCTAAAATGTATTAGCTATTTGTTTAGCTACTGGTAATCATTTACTGAGCACACATGAGAAGTCAATTAAACTGATGGATATAATTTGACGTTTGATGTACCTACGGGTATTATGCAATTATATTTATAAACGTGTAAATGTTATTACTGTTATTAGCTATGCATGGTGGGCTATTAATTATTATGTATCATTACCCTAGGTGCTAGTTATTATTATTTGAATGTGTATAGCCATATTATAACGATATTTATTCTCGCATGCTGTGATAAATTGTTTATTATGTATAATTACCCTAGGTGCTAGTTATTATTATTTAAATGTGGTAGCCTTCAATTGTAATGATATTGTTCTTGCATGCTGTGATATTTTTGTTGATTATGCATGATAATGCTAGTTGCTAAGGTACTATTAAATTAAGAGGGATGTTGTTGTGTAATAAATAGTGACAATGTGCATTGTTATAGTAATTTAATATCTTTAATAAGGGGGGTGTGTAACATAAAAATAACTGGGGATATATTAAGACTGATACACGAGTTGCTCTAACGGCGCGTGTCCGCAAAATTTCTAAAATTTTCGAGGCCATCGGTTTCAAGGCACTTTTGCCGAAGCCATCTAAGCATACACACGCATTGTCTGCGGTACCAAAATTTTCCGAAGGGTTGCTCATGGCATATTTTAAGCACCCTAAAATTACCTTTTGAATACTAGAAACCGACCAACCGGTAAGAATATTTCTGTTGTTATTAAATTTCACTAAATAGTCGCGTGAAGGTTCCTAGTTTGGGATCAAATTTGGAGCCACGCACGCTGTAAATTATCCCAACCGCATCCACCCATCCTGGGGCGTCATTATGGCATTTTTGCAAAATTGAAGCCAAGAGCTGCATGTTCCGAGGCACCTACATAACAGCTCATCATGAAGATTGGACTCGCAGTGTTAGAGCAATTCAAATAAGGAAAAGATAAGTTTGAACCTTCACTTTTAACGTCGATCGCAATATTAAAAACCATGTCTGTTAAATACTAACAACAACCATATTAAATTCGAATTATCCCTCAACCTGACTTTTATTCAACCCACTACCTGCCTCCGCAAAGGTAGCTGCCGTGGCATATGAAATAAATAATTTTGGTGTTACAGCGTCATCCAGTATGCGGCTAATACTGGTGCAGTTATCAACCTCATAGATTAAAGTGTGTCTTGATAATGTGTTTTCTATTATTTATTTCCATTTTGTGTTTTTATCGACCTAGCAACTTAGTTTGCTGGTATTGTTCAGCAGTATAGAAATGCACCAATACAGGAAAATGAAGATTAATTGCTTAGTAGTGCCTTAAGAAGGACGCAAATTAAGGAATTGATATTTCTGAAGCTCCCTCAGATTGTGTTGTTCAAGAAGATGATAACAGTTGTTATTGCTCATCTAGCACGTCCTCTTCATCCACATCAGTTAAGGGATTATAGGAAAGAGATAGGTTAGAATATATTGCGGGATTTTTAGCTAAGACATTTTTAAGAAAATACCCAAGCCTTTGAACTTATATTAAAAATTCTGAACCAGTTACTTTGCACTCATATAGCATGTCTTCTTTGGGTATAAAGTCTGTCATTTTGGGGATTAATTAAACGATCCAGTAATTGGTTTCAATACGTGATTAAATGAAATCATATTTTCAAAAATTCCACCAAAGAACATTTAAACATAGTAAACAAATCGTTTTAAAAACAACAAACTTGTCAGGACGAATGTGCGCCTTTTTGGAGTATTTCTGTTCAAAGATTCTGACCCTGCTTGTATATAGTTTTTCGGTTATATTTTTACGCTTAATAGTTTATCAAATTGTGTGCAGGCAGCTAGCGGTTCATAATTTTAAGCAGCTGCAACGGCCGCTGTAATTTTCTGTAAGGTACTCGTTTTGGTAGCTTCGCTTATAATTATTTTCTTGGTTTATTTAAAATCCTACAGATTTAGCACGTAGCCTTTTTCTAGAAAATTCGTCGAGCTGGTTTGCCGGCGGGGCTATGTCTGCTTCGTGATTGGTTGCAGGTGGTCAGACGATACGGCAAACAGGTTCCCTCCTGCACATGAGCAACGTTGGCTTCAGGGCAGTTAGTTGCCGGCTGTGACTTCAGGCGCTTCTTAGAGCGTGGTTTTGGAAGCCACCCCGTGCCTTCGGGGCGCGGAGCGACCGGTGAGTGTGCTGAAACAGCGTGGTTTTGCTTTGGAGTGCGTTACTAGCCGTGACAGTGCAAAGTGGTGCTTTTGGGGTGTGCGTCTCCTTTATCGACGACCGGCGTTCTGGAATTTTCGAATGCCTGAAGGGCAATTGTTCCGCTAATTAGGCCGGGTTCCATGTTTTCAGAAGGAGCAATCAGCAGGTCTTTACAGCCTTCATGAGGGTTCCGCATCAGGCCCTGCAAATCAGGGGATCTTGGATTGTACAGCACCCCCGCATACAGCCGCAGCTCCTCTGCACTGATAGGCGAGCTCCCGACTCTAACGACACAGCCAGGTGAAGCTAAAATTGAACAAGGTAGTGTGCGTAGTTTGTAAACAATATGAAATGTGCCTTTTAGATAAACGCCAACCACTCGCTTAGGCTATTTGTAAGCAATATTAAATATGCCTTTTGATAAATGCAAGCCACCCGCGTTGGGGCTGTGTGCCAATTTAAAGGTACAGCAACCCCAGCTGGTCCTATAGTTGAAGACCTTTTTTTTTGTTATTGTTTCTTGCCGTGTACGCTGACAACGTCGGCGCTTTTGTACATATTTATATTCGGCAATGTGTTAGACCAATAGATCGGTTTGCTGTACGTTGTCTTATGATTTCTACACCAGCCTGTGCATGCTTATTTTCAGGGTGAATTATTTACTGTGTCAAGATTTATGTAAGGTTGAGCCTGGAAGAAGTTCTTAAGCGTCGCAGGTAAGTCAGGGCACTCGTCGTTCCAGTGTTGGGAGTAATGAAGCTGTACACATACATTCTACCCCCGTTTGGCCTTCGGGGTTCTGCCAAGCGTGAGATCCAAGTCTGAACCCCGTGGCGCCCATTTATTTTGTAACACCCTATACATATCGTCACGCTTGCCCTATGGTGTGCCGTTTCTAGGACAACGCCCATCTCCCTGAGCGTATCAAGCCGTGGCAATTGGCCTGTTTTTGAGATTTTCCGGGAAAGTGTTGGCATTTCCCGGGCATGATAAAGCAAGTGGCACTCCCGCACCCTTGAGTGTCTTTAAAACCGTTTGATACCGTAGCAAACTACTTGTGTAAAAAGATAGATGTTGATCGGGAACTCGTTATAGAGTATTATAAACTAAGAATATTTATTAGAATTAAGTAACTGAACACATTCAGAAAAACAAATTCGTTTTAGGTAAGAAACTTGCATAAAAGAATCGTAGTTTTCTTACATTTGTGTTGTTTTACTTGAAATCGGTCTTTGGATTGTTTATTTCATATTTCTTGATTAGGAAAGTATAAGTAATCTTTTATTTCACGATTTTTTCTTTAGTTTTGCATTTATCGTTTAAGGGCACGTCTTATATTTATAGATTTTTAAAACTGGCCCTTAATTACCAGAAATATTTACTTGATAGAGTATGATGGGTAATTGTTATTTTTAAATTATTTATATTACAAACACTTTACTTTCTATGGGAAAGTACCTTTGATTCTCCATTGAATTTATTTAGTAAATTCACGATGTTATAAAATATTACTGTGGCTGCACTCAGTCATTGGGGATATCCTTGTTGTGTTAGTTTTTGAACGATTTCAGCAGACAGTTCTTGGCATATAATTGAGATATTTTGCAATAAGTGTGAATGTAAAACGCTATTAAATTGGGCAATTTAAACGTTATTTAGTTTTGTTTTTCATATTGGGTTTCGATCGTTTCATTGCGAGACGCGACACTCAGCAAAGCGCTGCAAAAACAAATTATAGTTTCAATAACAATTAAGTAATGCAGGCAATTTTTTTCCCAAAAATGTCTTCATTCGTTTCTATACATTTCATACAATAGAAGTATGCATCTATGTGAATTGATTTTGAAAAATACCTCGAAGCTGAAATTTAAATCGCGCTTTCTCGGTAAGCATTTCTTGACAACAATTTTGAGATTAATTTGGCAGAACCTAAATTTAGAAAGACTAAGCTTTCCACTGTTTAAATATTTAAAATTAAGCATGTAAATGCGATGTAAAACATATAATTTATAATTTTTCAGAAATAAAAAATCTAAAAATATTTTTTGTTCTTTTACAATCGCCACATTTAAATCTGGAAGGTCATCCCAGGTAATTTACATTTTTTCGAAAACTATATACTTGAGTGCACACCCTATGAACGAATTTATGCTCCCAGGTTACTCACTAGAATGCACGATATTCAAGCTGCATACTGGTGACCAGGACCTGCTAAATTGTTTGACAAACGTCACTGTTTGCGGCCTGGGCATATGTGAAGTTTAGCGATTCTCCGCAGAGCGCTGTATACCCGCGAGCGGAAATTCAAATTCGCAATGTAACATCAGTTACTGCGTTGACTACAATACAAATATTTGATTAAATTTTACGACGTCTCTTAAAATTTTTAAAACAATAATATAACCCTCCCGTGTATTTTTTACTTTGATTTTCTATTGTGTTTTTGATCAGTTTCCTGCTAGTTTTTTCCTGTATTTTTCATTTACATTATTTACGTTCACAGTATAATTTGTTGATTAATTTATTCGTTATTATTGCTTTTGATTTCGTTTGGTATTGTTAAAATAGAAAGCGGTTCTACAACGTACAAATCTACCAATTGGGGAAGATCTTATCATGAATTTACCCTCCAACTAAGTTTTACGAAAGGAACGGTCAGAAAGCTAAATTTAAATTATCGAACTGTGCTTCAAACAACGTACCTTTTTAGCCATTTCTATTTTCTATTTTTATTTAAATAGGTATCCTTAAACAACGGGAAAGAATTGTTAGTTGTAGCTTTCAAGAAAGGTGTTTTCGAGTAACTTCTTCTGGCGAAGACTATAAAATCACATTGCACTTCCTTTAGTACATTTTTAATTACTACATTTACAAATAGATATCTAATAAAACAAATAACTTTTAACTGTTTAATTTGAAATTTTTACAATAAATTACACATAAACTTACAACCTTGCAATAACACACAGAATAAAATACTTCATTACTATTACCACCTAGAACACCTTCCAAATTTGTAAGAAATACGATTATCTGCATATCATGTGTTATTTTGGAGCAAATGTGTGAGCTATCCAAAAAATACCTGCCTGAAAATATTAATCCGTCTGCAACTACGAATTCTTGGAGTTCCACACCTCTCTCAAGAAAAATATTAAAACTATAGATCTCTAAGGTACCTACTTACACAACACTAAATAATAGATTACACCATTCACATTTATATTACATTCAAAACAATAGGTCCTTATCCTACTGATACTGCATTAAAAAATCATTTCTAAACACGAATTAGTCTTGACAGCCATTGTCATTTAAATGTCATCGTGGGTATGTGGCGCCAAACGGCTAAAATTGGCGTTTTAAAAACAACAATGGATTTGAAAAAAATGCACAGGCCGTATAAAGTGACATTTGTCACATAATTCAGCAGGCCGTGCTGGTGACATATTCGCGCGTTGCTCTACCATTGGCGCAGAGTTACGTGGCAACCTACTATATCAAACCAGCGTACATAAATCAAACAAGTAGACACTCACTGTCGGTTCCTTTGATGTCAAATTTCCGATTTGGATGGCCTTGAACGGCTCCTGGGGGGGGGGGGGGGGGGTTCTTTCCGATAGTACTAACAGAAGGCGCCACTACTTGATCACATGTAAGGTCACTATATCAATAAGGTACCGCCATAGTGATTTTTTATATCTATCCTTGTCGCACAATTTTCTCCAACTGGGGATAAAAACACATAACCTAACAGATTCCTCACTTTACAAGTGCCATTACACCAAAACGAAAATCCCCAAAAACTAGTGTCTTCCCTATTGCACTTGGGAAATTTGTATTTGTTATCCTTATCTCACAATTTTCTCACATTCTCAAGCGAGGAATGGAATGGCGGTAACTTTATTGATATAGTGACCTTAATCACATGCAGAGTCAGTAGATATAGGAGAGTACCGTCATTCTTTGATCCGTGAAAATGCCGCCATCGCCGCCATGTTTGTTCCCAGCAGCAATAACTGATTGAGTTATGTCTAAAATTTTATTTGAAATTGGCAAGACTGTAAGTCTATATCAAATTGCAGGTTAGCAGGTTATGTTTTGCGCCAGTCTGTGTCAAATAACAAACAAAACCTAACCTGCTAACCTCGAATTTGACATAGACTTACAGTCTTGCCAATTTTAAGTAAAATTTCGGATTGCCAATAAATGTCACATTGACGGAATTGTGTTACTAACCTCAAAGTGACGCATATGACAGAGGAACAAACATGGCGGACGTGGCGGTACTCTCCTATATCTACTGGCTCTGATCACATCTACAGTGCCTTCATAGAGACAGTGGCGACAATAGGCACAATTTGCCACAAAATGGCGGCCAATGGCCTACTAACTTTAATAAATTGAACGTTTTTGAATGGTCATGGTTACACAACGTATAAATAATATGTTGGTGGCACTGTAAGTCTATGTCAAATTCGAGGTTATCACGTTAGGTTTTTCGTCAGTTTTGACACAAACTGACGCAAAATCTAACCTGCTAACCTTGAATTTGACACAAACTGACGCAAAACCTAACCTGCTAACCTCGATTTGGTATAAACAAACAAAAGCATCAACAAATTTTGCCTCTTAATGGCGGGCGATTCGAGCGACCAATAAAAAGAATACACTCTATTGTCGCCACTGTCTCATATAAAGTCACTGTAATCACATCATGATTGGTAGCAGAGCCAGTAACTGGCTCTGATTGGTAGAACTTTGTGCTGCCATCTGATAGTCAAGCTTAGAAATACCCCCCCAGTCTCTGTCCCAGGCACTCTAAAACAGGTTTCAACATTGGCATGAGTGTCTCTACTTGCTTGATGTATGCAGAGCCAGTAGATATAGGAGAGTACCGTCACGTCCGCCATGTTTGTTCCTCTGTCATATGCGTCACTTTGAGGTTAGTAACACAATTCCGTCAATCTGACATTTATTGGCAATCCGAAATTTTACTTAAAATTGGCAAGACTGTAAGTCTATGTCAAATTCGAGGTTAGCAGGTTAGGTTTTGTTTGTTATTTGACACAGACTGACGCAAAACATAACCTACTAACCTCCAATTTGATATAGACTTACAGTCTTGCCAATTTTAAGTAAAATTTTAGACATAACTCAATCAGTTATTGCTGATGGAACAAAAATGGCGGCGATGGCGGCATTTTCACGGATCAAAGAATGGCGGTACTCTCCTATACCCACTGACTCTGGATGTATGTACGCTGATCGAACCCTTGCTATATATCGTGTTCCAAAAAAAAACTCATTTGCAGGATGCCATGAAAATGAACTACCAAGTCAGAGAGAACTAAATTACATCTTGACCTTGAATTATTTTCCTAAAATATACAAAACACTTAACAAAAACCATTTTTATTGACCGTTATGATTATTACACTCGTTGTCCACATGCCATTTTATTTTCCCTTTTGCGTGATACAAGTAAACTTAATGCAATGTAAACTTTTGCGTGTCACAGTGACAGATGTTTTCATAATCAAAATGCAATCTGACATTTACCTACAGACTAAGTTAAGACATGACTACATTTTCTGTATTTCTTTCCAAGTTCTACCCTAAATGATTTTTTTTTTTGGAGCACACGATACAAATCTTGGGATTTAGTAACGTTTGAAAGCACCATCTAGTAACTTTTAAGATTTTGACCTGGCAACACTGCTGATTAAAAATAAAATGTTTGTTCGCGGCTGCCAGTAACTAAAGGTACCTTAACTCAAGATTACCTTTTGTGTGCTACTGGGCCAATCTCTGTATTAGTTCCTTCTTCAAATTTTATGTTATTGTAAGTAAAAATATTAGTTATAAGAACTATGTAAATATTTTAAAATTAAAAATAACCAACTTAACCTAACTTAAATATTGCCCTTTGTTTAAGATAATCCATTTAATAAATCCAGACTTCTAATTTGTGCTATCACAATGGACATGAAACAGGCATTAAACGAAGCACTGATGAAAGCTGAAGAAAGTATAGTGATTGTAAACATAAATGTAAAGCAAGAAATCATTGATGGCACTATTGATGATACAACTTATGCTGGATTGAATATCAAACATGAAGAAGTTGATATAAAGGATGAATGGTTTACTACAGATGAAGCAAGTGGAAGCAAGGTCTGTGAATATAAAGCAGATTTGAGTAATTTTTTTAAACATCCCGTGCCTCATATGAAGCAATTTTACTCATGTTCCATTTGCGAATATCAAACAGCAAAGAAAAGTAACTTGGTTACCCATATAAGGACACATGGAGAAGAAAAACCTTATTCGTGTTCAATTTGCGAGTTCAAAACATCAGGGAAAAATCAGTTAGTTCGCCATATGAGAACTCATACAGGAGAAAAACCTTATTTATGTTCAATTTGCGAGTATAAAGCAGCAAGGAAAAATAATTTAGTTCATCATATGAATCTACATACAGGTGAAAAACCATTTTCATGTTCAATGTGCGAGTATAAAACAGCAAAGAAAAATGAGTTAATCCGCCATGTGAGAACACATACAGGAGAAAAACCTTATTCATGTTCAATTTGCGAGTATAAAGCAGCACAGAAAAGATATTTAGTTGATCATATGAACATGCATACAGGAAAAAAACCTTTTTCATGTAAAATGTGCGAGTATAAAACAGCAAGAAAAAATAAGTTAATCCGCCATATGAGAACCCATACAGGAAAAAAACCTTTTGCATGTAAAATGTGCGAGTATAAAGCAGCAAGAAAAAATACGTTAAGCCGCCATATGAGAACCCATCACGGAGAAAAACCTTATTCTTGTTCAATTTGTGAATATAAAACTGCTCATACATGTGCTTTATATATACATATGAAGAAACATACGAGAAGGAAACAGTAGAATGATAATCTCCGTGTGGCGTTGTTGATCCAAGAATTTGTCTTGATTTCTGTGTATTAGAAATAAGGCAGTACTTACATAAATAGTACACAGAACTTTTCTTTTTAGTTTACATGCGAGCTATGTTTACTTTTATAGAAAACATGTTAATGCTTATTCCATTGTAGTGATGTCAACTTTCGTTACTTTTCGGTACTTGTAACTATTCGTTACTTTTCATTGTAGTATCCGTTACTTTGTATTCGTTACCGAGTACCCGTTGATTCTAAAGCCTACGCGTGTTGTAACCAGTTCGGATCGAGTACCTGAAAGTTCAGCGAGAGTATCCGTTGGTTTCAGATAGAGTGGCGAGTACTCTCCGCACACGGAGCTGCGAAAGCTGACGTAAACAAACAAAACTGAATGCTTACTTCTTTATTTCCCAGAATTGAGCATTGCGTTCAGGGCTTATGCACACGTAACATGAGGAGTTGCATTTGTTACCCATTTAATATATAAAAGAGGTGTTAGAAAAACAACCTGTTTAAGAGGAGGTATGCTTTTATTTTGTTTCCAAAGTAACCTTATGAAAAAACAGGTGATAGCAACCTACTTGATCACGTTTTTTTAACATCCGTTAATAATAGTTTGTTCGGGAAATTACCTATTTTATTTCACGTTATTAAAAAGTGCTGCTAATAATTTTTTTCGTAAAACTACTATGAAAGAAAACAACCCGGAAGCCTCGTTTATAAGTTAACGCATATTAAGCATTTCTTCCGGAAGTTTTACCTATTTTTATTTTAGATCGTTAAAGACAGCTAATATATTTTTTCGGGGAAATATAAATGTAAGTACCTAAACGTCCCTAAAACCTCATTTATGTGATAAACTGATAAAGCGCATTAAGCATTTCTTAGGGAAATTACCTATTTCTTTTTAGAGCATAAATAAAGTCCCAGCTAAGAACGGCAATCGCTGTTCGAAAGTGCGTATTGCATAAAAATGTTTTCATAAAGCCGTACTTTTTCAGAAAGCATTCCAATTTTAAACACAATCTCAAACTTAATCTTCGCACCATAAAATGGTGAAGAAATAAAAACCAAGGTTAAACTAAATACTCTGTGGTTAAACTACAGCGCTGAGTGAACAAGTACTTGTTTACTCAATTACAGTAACTGTTTTCAAAATGTAACGAATACTTTTGCAAGTTGATATCCGTTACTTCGGATCTTGTTGGGTAACGAGTACTCGTGTACCGAATAGTTACTTTTTTGACATCACTATTTCATTGCAATCTATACGCAACCAATTATACACTAAATTTCAAATTTAACCTTCCATTCTTTTAAAAGAATAATTTGAGGTGAAAACAGTAATCAAATTATTTAATATCAAATTAATAATAATTAGTTTTTATTTTTTGAGTTTCTCATAAAATTGTAATTTTTTAATACAACCATGTAGATGTAGAGCAAAGACAAATTTGAGATTTGCAGGTTAAGTTTTGCGTCAGGCTGTGTCAAATAACAAATAAAACCTAACCTACTAACTTTGATTTTGACATAGACTGACAATTCACTTCAGTACTGCCAACTGATTCAGGCTGTCCATGCTGCAATTGAGTTTTCAAAAATTCACTCCATATTATCAGCTTGTGCTAGAGAACTGTGGAGACTTATTTTCAATAAAATATCCAGAAAGGCTTATTGCTTGCATTAGAGCTATTCCAAATTCCATCTATAATTAGCACTAAAACAATGTGTTGACACCTTTTTTATAATAATATACATAACTCGTATGTATACAAAAAAATTTCCTGCAAATTGTTGTTAAGAGCTGCAAGTGCACTCGTGCCGCTTGCGCATGAATATTGTTGGTTGAGGCGCTGAGCTGAAACCGGCAATCATGCAAAAGCGATAAGAGCACTTTTAGCTCGAAATAGACATACTATTTTTGCGACGACTGAGCATCTTATTAAGGCGAAAATAATCATATTTCATTTTGTGAAAAATATTAATTGACAATAAATTTAAAACTACTCCAGTAGTCTATGACAAGTGTTGCGATTATTTAAACAAATGACGCACGTTGTCAAGGAAACATCCTGACGAGCGGAAACCCAAAATGCTCGGCGAGCAGCAAAGTTATGAAAACGCTCGCTGAGCAGCGAATGCCAACTTTTTGTTGCTAAATGACAGAATAATCTACTTTCCATGTCAGTCATCGAAAAATAGCATGTGCATTGAATTATATGTAAAGTTATATTACTTCTTATGGTTATGTTTATATTATATGTACGAAATAGGATTTGAAAGACATGGGTTATCGTATTATTTATAGGAAAACTGAGCAAACTGTGTGAAAATTCAACAATACTCTTTTAGCGTTAATCTGTAATACTTACCTTCCTTAGTTATAAGTACTAGGTGTCTTAAAATTAATTACATCTAGTATGCTTTGAATTTATCGTAATGCAATACCAATAATAATCTAGTGGCACGTAAAAGTTTACATGCAAACAAAATTCAAAACCTATTAGATGTAATTATTTTCTTAAGACACCCGATATCTTATGCAATAACCAAGTTGTAGAAGTGGTATATAAATCATAAATTTTATATTGTGGATTTCTATTGTTTTTCTATTTCAGAATGTTTCTATTTCCATATTTTAAAAATGAATATAAAATCCAACTTTCTTTTGGTTTTACATGATTATGCAATACTTTATCGTCGATAACACAGAAAATGATCCCTGACTAGTAGTCCAGTCAAATTGTCAAAAATATCTCGTTTTTTTGACAAAAATACTACTTGAAAAGTGAAAGTGTATTTTTATAGAAAAAAATACGTAGAATTCAATGAACTACAATGTAACAGCTGAAGTGATTCAAAATTGCGGTCAAAGTAATGAGAAAACGGTTTTTTGCATATAAAAAAGCAAAAAAAGCGATGGTTAAAAAAATACATAGACTTATGTAGCTTAAAAAAAAATAAAACAAGCTTTCGATGGTCAAAATCGATTAATTAAAAAAAAAGGTTTGGCCAAAAAACCGCTAAAAATTGCCGATTCTTCAATTGTTCTTAACTTTTTATAAAAACATTATATAACGTTGAAACTTTCAGAAAACATAGTACTCGGTGAGCAAAAACGTAACGTTTTTGAAATTTGTAAAAATGATTATTTTTTGCATAAATTTTTTCGAAACAAATACGTTTTTGCAGCAATTGATTTACTCAGGTTCCAGAAGCCCTACAGCAATCAGCGTAGGCTTATTTTTTTCCTTAAGAGTTATACTACCACACTCAATATGAGCCAGAATTTTTTTGCACTTGCAAATATGTGCAACTTCAATTTTAAGAGTGGCCTTTTTTTTAACTCACAAAATGTGGAATATTTTTAGCGGTTTTTTGGCGATAACTTTTTTTCTAATTAATCGATTTTGACCATCGAAAGCTTGTTTTATTTGTTTTTTTAAGCTACATAAGCCTATATTTTTTTAAAAGTTTTAAATTGTTTTTATGCATTTTTGTTTGCAAAAAACCGTATTTTCATTACTTTGACCGCCATTTTGAATAACTTCTCCGCTGATTCAGCTGTTACTTTCAGTTCATTCAATTCTACGCATTTTTTCTACAAAAATACATTTTCACTTCTCAGGTAGTATTTTTGTCAAGTAAATATCTAATATGACTGACTCAAGATTGTGTAATAAAGACGGATTGTCATTGCATCATTCTCTATTATACAGTCCAACTTTTAAAACTGAAAGAAACAATAATTCAGCCTTTCAGTTATGCATGGAAGATGTATAGGAGTTCACAGTCGGTTGTAATTTTTGGTACAATAATGGAAGATAATTTAAAAGTTATGGTCCCACAAGTTAGGTGAGTAGAGACAGTTCAAGTAAAGTGTAATAGTTGGCGACTTAAGGTCAACAGTCCGTGTATGCAGGGGGAGGAAAATGTGATGCAATGTGGCTATATAACTTTTTTATGATCGATTTAAAAGGAAAGTGTCAAATAAACGTTACTAGGCAAAAAGTATTTCTCATAGCTATGGAAAATATCGTGATATTTCAATCACATTTGGGAACTGTTAGCTACTGTGATTTTTTCATTTTTTTAATAGCAAAGATTTTAATGCGAGAGGTGATCATGACTTTCATATTCCGTTCATAAGTATACAAGTACCTAATAAACGTATCTTGAAGGTTCAAATTTGCTGCTGATTCCTCTACTAGCGGTTATACTGATAAGAACTAATTTATTATCAAAGCAGTGCACGGCTCGGAGCTCGAATACAGTGCAAAAATTCAGGAACATTCAGTAAAAGAGATCGTAATGTTGACTTGGCTTTGGTTTCAATCATGTGCGCTTTAAACAGCCTTTGATGGGGAGATGTCATAAACGATGTTGTTTAGACCTGGTACGATTGGAAAGTCACTATCACGTCATAGTTTTTTAGCAACATTGTAACGTTTTGCCCTCCTGAGTTTAACTTTTAGTCCTGGTAATTAATTCTGTTCATCTAACGTTTTAAATCTGGTGTGATAATATTTCCATTAATTTCGGAAAGGCTCAAACGTTTATTAATTTTTACATCGGGGTAGCTCAATCGGAGACAGGATTCGCTCAAACTCAAATATATACGGTCAGGAAAACAGAGTATAATTACAAAAAACCTTTTATTATTGTTAGCTAAAATTACAACATAACTGGTAATTCTAAATAAAGTGAATTGTATATTAACAAAAAAATTAACAAATGGGAAGGCTGTTCCTTTGCTCCCTGGTAAACTGCAACCCACCTGGTAAGTACGGAAGACGGATGCATCCGGCGCGGATCCAAGTATATATTTTGGCCCGGTATAACGGATGCGCCAAAGCGCGGCCTCGCAGATAACGGCAGTTAAGTTTACAAATTGTGCACAGCAAACTTACGCCTAAATAAACAAGTTTAGGGGTTACCTGTGGCTCCGAGGGTGCATAAAGGTTAGGGCGGGCTGTACTAGTGCCGCAGGATGGCCGTTCGTTCTTCCAGAAGTACGTGTGCCGTGAAATTGAGCCTACTGCAGTTTGCACGTTTTAGCGGGCGAATTGGATTTGACAGGTCGGCATTCGTTCTCGGCCAGAACCTCCAGGCTCGGGCATTCTGTACCTTTGGGCCTAGGGACAACGTCCAGGTAAGTTTATTAAAAGCGGCTAAATTGCTCAAGCCGCCTTCAAGCGTAACGTACAAAAATGAGTCCTACAGGTCAGGTAATAAATTATATATTTGAATCCAGAAAACAGGAAGTAAAACATTTGCCAGTCCGCGTCCTCTGCTGACGTCAAAAAAAAACAGGTTAGCCATACTACGTGATTTAAATTACATTACTATTAATTAGCTGAGGTGAAATTGTTGCTTGTTGATAAAATTTGCATTCATTTACGTTGGGTTTTGTTGTGTTTCAATCATCTCTGTTTTTGCCGTCAATTAGAAGTTAGACTGTCAATCGCAGTAAAGTTGTGCATTTGCCATACAAGTGGAAAAATTATACTCAAAAGTAAATTACATACTGGATGTTACAACCTAACCCTGGGATTTGAAATTTCTTATCTTGGGCCGGAGCATTAATAAATTTAAATTAGTTGCTAAAAAATATAAACAGGCTAAATACCAGTAATCTATTGCAACTAATACAAATCAAACCATAATTTTTAATAAACCCTGAGATACAACATTGAATTCTTATTAAATCTAGTATTTGTGTGATATTTCCACATTATTTATTTATATTGAAGTGAGAAATCTTTACAATATATTGTAATGATTTTGTTATGAGGGTTTAACATCAGGTAATTAAAATGATTAAAAATATTCCATTAAAATGATTAAAATGAATTTATGTAATTAAAAGAAATCAGACTTATTAAATATGTATTTGGAAAATAATAGATTAAAATACGCATCCAATTGAACAATGTAAGAAAAGAAACAGAAAGGATCTATAAAATGATGTAAAGATTATTTGAATAAAAAAATGAAGGGGAATTAATACTAAATACTTGCTTGAAAGAAGTCATTTAATGTACTGGATAGTTAAAAGAAGTGGATTAAAAGAATGTAGCTTAAACATTTTTAAATAAGCATTATTATATTACTATGGAACAAATTTATTTTTAGACATTAAGAAAATTTTGATTCGAAAACGTGTAAAACAGATTTATAAATAGTTAAAAGTAGAAATAAAACCTTACAGAATAAGGTGTTATATTTATTTTGCGTATGTAAGGGTTTACATAAATAAAATTATGAAGAAAGGGCATAAAAATTCAATTTTAAAATAAGAAGATATGGTGTATGTAATAAGAAGAATGAATCTGATAGGAATACAATAACTTATACAGATAGTAGCTACAAAAGTAATGATTGGAATTGGATATTGTACATTGTTTATTATTAATTGATTACATCCTGTAATGTGAACAAACTTGCGGTGTGTGTTCTGGAAGTGGTCCACAACTAGTTTTCTGAGAGAAGTCAAACGTCTTGTGAATTGGATGAGGGGTTTTTCAATTACTAGTGTAGGAATACATAAAGTATCTTATTGAAGTGACGTCCTGTGAATTGGGTATTGCCAAGTCTACTGTTGCTGAATTGATTAATGTTTGTTGGATGTTGGGAAGAGACATTGCAGTTGCAGCGGGTGGGTCTTGTTGAGTATCCAGGTGGAAGTAGCAGGAATCCTGTCGTGCTTTTGGAAGGTTTGAGCAGTTGGTGTTGGCTGATTGCGCATATTCTGGGTTTGGTGTACAAGTTGAGGAACTGCTATGAGAGGCTGGAATGCTGTTAGAACTGGAAGGAGGTGGATTATATTCCTTGTGCGGTTGACAATTAAAGGTATTTATAAAGAACTGAAAGAAAAGCATTAAAATAGCGAAGTTAATTAATTAAGAAGGAATTACTTACAATTTTTGTTGTTTATTGAATTACATTATTTTAATTTTTTATGTTCTCCGGGTTTTATCAAATTTTGGGCTCTAAATCTTACCTTTTTATCCACAGCTTTAGCATGCTCTTGTAATTACTTTAATTACTAGGCTCTGTAACGTTTCGCCCTGCAATTAAATCATTGAAAGTATTGCGAGTTAATTTTGCGCCTTTATCAAACGTTTCCGATCGAAATGGAGATAACGCCGCCCCGCAGGCGATGCGCCGAAACGGACAAAAGAATCGTAGGAATTGTTTCCCCCTCCAATGCAGACCGCCACCGGATGTACCGATAAGAAGCCCCAGAAAGAATATAAGGAAGCCGCACCAGCTGTCCAACTCTCTTATCCGTTCATTCTCTTATCTAGAGGATATCTGATCTGAACCGCTCTCTTATCTTGCCACGCCTCGCATCGCCATCTTGACGTTGTGAGCCGATCGCGAGATTAATAAATCTTGATTCCGCTTCCGAATAAAAATAGGTTATCATTCTGACTTTTCTCAAACTTCTGGTTAGCAGTGTGATAACCGAACCCGAAAATACTATAGGAGCCGGCAATATTTGCCGCGAGCCTAAAGTATCTTTACAAATTCCCTGTAATTAGCCCGACCGCCGCACCTGTGAAATATCCGCGTTCCTTTAAACATAGGAAAAGAGTTTGTACGTGGCAATGGTCTAATTTCATAGTGGTGTAAAATATTATAACCCGCAGAATTTCCCCATCACGAATCGCCGCCGTTGTTACATCACGAAACCGCGTTAACGATATAACGATCAGCCCCTCAAGCGTGCAAAGCAAAATCATACGCTCCGAGAGCCAAATCTATTATCCACCAAACGACTTTTACGACAAAATCGGGAATTTAACCGAAAGCGCAGCCCCAACCTCGTTACGGGATGTGCTGTAACAAGCTGCCCCAGCTATTAGATGCTCAGTGAAGAAGGGCGTGGTATTACTATCTGAAAGTTAGGGCTATGCTTCTGCACAAATGGGTAAGTTATGTTAAAAGAAGGACGCCACCACATTCAGAATACCTCGGGAAAACAACATCAACATCCTTTAGCAATAGGTAGGCCTACTGTGAATGTGGAAGTCAGCAGGCCTTTTTACTATCAGTTTGGCAGAGTTTGGTCGGCGAGTTGCGTACAGTATCGACTTACCTTACAACAATAACTCAATGAAGCAGCTGTTAAACTCCTTACAACTGAAAAGTACATATAAAACATAAGTACTTGACAATGAACTCTATTGAAATAAATAAAATATGTGCAGGTGACAATGAACATAAAATTGACTAGTTAAGATTTAAAAGTAAGTAATCAAAGAGCTTAGTTAAGTTAGCGCACGCAACACATTGACTCAATTACAAACAGTAAACTTGACTGCAAATACATTAATGTGGCGCAAGGGCGAAACTGCCGCAAGTTACGTTAAACAAACAAAGAAATTCGACGGAAAATCATTAAATTTGGCAAATAGCAAATAACATGGTTACAACAAATGGGCTGAATTGTTCAACGCTTGACGGAACGTCCACTTTAGGTAATACGCCATACAACTAATTTACAATAACTTGTTACCTAAAGAAGCTCAGCTGACTGCATTTGACGTGCGGCACTGTATGTAATCGCCTTGTCCCAAACAAACTGCTTTAAGGTGCCTGAAGAAATGGAACAACTGCGGAAATCACAAAGGGGATGGCGTGATGCGGAACACATCCTCGATGGATGTTAGCGATAATCAGGGTTGGCAAGATGAAGTATAATCCCCCAAGGGTGAAGAAGTACGGGACAACGGGATAAATTCCTCAATGTGCGAGATTCGATAACACGACGTCATACTAAGTTAGCGTTGGTTCTATGAAAAGTTCGTGATAATCCGCGACAGCGATAAGTTTTGGAGTAATCCCACGATGAGAACTCTTGACCACACTCAATAAAGTTACTTCACTTGCACCCCTCACGTTCACAACACGAAAAACCCCAAGGATTTTCCACTTAAATGAAACAGTTCTATTCCTTCAGAAGGCACAATTTCAACATCTTCCGAAGCCCGGTCAAGCGAGACCGAGCTTGTGGACACAACCGCCGACGCGTGTTATCGATATTAGCGTCGATTGCTGAGTGACGCTTCTCCGAAGATGCAAGCGCGAAAATGACCAAGCGCAGACGCGGCTTATCTACGTTCCTTGTTCCACTCGTTAGGTTTAAGAATACGACGGATCGAAATAATGAAACAACTTTACTTAACCAGGGGATTCACAGAGAAAATTACCGCCGCCTAATTGGCGTCGAGAACTACTTACGGCGTGATAATGGGAAGATGACATCATCCAGGCAGAATGCGAGGCCGAACAAAGCTACTTTGTCAAGCGGGCTTACTGAGAATTTAACGAACAAAGAAACTGCACTGCTTGTGCAGGTCAAGGTTTTACAACATTACTAAGCTAAAGGTTTGGCTTAAATGAATAGGAAATAACTTTCGTATGGAAATAAATATTGCGTACATTACTGAATTACGGATTTTAACTTGCGTGAATCGTGCAACTGCTAGGATTTGGACAAATTGTTCTAACACCGTCTTCGAGGAGCCTGGAGGTCTCCACGCAAAAGGTCGACAGCTTGACGCGTGAAATACCTGCAAGTCAGCCAGCTGCCAGCTGTTTCCTTATCGGGCTATTGGCACCGCTGATATAGAAATGCGGCCCGCTCGCGAAGTATTTTTTTTTTTTTACAGGAGGAGGAGGCCCCATCACCACCCCTGTGGTTAACAACCACAGTCCTCACACGTACGGGAAAAGGTGTTTATCTGGCAATGTGTGCATGTCTAGGAACTGGAAGGGATGGAAGGGATATAAATTTATTAAATTTACATATTTGTTTACAAAAAATAAAATAAAATAAAATACAAAGGTAGAAACTAAGTTGACCAAGTTCCCAAACATTCGAGCCTTAATTCCTATTGGTAAGTATTGTGTGGATGGTGGTGGGTTTTTCTGAAGTATTTCAGTTTCGTAGCGGGGTATTGGGAACCGCTTATCTGCGAGGAGCCCGATCGCACCCGCTCCTGAATTACACGTACCTGGAAAGCAAAAAAGTCCCGGATTCTCCGCCGCCATTATCAAACGAAGCAATCTCCAGGTAAAACAAAGACAATAAATAAACCGGCCGATTTCGCAGTGAAGGCATCTCCTCAACAATTGCGAGCTTTTGACGCGGGCCGAGGACACGCTGCGTTTATTCGCTGGACAACGCGGCGGACGCCATCGTCGACTCCAGCGAAGTTCTTTGCCGCCGAGGAGCCGGACTTGATGTGCGTCATAGCAGACCATCTTTCCAAGTAGCGAAAACGTTTGGGTGGCGAACGAATCAGGAATCAGGCAAAGCAGCGGCGTTGAGTACAAGAACGATTATATTTATCATTAATGTACATAGTTATAAATATTATATTGATTTTAATGCTACACGGTGTTATTACTGAACTAATCTATATTTGAGTCGCCTGAATCCCTCCGACTTTGAGCTTGAGACCCTTATAAGAAGGGTGGAATATTACAACTCTCTATCTCGGGGATGCTGTCGAATGTAATTAGGACATACATAATGCTTTAATATGAGACAATTGTATTTATAAAAAATATATCTGCATTTATCCGTTTTATAACCTTTGTTTAATTACTTGTAAACTAATTATTTAAATTTAATTCAAATTTTATATCAATAATACTGTATGTTTACAATAGTTAATTAGTCAAGTTATTAGACGTTAATGTTTCTGTTATTAAATTTGATTCAATTTTATATTTGTAAGTAGCAGATAAATACTTGTGATAATTCATGGCCAACTGTAACCACAAGACCTGAGGGACGCACGATATAATGGGCATTAATAAAGTAACTGAACGATTTATATCAAATTTCAAATGTCATAAAAAGTCTGGCTTTCAGTTTCAAACGGGAAAATTTACTTTTTTTAACCTGCCGAAACTTGTACAGTGTTGCCTGGTCTAACGAAATTTCACTAGATTTAGCGTTGAAATGCAAATATTGCTATGGTTTTAAGCCTTACCAGTCAACTCTGCTAGCATTAACAAATTAATGTACAGTTCATGAAAGCTCAGAGTGAGATATTTTATATAACTGCAAAGCAAAAATTTGAATTTACCAGAATAAATACATTTGTAATGAGATGCCAGTAATTACATAATAATTCATTAATGAACGCAGTAAGCAAAGCTCAATTCGCACAGGGATCCAAATTGGATTTAAGTTCAGTTAATTGATTAGGTTTGTGCTAAAGTAAATGCCAAGCCGAATGAAATTTAATAATTACAAGATGGATAGCAAACGCAAAGGAATGAAGCATAGAATTCAGGCACAATTTAAGAGTGAAATCCAGTCAGGGTTTTATAAGAAAGGTAATTGAAGGATAGATAAGCTTATGAACATGCAACGAGCAGATAAGAATGAAGGCATTAAAGCATTTGAAGGAAACCGTAAAAATCAAAAGGCAAGGGTTATAGAAAGTGCAGAAAAGTAGACAGCATATGAACTTAAAAATGAACGAAAATAAAACAGTGAGTTCAAAGGAAGCCAGAGCAGAAAATGCACGAATTAAATACTTTAATTAGTACAGTGACATGTGAATATTTAAACGCAAATTAAAAAGACGTGCAGTGACAAATAGAAACGCAAAATTAGTATAAATGTAGACAATTATTTTAGAAGTAATATTAGTGTACAAAATCCTAGTTTTAAGTAGAATTTATTGTTAAAAGTCAGTATTTTGAACCATGTTAACATCCGTATTTAATTTAAAACTAACTAGCTTTTGTTTATAACAAAATAATGGAGGAAGACAAATGAATAAATTAATGGCTTGACATGTGAAATTGTGCTCTGTATTAAATTAAGATTTCTTATATTAAAAATTAAAATACATGTCTGAAATTTTACCAGTGTCTTGAGCACATTTTTGTGTCTATGTGGTATTCTTTTTAACAAAATCCGCCACCAAAAATTGTTGAGGTGTCCGATGCTGTTGGACATAACCTCGATCCGAAGTAGCCCAAGTTCCGAGAGCCACGAGAAGGTTGACCAGTCCATCCAGCCCATTGGGGAACACACCAGTGCCATTCAGCAGCCCGTGGGATACGTGCCCGTGCCCCAACTGCAGGATCCGACCCATAGCAACCCAGCTAAGAACTCTCCGATTTGAAAACGACTAGTGAAGGTACTGTTCATTCTAGAATTAATTAAGTGAGCGCCGGAAAATTCATGCATGCGTAGGAAGAGCAATACTCAAGGCAATCCAGGCCAGTTCCATCGCCGTACGAGTGATTCCAGTCTGCCAAAAAACCCAAACACCATTATTTGAGGTTATCCGTTGGTGAGATTCATACCGACGCCAAAATAAACAATTGAAAGGTAGAAGCGGGCCCCATAAATAAATGCTAGAAAACAGTGAGGATTAATGGCGCGAAAACCAACTAATTTAAATAGTTACCAATAGAACTGTGATCGATTTCACTTGTTTAGGTTATTCAATTTGACGCAATATTGCAAACGGGGTCCATCTTGGCTGATATTTGACCCAATTTTCAGTTTGGATAGTGCGCGTTTGAGCTTATGCGGAGACAGATCCGTATTTAAATAAATTATGCATTCAGGCTGGACCCAACCGAGACGAGTCTTTGCTTTATCAATTTGAGCTAGCCTATTGGATTAATTGCAGATACATAAAATATTATAAAGGGCATACAACTGTTTATTTGTATCTATCAATTTACAAGTAACTTTTAATCAACCTAAGATTTGATAACACGAATACAAAAAAATAGATTTGCTTGTTACCCTTATTTCTGTTTAGGGCATTTACAGCCTAGACGACGAATTATCTAGTCCTGCAAGTGAGTGAGTAGTAGCGTTCCACTAGTAGGTGGTACATAACAGCTACTTTTGCAAAATCTGATATGCACTTTTTTCAAAATGCTGCGATTTGATTTACTTTTCAGCGAACGCACGCCCAATAATCATGTGCGCTGCAGCTTTTCTTTCCCGTCTTCTAATAATTTCAATTCCAGTGAAATTTTAGTAGGATTTAGTAAAGTTTGGAAGCGCCATCTAGTAACTTTTAAGATTTTGACCTGGCAATGCTGCTGATTAAAAATAAAATGTGTGGTCCTGGCTGCGTGTACCGCAAGGTGTCTTAACTGCAAGATTATCTTTTGTCTGCTGCTGGGCCAGTCTCTGTGTTAGCTGCTTCTTCCAATTTCATGTTATTGTAAGTAAAAATATTAGTTATAGGAACTATGTAAATATTTTTAAAATTAAAATAACCAATTTAACCTAACTTAAATATCACAATGCCGTGTGTTTTAAGATATTCCATTTAATAAATCCGGACTCCTCATTTGTGCTATCACATTGGACGTGAAGCAGGCATTACATGATAATATTTTGTGTAGTGCAATGGCCAATAGCTCACACGAAGCACTGATGAAAGCTGAAGAAACTATAGTGGTTGCAAACGTAAATGTAAAGCAAGAAATCATTGATGACGGAGCGTATTCTGGATTGAATATCAAACATGAAGAAGTTGATATAAAGGATGAATGGTTTACTACAGGTGAAGCAAGTGGAAGCAAGGTCCTTGAATATGAAGTAGAAGATTCGAGTAATTTTTTGAAATATAACGTGTCGCATACGAATCAATTTCACTCATGTTCCATTTGCGAATATAAAGCAGCAAAGAGAAGTAACTTGGTTATCCATATGAGGACACATGGAGAAGAAAAACCTTATTTGTGTTCAATTTGTGAGTTCAAAACATCAAGGAAAAATCAGTTAGTTCGCCATATGAGAATTCATACAGGTGAAAAACCGTATTCATGTTTAATTTGCGAGTATAAAACAGCTCAGAAAAATAATCTAGTTCATCATATGAATCTCCATACAGGTGAAAAACCTTTTTCATGTTTAATGTGCGAGTATAAAGCAGCAAGGAAAAATGAGTTAACCCGCCATGTGAGAACCCATACAGGAGAAAAACCTTATTCATGTACAATTTGCGAATATAAAGCAGCGCAGAAAAGTTATTTAGTTGATCATATGAACATACATACAGGAGAAAAACCTTATTCATGTTCAATTTGCAAGTTTAAAGCAGTTCAGAAAAGTAATTTAGTTCATCATATGAATATACATACAGGCGAAAAACCTTATTCCTGTTCAATTTGCGAGTATAAAGCAGCTCAGAAAAGTAATTTAGTTCATCATATGAAACTACATACAGGTGAAAAACTTTTTTCATGTCCAATGTGTGAGTATAAAGCAGCAAGAAAACCTGAGTTAATTCGCCATATAAGAACCCATACAAGAGAAAAACCTTATTATTCATGTTTAAATTGTGAGTACAAAGCAGCTCAGAAAAGTCATTTAGTTGATCATATGAACATACATACAGGAGAAAAACCTTATTCATGTTCAATTTGCGAGTATAAAGCTGCTCATAAAGGTGCTTTCGTTAAACATATGAAGAAACATACGAGGAGAAAACGCTAGAATGATAATCTCAGTGTGGTGTTGTTGATCCAAGAATCTGTCTTGACTTCTATGTATTAGAATAAGGCAGTACCTACATAAATATATCATGTGCATTGAATTATATGTAAAGTTATATTACTTACTTCTTATGGTTATAGTTTATGTTTATCTTATATGTTACAAAAAATATTTGGAAAGACATGAGTTATGTAATTGTATTATTTATAGGAAAATTCAACAATACTTTAGCATTAGTCTCTAATACTTACCTTACTTATAGGTATCTTATGCAATAACCAAGTTGCAGGACAAGTGATATGTAGATCATAAATTTTATGTTGTGGATTCGTTTTGTTCCTCTATTGCAGAATGTTTCTATTTGTATATTATAAAAATTAATGTAAAATCCAACTTTCTTTTGATTGTAAATGATTATGCAATACTTTATAGTCGATACCACAGAAAATGATCCCCGACGAGTTCGCCTCAAGGTTCTGTAATAAAGACGGATGGTCATTCCATCATTCTCCATTATACAGCCTTAAATGCAGCATAAGTCCAACTTTTCAAACTGAAAGAAACAATAATTCACCCTTTCGATTGTGCGTGGAAGATATATACAAGTTTACAGTGAGGGGTAATTTTCGTGATATCGACTTTATACAATATATTAAATTTCGGTGTCAATTTTTGGTACAATAATGGAAGATAATGCAAATTTAGAAGTTATTTTATGGTTCCAAAAGTCAGGTAAGTAGAGAAAGTTCGAGTGAAGTGTGATAGTTGCTAACTTAAGATCAACAGTATATACAGGGGGAGGAAAAGGTGATGCCATGTGGCTATTACTTTTTTATAATTGATTTAAAAGAAAAGCGTCAAATAAAAGTTACTGGGAAAAAGTATTTCTCATGGTAATGGAAGATATCGTGATTTTTCAATCACACTGGGAACCGTTACTGTTTTTTTATAGCAATGATTTTAATGCGAGACGTGATCATTACTTTCATATTTCGTTCATAAGTATTTGACTACCTAATAAAATTCTAACCCGTGAAAAGTATCTTGAAGGCTCAAATTTGCAGCTCATTCCTCTACAAGCAGTTATACCGAGAAGAACTAATTTCAAAGCAGCGCTCGGCTCGGAGCTCTAATACATTGCAAAAATTCAGGAACATTCAGTAAAAGAGAACGTAATCTTAACCTGCCTTGGTTTCAATCATGTGCGTTTTAAACAGTTTTTGATGAGAAGGTGTCACAATAGGATGTTGTTTAGACCTGGTACCATCTGAAAATCACGATTACATCACAGTTTTTTAGCAATGTTAGAACCAGGCGCTATCTGTGATTTCTCAATATCGGTAATTGTCACAGTTTGTGAAGTATCGCCTATCACTTATTTCACATAGCCATGCTCAAGGTTTATTCTACCTGAAAGTATTTATTGGCATTCAAAACTGACTATCATATTTTCCCAAAGTAACTTAAGCGACCTACCAAAAATTATATTTATATAATATTATATTAAGTACAATAACAAGTAACAGAATGCAGGTATTTAAAATAAAAACTGAAAGAAAATAAAGAGTGAAGTGAGTTAATTTTAATTAAGGGAGTATTTACCATTTGAGATTGTGGAATGGCAAATGTAACAAGAAAGTATTTGTAATTGATTTTTCAAAACTAGTTGGAAGTGTCAGTTGACAGATGTATTGAGTTGTCATATAAAATAAGAACATCAAAAATCAGAATATAAGGAATCTAGATTATAAAGAATCCGACCTGATTTTCAGTCAAGTGTTCTACTGAGGCTAGCAGTAAATAATTTTGACTATTCAATTCACCTGTCATCTGTCAAAAAGTGACCAATGAAAATCCAGAATTCTGACGTTTCTTGACCAATCAAAAAAATATCAGTGGATATATCTTCCTAGAAGGTATTCAAGTGACTATTTTTAACAAATGCGATTTTTATTATAAAAAGTCAATATTAGTGTTCTGTTACTATAGAAATTGCGTAGTTTGTTGCTAGATTTACTGAAAACTAATTTGAAAAAGTAGTTTGGTTCATTAAATAGTCCCTCGAATACCATTCTTAGTCAAAGTTAAGTAGATTATTTTTGCGGTGGTATCACTACTCATGTCCATTGCGCTTGGGATTAGGACTCGTGCTGGCGCACTCGTCCTAATCATACCAAAACGCAATGGACATTCGTGACACCACCACAAAAATAGTCGACATAACTTTGACTACTCATGGTATTATAAGTGATTATCCATAATAAAAATAGGGCAAATAAATTAATTAAAATTCAATTTAAAAAAATATTAAGAATAAACTAAAGTAAAGGTGTAAGTCAATTATAACATAATATAGGCGTTACAACGTGGTAGAGTCATCGTAACATAAGTTGGACACACAAAGTGGAGCTAATTACTAGGGTTCTCATACCCGGTCTAAAATCAAACCCGGGTACCCGAAGATTTTCTATTTTGCTTTATTATTTTCTGGCAAATGAAAATATTTCTATACAGGCGATTTATTTGATGAAATTGTTTTCTTATTTGTAGTTTCATACAATGTTCAGGCTCTATGATCTATGCATTTTAACGCCGCGAATTTTAAACTGAACTAATTTGAAATAGTAGATACTGAAACAATAAAGAAGCCAACCTGCGATCGATTTCTAATAATAATCATTGGTAGTATAATCGCAGATCAACCCCCTTATCATTTATACACCACGGTAGCTCTGAAATGTTTGTACTCACCGCAATGACCTAGCTAGCTCAATCTCGGTGGCCTTGGGTCGCAGATTTCTATCATCAGCTGAACTGCTGCAAGCTCTTATAATAATAAAAAAAACACAGGGCGCCAGAAATCACAGATTTCGAGAAATAAATAAGATTATAGCAACAATTAGGTTTATTTAATTAATAATTAATAGTTGCTCGCAACATCGTTATTAAGTCGGTAAATTGTTTATCACAATATTAAAAGGTTTAAATACAGTATATTACTAATGCTGAAAATGCAGCACGCACAAAAAAATATGTGAACCTCTTTTGGGCTCTTGGATTGAATGTAACCACAACTCAATGAAGGAGTAAGCTTACCACTGTCATATGTTTTAACCGTAATCTCGGTAATGATAATAAAATGGCGTGAGGGCACTTTTTACAAAATTTTTAATAAGTATTCAAATGAGCATTTAGCAAAACTTCAAATTTGTGAATTGTAAATTGGTGAACAATTAATACATTATGTTTTAAATGTGTAAAGCGTAAATTTGTGATCAATTAATACATTACATGTTAACGGAGTTTACATTTGTAAATTATAAATCTGAAGCGTCGTTAAAATCGATTCAGCCAACAATTCATGGGCGGACGGGGTTATCAACAAACGTTGAAACAAGACTAGCCTGGGTGGTGATAAAAAACGTCGCCGGCAGGCACTGAATTGGTCCAGGATTATCTTAGCGTACCAGCCGACAGCAGCATCGAACTCGTGGCCAAAATAGATAATGGAACGGACGCTCCTTGTTACAACTTGGCAAGCTCAAGATGATATTCCAGAAAGGAGTTGCGGGTCCAAGTTATTAATTATGGTGTTAATTAGGAGACCCAAATAAGAAGTCGTCTAAAAACGGCATCTAAGAATGGCGTTTAAGAATGACGTTGAAGAATGACGTCAAAACGCTAATAAAAAAACGGGAAATTACTAAAATGAATATCAAACAAGTAGCGTAGACATACCTGATTTTAGTCATCAGCTCACAAACGAAGTTAATTAATAATCGGTGCAATAGCACGCGGAAATGCCTTCGTAGAAGCTAGTTACTTCAACCGAATGCAGAAATCGAATGCCCGCTAAACGACGGAATAGCTGCTCGCTGGCGCGGAGCGATAACAAGTGAATTTCGGAAAAGCCAAAACCAGCACCTATGCGCGAACAAGATTTGATATCGTTTGAAATACAGCGAATTATAACTCAAGTGAAAATATACAGGCTGGCCCGGAAATGAATAAATGACGAAACAAATAGCCGGAGCTAAAGATTTGTTTCAATACCTACTCGCCAATTCAAACTGCAAGTCGTCTGTCGTAAATATTTTTACACTTCTAACTGCTATCAAATTCGAGTACGTGACTTTTTATCCGTAATTGGTAGCAGCATCATCACACAGAGGATGTTTATGTTACTTCAATCCATACTGACGCGATTTAATGATGCTATTGACGGGTTGAATATTTCCGTAAAGCGGATTTAGTGCCTGAAACAAGAATCAACATTATATGGTATGGGATGGGTGGATTCTTATTACTGCATTGTTGTGTTTTTCTAGAGCTTATTCATATTGTTTTTAAGTTTTTATTATCTTCTCCGAAAAAGGCTGATTTTCTGGGCATTAAATAATTTGCTAGTCGGGTACCCGGGTCCTGAAAATATACCCAGGTTGACTATTATCCGGGTCGGCTCGGGTACCCTGGTACCCACCGACATCCCTAATTACCTTGACAATACATATATATTGAGATGGTTTTAAGCCTACAACTTGGCTCTGTATGCAGTGCAAAATATTTAACCAAGTCAATAAAGCACAGAGTTAAAATATTTTATGGAATTGCAATTTAAAACAATAAAAGTATTAAATGCATTGGTAATGAGATGCGAGAAGTAGTAATTAAACAGATAAAGGCACACATAAGCACAGCATATTTCAGAGAGTTTGAATAAAGTAATATAATGAAATAAAATAGGTTTGTGCATATTTAAAGCCAGACCAAACAAAATTAATTGTTATGTGCAGACTAAATGAGCGTAATTATTAATAAAAGTACAAGTCAGTGAATGGCAAGCAATCTAAAAGGTAAATGAGATCGGAATAAAGGATAATAGAAAATTGCAAAGAGCAATCCCAAAATTAGGCAACGGAAAAGAAAAAAAGCGAGCAACGTGTGTAAATTTGAACTCAGTTTCCAGTGCATTAATAAGACAAAGTGAAAAAGCAGAGCAGTGATTTTAAAACATTTGTGTGCGTAACGGAAGGAACAATGATAGTTATAAGCAAAGAACATTTTTTTTCAGATTTAAAAAAATGTTAATTTAAGATTTATGTAATCAAACTTTACTCCATTTGTGTATTTTGCTATCAAAACTAATTTCTAATTAACAAAAATTATGGCGGTAATATAGCAACGCGATGCGTTTTTGTAAAATAAAAAAAGTACAATGGAAATTATAAATTAAGACAGTTTGAGCGAAATTGTGCTCCCTTAAAATTAATATTTTTGCAAATAAAGTGTTTACCAGTTATAAAAAGTGTTGCATTTTATTCTACACATCACCGTGCACCAGTGGAAGTGTTTGTGGCATTTTCCGCCACGATAAAATTGAAAATTTTCCAATCTCATCTGCGACTGAAGATCGGCAGCTGACAACTGAAATTTTAGAAATTCGATTCCGGCACAATGAAGCACCGCAAGCCAGAGAAATGTACTGCATCACATCAGCGGGGTCTGCAGGAGCATCCTGAGCGAAAGTTGCAGCCAGGGGAGTGTTTCCGGCAAAGAAATTCCAGCAGTGTCATCTGCGACCATCTCCGAGCAAAGTTGAAATCTTTACGAGGTAGGAATTAGCTATAAATTGAGTGTCAGAGTTCGGAAAACTTATTAAAATACGAGATTGAACCTTGCTGACGAGGCCTATCGCATATCCAAGTGTCCAGCTACGCCGTAATAATTCAAAAATTGCATAGCGTCATCAAATTTTGTGAAATTGGCGAATTTCCAAGCAGCAGAAACAAGTGAATAAATGGCGTCCTATCTACGTCATTCCTGTAACAATGAAGTGGAGGTTTTGATGCCAAGCGATAATTGAATCACATTACCCGACGATTCCTTGTTAACTTCACGATTTGTTTTAAACATTCAAGTGATCGCTGTTGCACTGGCGAAGTTTTTGTGTCATATGACATATTGTAAATTTTATCTACCAGAACCGTGTATATGAGCTACTCAAGGACGAATAATTTAAAATAAACTACTAACTTGTGAATATACTGAAATTCTCAACCCAACCTGAGATAGGCAGTTTTGTGTTAGCCGAGAGCTAGCTTAAACAATATTGCAGTTCAATAAAATAGTAAGAAAGAGGCATTCAACCATTTTATTTTGAACATCAGCTAATACATTTCATTTTAATTAACCTTAAATTACTGACAGGCAAAGTGAGCACAGTATAAAAATGAACCTGAGAATTGTGTGGTGCCCTAATTCAACTTATTAATTATGTACCAAAATAATAACAAACAGAAGGGCAGGTCATTGCAATATAGACTACTCCAAAATTACACTTATCTTGATAAAATGTAAAATTCTAAATGACACAGCAAAGCATTTGGAGACGCAACACCTACTCAAACGTCGCGCCGTTTCTCTGCAGGAATTTCAAGGAATCGCTACAGTTTTGCCAACTTTGATGAAAACCGGTTAAAATTTATAAACACAACGCTTTGCTACTCTTAGCTCTAGCTCTGGCAAATACATTTGTCCGTAATAGTACAGGCCATCAAGGCCCTTTGCTTGTCCTATACTCTTCTTCCATTCTTTCTTTTCTTGCTTTGGTATTCCAGTCAGTTATTCCCATTCTGTTTACATCATTTTGAACATCTTCTATCCATTTAGTCTTTGGTCTACCTCTTTGTCTTCCCCCAGCATTACACATTTTGGTTTCCACGTATAATTTCATCAGTTGAAACGGGTCAATTCGTGCCACCTGTATTTATTCAAATTATATCTGTTCATTATATGCTAATTAGCAACAAATCTTAACAGTAGGTGTTCTGGTGTTCATTTATGTAACTTTGCACTATAGAGTAATAATTAAGGTATACGCTGTCAATGACTATAAGTGCGTTGTGCTACGAGTTCGTGAAACAATGCGCCGACATGGCAGTTTTTGCGCGGGATTAACCGGCCGATAATTGAATCAACGCTGGACGCCTGCAAGAAGGATGATTCGCGCCCAAGTCGGCAAGCTCGGCGGATCAAGAACTCGCTCACAAGTGTTTGATGCAGGCGGATCAAAGGGTCCGCGTCCAATAGACGGCGCCCATCGTAAGCTAGTTGCGGGTGCTTACAAATTAACTGGAGTGCAACGCGGGCCAACACCAGCCCTAACACTGTACATCCCAAAGGGGAATGCGTCCGAGGATCAAGATATACTGTTGGGACGACACCCCAGGCGACATCCGTGGTTATTGTTGAAACGACCTAGAAGTAGCGCCTTTCTGGGAATACAACTATAACACTTGGGAGCCCCCCAAAAGCCAGGTTAGTTAATAGCCATAATCACCGTGCAAGCGAAATATTATTGCACCAGCTGGAGCCATTACTCTTGTGGCTCATAGCACTGGGAATCACCTGCTGATCGAGCGGCGCGGTTACGTCATCTCAACGTTCCCGCACTATTTTCGAAGGCCGCTATCCGGTTACGAGCCTGTTCAAGTAGGGACAGCGTCGCGATGAGTTTATTAGTGCACGCCATTTGACTTTGCGCCGCTTAATGAACCTCTACGTATCTGTTTGGAGTAGTCGCATATATGTGGCGTGTTAACGTCGTATTTTTCATGTACTTATATGTATTTTCTTGTGTATGTATTTGTTTGCAGATTATATGCCTCATTGTAAACTGTTGAGCTTTTTCTGGTACTATGGTGAATACAACATTTCAGGTGTCCGCGAACTGGCCTTAAACAATATTAGCTTGGCCTCAAATGATATGAGCTTTCCGTTAGCTGCACTGGGAATGAAAAAAGAAAGTCTCATAGATACCGACTGAATTAGCTAGCAAACTCAGGGCAAATTAAAGTAATAATTCAGTAAGTGTAGGTAGGTAAAAGAGGCCGCGCTTCATGGTCCTTCCCCATTCACCATACTCTTCTTGAAATTTGCTTTTTTTAAATCCCCCAATTTACTTCCATATAATACTGATCTGCTTTTTCTAGTTACTCGAGTTTTACTTTTGTACTTGGAATTTTACAAAATGCAGCTTATATCAGCGTACATACATCAAACAAGTAGAGACACTTATGCCAAATGTTGAAACTTGTCTCGAGTGCCTGGGACAGTAACTCGGGAGGTATTTCTAAGCTCGACTCTCAGATGGCAGCACAAAGTTCCACCAATCATATGTGCTAAAGCAGTGGCGGTACTCCCCAGGAGCCGATCAAGGTCATCCAAATCGAAATTTTTACATCAAAGGAGCTGACCGTGAGTGTCTCTACTTGTTTGATTTATGTATGCTGCTTATATCTAGTCGAGACATATTCAAAGTCACATGAACATCGTTACTACAGTGCCTTTATAAATGATCGAACGTTTTTGAATGGTCATTATTTTGGCGCAATTTATTTATGTTGGTAGCACTGTAAGTCTATGTCAAATTCGAATTTAGCAGTTTAGGTTTTGCGTCAGTCTGTGTCAAAACTGATGGAAAGCCTAACCTGATAACCTCGAATTTGACATAGACTTACAGTGCCACCAACGTAAATAAATGGCGCCAAAATAATGACCATTCAAAAACGTTCAATCATTTATGAAGGCACTGTAATTATTTGTGTAGGATAAATAAATGGATTAAAACAAGATATATTTAACAAATCGCTATATTATTTATTGTAATACATACACATTTGATCCTAAAATTGTATAAAAAATTGTTTCTGTACAAAGTTGTATTACTTCTTGAAAAAATTCTAATTATTGAATACTATTAGGTGTAATAAGTACATGTGCAAATTTTCAATGTTGTCCTTCCATTGTTTCATGTCTTGCAGTGGAATTTAAATGACATATCTATTTACATTTCTCGTAGCACTAAACTCACATTTAAAATTTCAAAAGCAGAATGGAAAACACTTTGAATAACGAAACAATTCAAACAGTTCTGCTCTTGAACTTCAACCATTTTACAATTATATCAGCTTGGACGGTATTGAACAATATTAACAATTCGACAATATCGATTTTAATTTCTTTAGATACTAACAGCAAACCGTTAGTTACATTTCATGAAATACTGTTCCAGCCTGGTACTAAAATCTCTAAAGGAATAAAACTAATTTACAACAAATTAATAAAACCTCTTAAACAGTGCAACACTGACAAATATGGAATGTTTTAACGAGCAGTCTCCTATGTAGGTTCATTAAAATCAAGTATATACCTTCGCAATAACTAAATAATAAAATCATTTACACTATCTTACCCTATATTTACAATAATCATTTTACAAAGTGAAAAATTTAATAGTTATAAAATAATTGCGTCTCTCGAAGTTCAAGCAATTATTTCATTAGGGGAAAAATCAGCATAATTTTTGTTATTCCTATGGTGTTAACAATGGCACTTGCTTTAAGAATATTTAACATTACCAAATTTGGTTGCAACAATATCGCATGGTTATGCTGATTTCAGCTGTATGAAATTATCGTTTACCAACACCGCAGTACAAAACTATTCTTTGTTACATTAATGTCTACCTTTTGGAAAGATGCAGCGCTCGATTATTAGTTTTGCTTCAAAGTTAAAGAATAAAACATATCTCGCTATAATTGTTGAAACTATTTTACAAAATAACTAACCAGTATTCCTGAAATGGTCTGTTCTATAAAATTAAGATCATAAAAATCAGTTAGTCAACGTTTAAAAACACAAAATAGTATTGAGATTCATTTTTACAAGAACGCAATAAATAATTTTAAATACTTCCATTAAACAACCAACAATTAAAATTATACACTATAGGTGTGACTTATGCTGGTTCACTTGGGGCGACGTTTTGCGTCTGATGCTAGATGGCACAATTATTGCACTTGGAGGTTCAGTGAAGGTTTCACTTTTTGACTTGTTCATATCCATGGGAACTTCGTACAATGCTGCAAGTTCAAAATAACATTTATATTAAACCGTTTTTGTAAAGCCATGCAAATTTAATGTGTTAATAAGAGTCAATACTAGAAAAATATATGAACGCTTATAATAGAAGTAGAAAACCGGTCAGGAATGAAATTTACAATAACAAAAAATAAATCAAATAGCTCTTAGTTTATGAAGAAAAACCCTGCAATGTTAAGAGTATAAGAAGAAAAGAGATAAAACTAGTACACAAAAATGGATTAAATGAATGGCGATGTATTAGAAGTGATGGAGACGAAGAAGAAAAGAACGGAGATACAACATCTCACAGTTATGTGTTGAACAGAAGTAGAAAAAAATTACAGAACAAAAGCTGGAATCACGATAGAGATAACTCAAGAAAAAAAATAAGAGAATAGAAATATCATACGTAAATGGAAAGATAATGTCGACACAAATAAAAATCAAAGTTGAGAAATATCACATGGCAGTAAGATACGGCCCTATCAAAGATGTTAAAGCAGAAGGAAAAGCTAAATTTTATGAGACACTACAAGAAGTGATGAGAGATATGAACGGAAAGAGTGGGTAGGGAGAAGCAAGAAATGGATAAATAACTAGGAACTGCGGGAAAAGTCGACAGAAATGAAAATTTGAAGAAAATCGATCTGGTAATAGCAAACACCAACTTCCCACATACGGAGATACATAAATTTACAAGAGAAGAACTAACAAGGAATAAAAAAGTCAAAAAAGGAGCAAAAATTGAAAATTGGGGAGTGACTACTATTAACTACGAATGGAATTCAAAGTTATAAGAGAGATAGAGAAAAAGAAGGAAAAAAGTATAAAAGAAATTATCAGATAAAAACGTAGGAGCAAAATATCAAAACAATAAACAGAGCCGAACACGACTAAAACGGGTAATAAACAAAAGAAAAGAACAAATTGCTGGACAATAGAATGTAGATAAAGATACTTCCAAAGTTTATTTAAAAGAAACAAGAAAGTGGAGGAAGTGGGAGATGAGTAAAGAGTGGTGGAAGTAATGTAACACAAGACAAAAAGAAATAAATAAAAGAATCTGATGATACAGCAAGAACGGAACTGGATGAAGAGATACAAAAAATATAATTAGGACAAACTCTAGGACATCACCATTATAAGAAAGGGATAGTCAAGAGGAAGAGGTACACAAGATCAAATATTTATCTTAAGACAAACATTAAAGATAGCATGTATGCTTTTTAGATTTAGCAAAGCATTCTAACAACTGTGGCAGATAAGGGAATTCACCACAAACCTTATAGAATGTATTAAAAACTAGAAAACTACATTAGACTCGGAAGTGAAAGATCGAATACTTTTAGTATCAAAAATGGATTCATCTTGAGCCTTCTGTCATTCAATGTGATGCTGGAGAAGCTATAAAAATGCAAAGATGAACTGAAATCATACAAGTAAGTTATTGGAAAACGGAAAAGATAAAAGTCGCTCAGTTAGAGCACCGAGGAGTTACAAGAAGAGATCAACTTATTAAATGAACAACTGAAGAAAATAAACATAAGTAAATAAGTACAGTTAGGACTAAGTGCATGGTAATAAGAGAACCGAATATATAACAAAATAAAACAATCAAAGGTAAAGAATCCAGGGCAAAACTATACAAGATAAATCAGAAATGAGACATATAGAGAGCAGCTGCAAGTCGAATATGTGGAATTAACTAAACAAAGGAAGTAATTGAGATGGCTCGGCCATATAACTAGAATGGACAAGGAGAGAACAACCAGGAAACTTTATGGGACAAGAGAGGAGGAAAAAGACAGCCAAGAAAGACAAGAAAGGATGGGATGAAGAAAGTACTCAAGAAGAAAGGAACTAAGTGAGAGGAGTTGATAAAATTAGAAGAAGACAGAAGCTGGTGAGAAGTATAGAGGTAAAGTGTACTGTCAGCTCACTTTTAAACTAACCTTACACTAAAAGATAGAAGTGATTAACAAGAAGAAAACAATGATGACACACGGAAAAAAAAAGAGGACAGTCAAGAAAGGATGGAGTGAAGAAGGCAAAGGAGGAGAAAGGACTTAAGTGAGAGACAGTGAGAAAATTAACAAAAGACAGAAGAATGTGGCGAGAAGTATAGAGGTAAAGCGTACCCTAAACTCAATTCCAAACTAACCCTGCATCAAAAGGTAGAGGGGTTAAGAAGAAGTGGAAAAAGATGAAAGAGAGCGCAAAAAGATAAGAGAGGGCGCGGGGGGGGGGGGGGCAAAAATGGGACAACCAAGAAAGACAAAAAAGTGTGGGGTGAAAAAGGCAGTGGAGGCGAGACGAATTAAATGGGTGACGGTGAAAACAGCAGAAAACAGAAAAAAGTGCCAAGAACTATAACGGTAGTGTATCCTAAATTCAATTCCAAACTAATCCTACACCGAAAAGGTAGAAGGAATTGCAACGAAGAAGAGGAAAAAGATGAGAGAGGATGAAAAAAGAAAGAGGACAGCCAAGAAAGACAAGAAATAATGGGGCGAAGAAGGCAGTGGAGGAGAAAAGCATTAGGTGAGTGGAGGTGAGGGAAATTAGCAGACGACAGAAGGCTGGTGAGTGGTATAAGGGGAAAGTGTACCCTGAACTCTATTCCAAATAATCCTATACCGAAAGGTAGAAACGATTAAGAAAAAAAAAAGATGAGAGAGAGGGGAAAAAGAAAAAGATGACAGCCAAGAAAGATAAGAAAGAATGGGGTTTAGAAAGCAGTGGATAAGAGAGGTATTTAGTGGGAGACGGTGAGAAAATTAGCAGAAGACAGAAAAAACTGGCGAGAAGTATAGAGTAAAGTGTACCCTAAACTCAATTCCAAACTAACCCTGCATCAAAAGGTAGAAGGGGTAAGAAGAAGTGGAAAAAGATGAAAGAGAGCGCAAAAAGATAAGAGAGGGCGCGGGGGGGGGGGGGGACAAAAATGGGACAACCAAGAAAGACAAAAAAGAGTGGGGTGAAAAAGGCAGTGGAGGCGAGAGACGAATTAAATGGGTGACGGTGAAAACAGCAGAAAACAGAAAAAAGTGCCAAGAACTATAACGGTAGTGTATCCTAAATTCAATTCCAAACTAATCCTACACCGAAAGGTAGAAGAAATTGCAACGAAGAAGAGGAAAAAGATGAGAGAGGGTGAGAAAAAAGGGGACAGCCAAGAAAGACAAGAAAGGATGGGTTGAGAAGGCAGTGGAACAGAGAGGCATTAAATGGGAGGAGGTGAGAATAAAGTGCTAATTTCTCCACGTCTGCCACTTAATACCTCTCTTCTCCACAAATCTATACCCCATTCTTCCTTATCTTTCTTGGATGTCATCTTTTTCTTTTTTCCCCTCTCTCATCGTTTTCTTGTTCTTAATCTCTCCTACCTTTAGAGTTATTTTGGAATTGAGTTCAGGATACACTTTCCCCTTATACTACTCACCAGTCTTCTGCTAATTTTCTCATCTCTACTCACCTAATGCCCTTCTCCTCCACTGCCTTCTTCGCCCCATTTTGACTTTCTTCATTTTCTTTTTTCACCCTCTCTCATCTTTTTCTTTTTCTACCTTTCGGTGTAAATTAGTTTGGAATTGACTTTAGGGTACACTTTTCCTCTGTACTTCTCGTCTGCTTAATTTCTCTCTCCTCTACTGCCTTCTTCATCCCATCCTCTGTCTTTTTTGGCTGTCCTCTTCCCCCGCCCCCCTCATCTTTTTTCCTCTCTCTTCTAGTTAACCCCTTCCACATTTCGGTGTACTGTTAGTATGGAATTGAGTTTTGGGTACATTTTACCTGTATACTTCTCGCCAGATTCTTGTGACTTCTGCTAATTTTTCTCCCTGTCTCCCACTTCATACCTCTCTTCTCCACAAATCTATACCCCATTCTCCTTATCTTTCTTGGATGTCATCTTTTCTTTTTTCCCCCTCTCTCATCGTTTTCTTGTTCTTAATCTCTCCTACATTTAGGGTTATTTTGGAATTGAGTTCAGGATACACTTTCCCCTTATACTACTCACCAGTCTTCTGCTAATTTTCTCATCTCCACTCACCTAATGCCTTTCCTCCTCCACTGCCTTCTTCGCCACATCTTGACTTTCTTCTTTTTCTTTTTTCACCCTCTCTCATCTTTTCTTTTTCTACCTTTCGGTGTAAATTAGTCTGGAATTGAGTTTAGGGTACACTTTACCTCCATACTTCTTGGCACTTTTTTCTGTTTTCTGCTGTTTTCACCATCTCCCATTTAATTCATCTCGCCTCCACTGCCTTTTTCACCCCACTCTTTTTTTCTTGGTTGTCCCATTTTTGTTCCCCCCCCCCCCCCTCTTATCTTTTTGCGCCCTCTTTCATCTCTTTTCACTTCCTCTTCATCCCTTTTACCTTTTGGTGCAGGGTTAGTTTGGAATTGAGTTTAGGGTACACCTACCTCTATACTTCTCGCCAGATTCTTCTGTGTTCTGCTAATTTCTCACCGTCTCCCACTAAATACCTCTCCTATCCACTGCTTTCTAAACCCCATTCTTTCTTATCTTTCTTGGCTGTCATCTTTTTCCTTTTTCCTTCTTTCTCATCTTTTTTTTCTTAATTGTTCCCTACCTTTCGGTGTAGGATTATTTTGGAATTGAGTTCAAGGTACACTTTCTCCTTATACCACTCACCAGCCTTCTGTGTTCTGCTAATTTTCTCACCTCCCCTCACCTAATGCCTTTCTCCTCCACTGCCTTCTTCGCTCCATTATTTCGTGTCTTTCTTGGCTGACAGTACACTTTACCTCTATATCTCTCACCAGATTCTGTCTTCTACTAATTTTATCAACTCCTCTCACTTAGTTCCTTTCTCCTTCAGTACTTTCTTCATCCCATCCTTTCTTGTCTTTCTTGGCTGTCCTTTTCCCCCTCTCTTGCCCCATAAAGTTTCCTGGTTGTTCTCTCCTTGTCCATCCTAGTTATATGGCCGAGCCATCTCAATTGCTTCCTTTGTTTAGTTAATTCCACATATTCGACTTGCAGCTGTTCTCTATACACATGTCTCATTTCTGATTTATCTTGTATAGTTTTGCCCTGAATTCTTTACCTTTGATTGTTTTATTGTGTTGTATATTCTGTTCTCTTATTACCATGCACTTAGTCTTATCTGTACTTATTTACTTATGTTTATTTTCTTCAGTTGTTCATTTAATAAGTTGATATTTTCTTTCCGTTTTCAATAACTTACTTGAGTGAAAAAGTGAAACCTTCACTGAATCTCCAAATGCAATAATAATTGTGCCATCTAGCATCAGACACAAAACGTCGCCCCAAGTGCACCAGCATAAGTCACAGCTATAGTGTATAATTTTAATTGTTGGTTGTTAAATGTAAGTATTTAAAATTATTTATTGCGTTCTTGTAAAAATGAAGCTCAATACTATGTTGTGTTTTTAAACGTTGACTAACTGATTTTTATGGTCGTAAATTTTAGAGAACAGACAGTTTCAGGGAAGTCACCACTACCACAACGGAACTCAGATTCAGAGCACTCGTGGTAACTGCCTTTAAAAACCGCCTCAGACTCATCCGACCCGTCCCCACAATCATCAGAGAAGTTGCACAACCACTGCTTGGGCACGCATCTATTATAGTTGTACTTGAAATCAGTTTCGAGGTTACAATCAGGGCAGTTCTCCGGGAGCTCATCGGAGCTGTCCCTGCAATCATCTTTGCCATCACAGAAGAACCATTTGGGAATGCACCTGCAGTTAGCGCAGCCTGGGCAGCGATGTCCACGTTGCGCACAGTAGGAATCCCAGCGGCTCTAACACTGTGGCAATTGTTATGCCCATAGTCGTCATCCTTTTGGTCGTGGGTGCCACCACACGTGTTTGGTTCTTCTTGAGAAAGAGGCCATTGTGGGGAGTTGGTTTTTACTTAGTTATGCTGTTTCAATGCTTACGTTTCAGTGGCAAAGGAATGGGTTTTGCAGCCTAGCCAGCAGTCAGAGTGTGTCATTCCACCAAGGCAGCAATGTCGAATTTGGAAACAACATTTTCAGTGGAAACGGTGCTGGCAGTGGTATGGAACGGCGCGGCATTGTCTGGGTGGGCATGTCGAGGGTTCGTCTGATCCGTCTTTGCAATCTTTTTCGCCACTGCATCTACAAGAGGAAAAAATGGTAAGTTATAAGTAAACAATTAATAATAATTAATGTGGAAGTGGAATGACAATGAAGGGACACTTATGAGAATGAGTGAACCAAAAAACTTACAGCAAATGAGAACATGGAAGCACAAACTATGAGGGATGTAGCAAAAGAAAAGGACATGACAAAAATACAACCAAAAAGAAAGGAAAGTCTGGTATTAGATATGTGGAATGTAAAGAGCACATATTACCAGAGAGCTTTCAGAAGTTTTGAAGAAGAAGTAGAAAGATACAAAATACAATAAATAAAACAGAGGGAAAATTTTATAACAGAAGTGGAAAAGTAACAACACAAAAATATTCGAAACAGGTTTTGTTCAAACTAATGTTTGATCATAGGACATGATAATTTAGTGGAATTAAGTAAAATAGTGCGGACGCGAAAATAGAATGTAAAAACTATATACGGCATGTGCCAATTACAATGTGTTTAGAACATTCAGCTAACTGGGTCAAGTTACGTTACGATAAGGAAGTTTTATGCAGATTTCCGCAATTTTAGTACTATCACAAGGTCAGATTAACACATTGTAAATGTGCATTATTATGCGAACGTCATGTTTTTGTGCCTACACCGATATTAGGTTTTGAGTTCAAAAGGCAGCAACATGACATACATGTAGTCATATATAAAGACTGTATTTGTTTAATAATTTTCAATATGGGTACTTCTAAACTCTGAGGTGTATTCACTTGTGACCGACGCAGGCTACAATTGTCTAAGGGGTAGTTAGGCCTGGCTACTCCAGTCATATTTTAAATCAAAATTTTTCCTTTCCTTTCATCAAGTGTAAACCCCCTTCAGTAAAACAACCTGGTTATATAACATTATACAATTTATGTTCCGAGGTGCGAACTGAAAGAGTGCAAGGAGTAATTCCCGGAACTACGCAAATCGAAGGCTTGCATAAATTCAACGAGCATTGCGGACAGGTTTCCTGGTCAAAAAGGAAATGAAATAATTTGTGCAAAATATTAACCCAGTATCAGAGCGGATGTGCCACTTGCAAATAGAAACAAACAAAGAATTAATTAATCTGGTAACTGTACATACTCCAACTGAACAAAAAGAAGAAGTGAAAGATAAATACTACATTACACAGAACTGGAACAAGTTTTTGACAAAATACTGAAGAAAAAAATTATCATTATAATACAAGATTGTAATACTAAAGTAGGGAGAGAAGTAGAATATACTCTGACCATTGGAAAGCAAAGTTTGTATGAAGAAAGTAACAAAAACAGACAAAAATTGATAGGTTTTGCAGCAGGAAATAAAATGTGAATCATGAGCACATATTGAGCACAAAAACATACACAAAAGAACATGGGTGATACCAGGGACACCAAATACATCACCTATTTATTTTGGTGCGACTACTGGTCAACAAACAAATAAAGACGACGAAAAAGTACAGTACAGTACTAGATATAGAGTTATTAAATGAGGAAAAGAAAATCCATTACTAACAGAAAATAAGAGATGAATGAGTGCAAGGTTCAGAGCAAGAAACAATTGAGGCAATGTGGAAAAATATAGAAGAGGTTATAAAGAAAGTAGCAAACACCAAAAGAAAAACAATTGGTTCAGCAAAGAGTGTAGATAAGAAATGCAGAAGAGTAAGAAAGCAAGAGACAAGATGTTACACACAGGATTAAAAGACGATCAAGAAAAATACAAAGAACAAAGAAGGAAGACAGAGAAAACCTTAAGAAGGACCAAAAGAGAGTATAAAGAGAGAAAACTCACGGTGATAAAAGATAAAAACGAAAATAAATAGGGAACTTTTACCAAGGAATAAATTGGCTACGTTTTGTAAAGATAAAGAGGGAAGGCTGATTGGAGAAGAACAGATAATGGTCGAAAAATGGAAAGAGTATTTCCAGGAAATGTTAAATGTAGGTGAAAACAAAAACGGACAAGAGGAGTACGGAAACAGACAACCAAATAAAACAGATATAGAAAGCCCAGTGAAACAGAAGGTTACAGAAATTATAAAGAATTTAAAAAATGGAAAAAGTTACGAAGAAAATGACATTCATGCAGAACCTATAAAGTAAATCCGTTCACGTTGTTTTGACATAATAGAAGGCCATGATTTATTTTTTTAATGTTGGACACACTGTTCTACGTGACACAATTTTGCGTCACTGAAGTGCCTGACATGTGAACATATTTACCGTGTTGCTGAATTTTCCGCGAACATACATGACTTTAAAACGAGATGGAATTGTTTGATCAAGTCTGCTAAAAATGATCAAAATTGGGTGATTTATCGGGTTATTCCTGCTTTGAGCAAGGCTTGTGTTAAATGTATAACCTCAAACTTAGAAAAACATAACCTAATAAAACAGACAGCTCTACTGCCAACTTAAATGCCAAGTTTCCATAGTCTCATATTATGCCAAAACAACTTGAACAGTGTTTATGGAGGAGAAGAGATAGAAGATCACATATACAGTGAATTTATTTTAATGCGCATGTGGTATTCCCGTATCCATGAGGACTTGATTGTTACTAGTGGTTTCTAAGGATACGTCACGCCATGTGTAAATGCGTTTATTTTAAAATGCAATATATGAACCGTAATTTTATTGAAAAAGAAGCATCAGAAGGTGTCAGGCCATGTAATAACCCACATACTTGCTGAAAAATGAAATCTTTATACCATTTGATCAACAGAATTCCTTCCTTAGTAGAATATATTATGGTTTTACATACTCAGTAACGTTTCCATATTGAATTTTAAAATAAACACATTTACATATTGCGCGTTATAATAAACACCCTGTATACATAGTTTTGATTATACAGGGCGTTTGTGGCGACTCAGACCTATTTTTTTAAAAATAAAATGCCCTATATTTAGGTAGCTTGAAAATTTGTAATTTTTAGATCGTCGACAGTTTCTCAATTGGCAAAAAAAGGTGTAGGTGAACAGCAATTAATCCAATTAACAGGACATTCTAGTGTCTCCTCAATAAGGCCCTACTTACAAATGGATGACAAACACCACTTGCAACTAGTCAGTGAGTTACGTGCAACAAAGACTACTATAATACAAGAAACAACAACGACGACGTCAACAAGTAACGCATCAAACGTATTGCCTCTAGCTAACGAGCTAGCTAATATTAATGGTAGGTGGACAAAGAACAATAATGACCAAACAGATACAAATCAACCTCCCTGGTATGGAATGGCTAAATAGCCAAGACGGTCTACTTTTATCTCCGAAACCACACATATTACAGTCTAATTACGATAAAGCAACCATTATCTCCGATTCGTTTTGTTTTTTTGATCTGATGCAATACAATAACACCCCGAACTCCAATGGTGAATATTTAGATCTTATATTCTCAAACATAAAGTCGCCAAACGTCAGTCTTTCTATCGATCCTCTTATTCCAGTTGATGCTCATCATCCCCCTTTAGTTTGTGAATTTTCAATTCCGAGTAATCTCAAATACCTGACCTTCGACTTTCAAACTTATGACTTTTCCAAAGCCAATTATGACGCAATATTTGATAACTTGAGCTCTATTTCATGGCATTTCATAGATGATAATAACTTTGTTGAATCAGTCAGGATTTTTTATGATATATTATGGAATACTATTGAAACTCATGTACCTAAGAAAACTATAAAATCATCAAAATACCCTGTTTGGTACAATAATGAATTGATACAAATACAACTGTTAAAGCTAAAAGTAGAGCCCATAAAGCATATAAAACTTTTAGAAGTACCCAAAACAAAATCGACTTTACTCTTCTGAGAGCTAAATCAAAAAGGCTTCAACGAGACTTTTATGAGAAATATGTGTGTAAAATAGAAGGCAGAATAAAATCTGATCCCAAATCGTTTTGGAATTTTACGAATAATAAAAAGAAAGGTCATAGATTACCAAATTCACTTACATATGATGGAACAACTGCAGAAGATGGAAATGACATGGTTAACTTATTAGCAGACTATTTTAAATCCGTATATGACACCAATGTACCTCAGGTTGATCATCAGGACCAGTTGAATGTTGACGAAATAACGCCCTTTACACTGAACGATATTGATATTACGTACAACGAAGTTCTGCGTAATTTACTATTGCTTAAAGAATCGAAAAGTCCGGGTCCTGATGGTCTGCCTGCAATTCTATTGAAAAACTGTGCCGGTGTCCTGTACAAACCAATTTGTGATTTATTTAGGAGATCTCTAAGGGAAGGCATTTTTCCTGATATATGGAAGGAAAGTTTTATAACACCCATTTACAAGTCGGGCTGCAATAATTTAGCCAAGAATTACAGGCCCATCTCGATCCTTAATCTGATTCCTAAAATTTTCGAATCTATTGTATCCGGAAAAATATCGTCCTTCGTTAATTCAGCTATAATTGAACAGCACCATGGTTTTGTAAACGGCAAATCAACGGTCGCTAATCTTCTGATTATTACCCAAAAATTGCTAGAATCCTTTGAAAAAGGCTACCAAATAGACATCATTTACACCGATTTTGCTAAGGCATTCGACAAAGTATCCATCCCATTGTTAGTGGACAAACTTAGCAAATTCGGTTTCCAAGAGCAATTAACAAAATGGTTCAGCGCCTACTTGTCACACAGAACCCAGTTTGTCAAATACAAGTCTTTCATTTCTAATAAAATTAATGTGACATCAGGGGTTCCGCAAGGATCGCACCTTGGACCTTTATTATTTATTATATTCATTAACGATATTCAAGCATCCTTTATCGATAGCGAGTTTCTGTTATTCGTGGATGACTGTAAATTTTATAGGGTTATAAAAGATCAAACAGATTGTAAGCGGTTGCAAAACGACTTTTACAATATGGCTAATTGGTGTGTGTCTAACAAAATGAAACTGAACGTAGGAAAATGTAAAATACTATCATTTAGCAAGAATGACACCAGGATCCACTTCAATTACGGTATCAATGGTATACAATTAGAACGTGTCACCTCAATTAAGGATCTCGGTGTCATTTTTGATTCCAAATTATCTTTCATACCACACCTAGATAGTATTGTGAGCAGAAGCGTGAAATTACTAGGGTTCTTAAAGAGAAACACCGAAGGTTTTAGAGCTATTGAAACGATTGTGACACTCTACAAGTCCCTGATATTACCGATACTAATGTACGCGTCCCCGATCTAGTCTCCATATTTTGATGTACCTACACATAAAGCGTTTGGAAAGAGTACAACACAAATTTTTATCATATGCATCATACAAAGTGGATCTGCAGAACCCCAGATTATCCCACGACTATGCCGAGATCTCTAGACTAACAAACATTTGTACTTTAAAATCCAACCGGGAATATGTAGACGCCTGTGTTTTATATAAAATAACTAACGACCTGTTAACTAGTACTCATCTTAAATCGCTATTCACATATAACGCCAGTCAATATAATCTTCCAAATTGTCAAAAGTTTACCATCCCCACCTATAGAACGTCATATTGTTATTTCTCTCCGATTGCGAGATATTCTAGATTAGGGAACAAGAACCATATTTCCCTTGAGTGTAATTCATTGTGTGTTTTCAAGAAACTAGCAAAAGAGCAACTATTTGTATTTGAATAAGAATATAGTCCATTCCTTTATTGTATTTTCCTGTTATTATATTTTCTTTGTATTGGGCTTTTAGCCTGTTTGCTACTGAAATAAATAAATAAATAAATAAATAAATAAATAAATAACGACGTGATGATTATTGCAAGAAATGTAAGAGCACTATGTGAGACATTTACACAACTGAAGCAAGCAGCAGAAGAGAGAGGACTAAAAGTAAATGAAAATAAAACAAAATACATGCTACACCAGAATAATATAAATAAAAACAGGAAACAAGATCTCAGAATAGGAAAGTATGTATCCGAAGAAGTGCAAAAATTCAAATACCTTGGAAAAAATATAAGTGACATGAATGATAGAGGAGAAGATATAAAAGATAGAATACAAGCTGGAAATAGAACCTACTATAGTAATAAAAATATTCTGAAAGATAAGAACATCAGTAAGAAGCCAAATTACAAATATACAAAGGACTAATAAGACCAGTTGTGATGTATGCAGCCGAAACACTATGTGTAACAAAAAGAAAGGAAGAACTACTGCGAATATGGGAGAGAAGAATATTCAGAACAATATTAGGACCAAAGAAAATCAGTAATACCGAATACCGCTCGAAGATGAACCACGAAATATTAGAAGAAATAAATGGAAAGAACATTGTGAGAGCAATTAAAGCACAGAGATTAAGATGGCTAGGGCACATATGGAGATCAAACGATGACAGAATGATAAAAAGAATAACGCTATGGCAACCAATATTAGTAAGACGGAAAGGCAGACCAAGGATAAGATGGAGGGATGAAGTTGAAGAAGATATAAGAAGAATGGAAACCACGAGATGGAAAGAAAAGACTCCAGATAGAAAACAATAGCGAAGCATTATTGAAACTGCTACAGCACACAGGCAGTTGTAAAATATAGTAGAGGAAGATATGGGGATTAATCCACTCCGAAAATAGGATTATGAAAGCTCCAGAAAGGAGCGGTGACAAATCCCCCGTGGATAAATGGCCAGTTATCCTATAACATAAAATCAGTGGTCATTTTCTTTCTTTCTTTCTTTTTATGTTTGTTCGCTATCTCCTTCAAAGATACTGGACCGATTAAGTTGTATGATGGCTTAAAAGTTTGCTAATTTTGAAACTTAGATTGTAGGCCGATTATTATTTAAAAAAAAGTACGAAAACGTTTTAATTTAATTAAATCCTTAAGTAGCGGTGAAGCCGTGGCCTGTTAGCTCGGGTGAGTCACTATATATTGTTCTAGTAGCACCTTATTAAATGGAGCATGCATGGTTTAGTGGTAGAGTGCTCGCCAGCCCTGCGGGCGACAAGGGTTCAATTCCATTATGATACCTTTTTTTAAAATTTATATTAATGAATCTCCCTTAAATTAGCGAACCGAAGCGTAGCTTGGGTGATTCACTAGTATATATATATATATATATATATACAGATTGTCCGGATTGTATTTGGGACATGGGAAATTAATGAGTGCGACAGGGATAAACAGATAAAATGAGTAGGTATGACAGAGATAAAACATATCAAAATTTATCAATATAGCAATGGACACTTTTAAAACTTCTTTTCCTGGATGCTCATATTTTATAGCTATTAAGGCAACTAGTGTTTTACAGAGGGTTTAAAAATCGAGGTCGATCATGTTAAAATTCGAACGAAGCGAGAATTTTATGATCGACCGAGATTTTTAAACTGTAAAACACGAGTTGGCTTCAATATTTTTTCTACAGCCGAGGAGTTTGTTAGCTTAAATGCCCTTGGGGCTTCGCCCCTCTCCAAATCGGCCCTCGGGGCTCCACCCCTCTCCAAGGGGGCCCTCGGGACCCCGCTCCTCTCCAAGGGGGCCCTCGGGGCTCGGCTCCTCTCCAAGGGGGCCCTCAGGGCTCGGCCCCTCTCCAAGGGGGCTCTTGGAGCTCTACCCTTCTCCAAGGGTGCCCTCGGGGCTTCGCCGCTCTCCAAGGGGGCCATCGGGCTCCGCCCCTCTCTAAGAGGGCCCTCGGGACTCGGTCCCTCTACAAGGGGGCCCTCAGGGCTCTGCCCCTCTCCAAGGAGGCTCTTGGAGCTCCACCCCTCTCCAAGGGTGCCCTCGGGGCTCCGCCCCTCTGCAATCGGGCACTCGGGGCTCCGCATACAAATCGGTCCAATATAATAACTGTACTTTTAATCTTCACAAATAAGGTTTTATAAACTCTTAAAGTACTTCGTGCTTTAAATGGAATGGCGTGTTTTATAGACAACATAAAGCACGCCGCATATGACCCTTGGAAACAGTTTAAAATCACGGCTGTAGAAAAAATAAATTAAATGCATCTGTCATTAGAAATTTCAAAATGCAGTACACGGTAGCAGAAAAGGTTCAAATTATTAAATAGATTTATGCTGGAAACTCAATTAATGAACTATAAATTTATATATAACTGCGTTTGCAAAGCGTCCCATTCCTTCACGTTCAGGCATATCCAGAATTTATTGTTTGTAATTTTGAAGAAACTTAGAAATTTTTAATGACACCAATGACAGTGAGCTTAATTTATTTTAAAAACTTGTATATCCATGAAAAGTTTTGAAAGTGTCCATTGGTATAATGATAAATTTTAATATGTTTTATCTCTGTCATACCTACTCATTTTATCTGTTCATCCCTGTTGCACTCATTAATTTTCCATGTCCCAAGTACAATCCGGACAATCTATATATATATATATATTGTTTTGAAGTGCTTTAATCAATTGAGTGATAAAGTAAACTGGTAGCAAGTAAGTACGTAGTAAGTAAATCATATATTTAGCATCAATAAGTAATAACAAACAGAAAAAAAATAGATGGGACCACCGGGTTTTTGCAGATGGGAAAAAACCCACCGTTTTTTTTTGGGCTGGGGAAAATCATTCCAACCCTGGTATTGAAGCAGAAAAAGTTTACTTTCGTGATCCAAAAATTTCAGGAATGGACAAAATACAGAAGACATCAGAAAAAAGTATGTTTCATCTTCATCGCCGATAAGACACTTTACAAACCAGGCATATTATAGTCAAACCAGGAAATTTTTCGATATAATACTATTCGGCATTCGGCATATCATTTTATAACAAAATTCCAGGAATTATTACTAAAAACAACACAGACAAAAACTACTCACCAGATGATAAACCTTGAGAAGTTGTGGGGGTAGCAGCGCCTAAAGCTGTACCAGAACTAGTAGCTGGTGCTGAAGATGTAAAAACGCCGGTGCTAGTCGTTAAACCAACTGTTGATGGAGACGACTGTGGCACAGTAAAGTTCAGAGTTGCCCCAGAAGGTGGCGGTGCTCCAAACGATAATTTGGTACTTGGGGCTGTTTGCGATGGTATTGCAGGAAACGTCAATCCAGTACTGGGCACAGTCTGCGTCGATGCTGCGTTAGCAAGCGTAGGTCCGGTTGATGGCATTGCGCTGGCACCAAAAGTTGATTCCAAAGTTTAGTGGAGCTGTGCTGAAAAATATTTAAAAAATTAATTTTTAGCTAAAGTTAAAAAAAATTAGGGGTTTTCTGGCCTTGAGATTGTTTAGTTAGCTAAAAATAACACACTCAAAACAAAATCGTGTTGAAATCTTACTTAATTTCCGAGAAATAGCACTTTTTGGATTGTGACAATTTCGAAAAACTCCATTTTCTAAATAAGTAAAAATCACTCGGTATATTTGATAAGGACTCAATAGGTTTTTAGACAAAGACAAATTATTTACGTAAAAAGTTTTTTTGTACAATTAAAAATAATTTTTTTTCCCATATTATGGCGACTTTTTGGCGAACACTATAATACAAGATTACCTACTAAAGTTATTAATAAATTGTTTTTACTTTGTTTCACTAAAACTACGATTCATATTTAAGTTTAGCAAAATAACAAATAATTTGTCATAACCTTACTTACAAGTATAACGCTACTGACTGTTAAAGTACAATCAGCTGATATAATAGGTCCTTATTAGTACTTATCAGATACACTATAAATTTTGCATTTGACACTGTAAATGTTACGGGAGTTTCCTAAATGGATTATAGTCTCATATGGCAGAAAAACCTCATGCTTGTACTGAGTGTGAATACAGAACTTCACATAGAGGTAGAGTTTAACATATAAAGTCCCATACTGGAGAAAAACCTTATAGTTGTTCTGATTGTGAATATAGAACAATGCAAAGAAGTTATTTAGTTCAATACATGAAGTCCCATACAAGAAAAAACCAAATTTTGCATGTACGGCTGTTTAGGAACCAAAACATAATTTTAACTTTTAAAATTAAATATGCATACATTTCGTAAGCGAAATGTTACATGCGGAAATTACAACAAAGCAGTCAGCGTTTCATATCAGCACTGGTCAAATGACCCGGTCGACAGACTGCAATTATGCAAACTTGCTATCTGTTTGTTATGAAATTGAACACGCAAGTGCATATGCAAGCTCAAACTGGGGCAAAATAACATGAACCTTGTAATTTACGTCATAGTTAATGTATATAAATAGAAAATATTCTAGTCAATAAACAATACAGTTTTAACATCTGTTCTGTATTCACCGAACCTCTGCAACAACGGAAATTAAGTCTATTAAATCATCTCGTGTGAGACTGCACGAGACCGTTGGTTTGCAACCCTTTTTAATTCCTGCACCCCTAAGACGTATCCTGCAATTATCCAAATTAAAATCATACAGTCCACTATAACCTCCACCCTGAACAACGGCAGTGAAAATGACATCTACAGATGAAAAACTCTGGGTTCATAACCATTTTAAATATGTAAATCAGAAATGCTACGATATCACTTGTTAAATATAAAATATCGTATTTGTTAGAATTGTTTTGACTCGTAGATAGCAGTATGCTTGTTCATATGGTTTTAAGTTCAGAAGAGGGTAGTATGAATGGCGAATGTCATAAAGCAATCTACAACTGATGTGATACCTACTATCTCGATGCTCTTGGTTCAGTAAGTTTCTATTCTAAAGCATATTCATGAGTGAATGCACTTATCGTATTTATTTCTATTTAGGAATATGGTGAGACATAAGACTTTATAAAGTGTTAAAAGAAACGAGCCAAAATGAATCATGGAAGTAGATGATGTGAAAATCTTTAACAAAGATAGTTTATGTTTGCACGTATAGCTGCCTCAGTAGTCCTTTAGTTTTATAATAACCTTTTTATTATACCTGCATCAGAATCGCCATTTAAAGCAAGCCTGAGCGTGCGAAAACAGGCGATTAAAGCTCGCCGAGCTTTAAACGTTGCCAAGGAAACGACTGAATGCAACAACGAACGTGGATGCGACAAAAACATAAATAATTCTCGTAACTATAGTAGCAATATTATTATGCTCTCTCGATTTATCACGACAAAAATTATTTCTAAGTTTTTAGTGCGTAATTTATTTCCAGTATTGCAGATATAATAAAAAATAGCGTAAAGTATTCGTGGACAACTGGTCTTTAAAACACTTGCTCTATTTCGAGCACTCCTGCTACGCCGTCGTGCTCGAAAACTCGTGCGTGTTTTAAAGACCTTGTTATCCACTCATACTTTAATATACTATTATCTACTTTGATGTCACAATATGGTTATTATAACACCGAAAACAGTGCTACAATGGAGTCCATTATGACACTGTTTTTGGTAACTATTTGTTTTATAAGATTGGTGACATTTGCTTTCACATGCTCATAACACGACAAACGTCAGATGTCGAATACATAACCACAATCTCTGAACTGTATTTATTAAATTTATTCTAATCAAATATAACTACTGAAGGTACTTTTAAACTAATTAATTAAACACAATTATTGCTCTAGGTAAGGCACCATTTGAACAGCACACGAACCAAAAAGCATGAACCAAGATTAAACTAATTCAAATACCAGAGCAGCGAAATTGATTCTTTGTTCCATAGATGGCGACTATCAAATGTCACTTGACAATGTCGCCATCTTAACGCTCAAAAATCCCTAGCTTACAATGCAACATTTTTAGTATCTGAAATTTAGAATTTCTATAAAATCAGCTACTCAAAGTAGATAGAATAGTATATTATACTCGTTTAATAAGAGGCATTGTAGCACTTGTTCCATTGGAGCACTCTTCGCTGCGCTCGTCGTGCTACAATGGGCCCTCTTATGAAACTCGTATAATAATATACTATTATGTACAACTGTCAAATAATAAGTGCATTATATACTAAATACAAAAAGCGGCTCATATTACACTAGTGGAATATGAAATTTCATATTCCAGTAGGTATTTTTTTAATTAGTAGGCTACATTGTCAATAAATGGGCGCATTCAGACGACACAACAGTTGTACAACTGTTGAGTGAAAGTTCCCTGAATGCGACCGCTCGCTTAGCCGCTCAGTCGTAGCGGTCGCTATTTTATGTAGCGCATTTCAAAACCGCTCACTGATCAGAAACCGCTCAGTAAAATGGACGTGTTTACCGCGCAAAACAAATTTAAATAAAGATTGTTAGGTAATTATTGTTAGATAGTATCTACATAATTACCTACTTTCCTACTACACTATTTACTCTTTAATTTAGCTTACTAATCTCATCAAATAATGTTTACTCCTTCATTTGAACAAAATATAAAGATATTACACTTTAATTTGCCATTGATGGTATTATCGACAATAATAGATTGGTTTATTTGGAAATTCGAATAAAAATGTAAATACATTATTTATTTCACGTATTACAGTTGATTTGTAACTCTTAACACAAAAACACAACATTCAGCTGTATTTATAGGTTAAAATAAACAACTTTGACAGTTAGCTCAACGTAAATTGTAAAAGACCATTCAGCAAACCTACATCGCTCAAACTGAGCGCTTGCTCAGCGCTCACTCAACGGTTGTGTCGTCTGAATGCACCCATTGACATTAACGTCGAGATTAGCAGGTTAGGTTTTGCGTCAGTTTATGTCAAAACTGTCTGCTAACCTCGAATTTGACATAGACTTACAGTGTCACATAGTTGTAGATAAAATATTGTATTTGACACGCATATAATGACTGTATTACGCTTGGATGATTACAACACTCACCTTCGGCTCGTGTGTAAACTTCATCTTCGTGTAATATAGCCTACATTATATGCTTGTTAAATAAAATACTATTATGCACCACAGGAGATATTCATGTTTTTTACCTTTGGTTGACTTACAGACCTTGGGACAGAGGCCCTCAGTCTTTAACCATGTCAATCTCAGGGAAAAACATATTTATATCTCCCTTAATGCATAAATATTTATTAGATGCCATGGCAATGAAGTAACGGTTTAGTATCATAAATCAAGCAGTATAATGTCACATTTTACTGACGTTTGAAAAAAAAGAATAATTTTTGAAATGGACAGTGAAGAACGTCGAAACCGCCATTAAAATACTAGAAATCAGTAGTGAAATAATCCATTGTTTTACGACATTTTGTAAGTGGCAGGGCGACAGATAAAAGTCAACCGATGTTAACATAACCTACAAATTTGGTTACAATGTAATTTCAGAATTTCTCGATTTGAAAAGAAACAAAATGTACCCCTCGGCACAAATTCCTTTTTATCCCTCATGTGGTTTATTTACTAAATTCACATTCGTGATAAAAAGCTAAATTTCAGTGCCTTGGTATACAAATAACTATTTTTCTATGGAAGTCCATAACACGCTGCTTCAAATATGATTAAAAACTATTTTCTTATTGTGGTGAAGAAAGTACCTACTTACTTTCGGCACTCTAATGTCAAGTGATACTCATACTGATTGGCTAGAACTGATAAATGCCATTTTTGACAAATCTCAAATTGAAAAACTAGATTTTTGCAGATAAATAGAAAAACTTGTGTGAATGGAACACGCTTTAGCACTGGTGCTGCATCTCTCACATGCATTTTCCAATGGCATTCTATTCACACTCATATTAGCCTACAGTATATTATTAGATAACTTGCAATGAAGCTGAGTTTCCGTCTTCATGTACTCCATAATTAGTCATAGTAAATAAGCCATTTACAACAGGGCTTCAAGAGATGGAAAATACGGCAGCATCATTGCATTAGGCCAAATGTTTTGAAGTGCATTCCTTTCACTTAGATCAGGGGTCTCCAAACTTTTTAGCCTAAGGGCCACACTGACTCCTCCACTAAGTCCCAAGGCCCAAGACCCAGTTAGCTCATTATACCAACATACTGTAGTTTTGAATTACACGCAAATTTTTGTATTGGGACTATCCGGCGAGTGAGTGACTCAGACACCAAGTGCTGTTCGTCTTCAATGACAGCTACTCTTCTACTTGCTTAATTTTAATTTTTTATATTAACCAGTACAACGATCTTTATAACATAGTTTGCTGGTTAATTAATTTTCCTTCTCCAATGTAGTGTTTTTTAATATTATTCCTACCTCGTCTTCAACGTTTAAAATCTTAACCTCATTTTAACCTCAATTTTAACATGTGCTTCTACTACTAATGATCATTGTGGCTCGAGGATTAAACCAGTTTGGTTTCGAAACATGTCGCCATCTTTAACTTTAAAATAAATGTTTGTGGAGAAGACTATTGAGTTTTATTGCTTCATGTTAAATTTCATTTATGTCAGTTGTGTTTCTTAATTGGTCGTTAAATAAAAACATCTGATTATTATTTTGACCTGATCATTAAAACAGCCATTTTTGTAAATTACTTTCGAGCCTTGTAAAAGTACGAGAATGTGGTTGTCTCCTTTCTGGATACATAGCTTGATACATCACACAAATAACAATACGTAGAAATTTACTCAGTTTGACACTAAAGCTATAGCAACTGTTTTCACCACCTACCTTCCAAAAGCGATGTGTTCAATTCACCTAAGCGTGCATTTGTTACTTAATTATCGATTTGCATTTTTAATTGATTAGATAACTATGATATGTGCTATATCGTTGTAAAGAGATTTTTTTACAGTTTTAGAATATGTAATAAAATTGGGTACGTTCCAGTTAAAACTTTGAATGTATTTGCTACATCTAACGCATTTGATGCTCAATTGTTTTTTGTCTGTAGCAGATATTAGAAAATTAAATTTAGAACAACTTTTCTTCTATAACATTTTGTCATATCTCTAACAATAGCCGAGATATCTGCTGTGACAGCTTAAATCAAACAGACTGTATAGAAAAAATCAAATAAATCATGTTTGTCAACTTGAGGTTTTTTACGAACCTTCTAGAAGTGCAGAATGTAACTCCAACCGTTTTTAAGTCAAATTAAACTAAGGGCAAAATTAGCAAACAAAGGAATCAAGTCAAGACGCAATGTAAAAGTGGGAGGTTCCTAAATTAGAAGAGCAGACTGCAAGAACACATGAAAAAGCTTTGGCAAAGACTAACAACTAAAGAACCTCGAGAAGAACAATGGATTAGCAAAGTAAAAGTATTATCGAAAGATAATTGGGCAAAAAAATGCAAATGTATAAAACCAAAAAGAAAAAAAGCCTCGTAACAATATAATGCCATTAGCGTATAGGCGAGTGTCTAAAAACTACTCACTTCTGATGCAAATCGGCCGAACGTTCTCTCCCCAGTACTACGTAGCCTAATTAGGAGGTGCATACTTATGAAAAGACATCTAAAAATGGGATGAAAGTTGCATAACGACCAATGGCCTACATCTGTGCAATAACCAGGTGTACCCTAAAAACCTGCTGTCTCCAATGCATCTACCAACTGATGTATTTTCCAGATTCCATTCTACTAACTGACAATATAGGAAATCGAAAATTTACGGAGATGCAGCAATCACTGAATCACAAATCCACCATAACAGGTCCAATGCAAAGTTTCTAAATATTTCATTGAACTGATTTTTTTAGCTAAAGCCCGAAGTTGTTCGCATCGAAAACCAAATAGACTAGTAGGCCATTTTACCACCATAATGTGAAGAAATATTACTAGAAAATCTGACTGCAGAAGGAAGTTGTTAGGCGACCGCGCTATAATTCACAGTGACAATGCAATATATTCGTGAAATAGAGCAATTGACACGCCAAAATTCCAACAAAATGCCCGATAAGCTAAGACAATGCAAGATATCACACACAGATTCAATTAGATAGGTCCTACCAATGTCAACGTTACAGGACAACAGACACCGCCTAGAGCGAGCTTAGTAAACCAAAAATCACTAACTCAATCTGACCGGTAAATGCCTACTTTACAAACAGGTGAGTAAGTTACCAAAGCTACTTAAATGAAACAACATTTTCAGAGGGTTTAACATAACCAAGGAACATTACATAACTCGAGGAGGGAACAGACAAGAGTCCAAATGCAGCGCACATCTGCAATTCTCAACGGCGACCGTGGGCCACACAACCAACCACCTACATTTTTTAAATGCGCCTAGTTGTGGCCGCGAAGAAGACGCAGACACCTTAAAAACAAATATCATAACCAAATTAGGTACAGACTACGAAGTGGAAACAACGACGCTTAAAATACTAAAATAAATATAACAGGTATAGAAACTGAATATGAAAAACACGAAAGCGAGGGCATGATTCGCACTCAGAACTTGTACAGGGAAGAAGATAATGATTCAATTACAGTGAATTACATAAAACACATCAAAAATAAAGGAACATACACTGTTTTTGCAGAAACATCACCATCTCTGTTTAATAAAATTATGCAGACAAAGAAAACTTACATAAATTGGCAGTGGTGTCCAATTTATGAGGACTTTAACCTGAACAGATGTGTAAACTGTAATAGATATCACCACAGTAGTAAAAACTGCCGGAGCTCAAAAAATTGCAGAATCTCCTCGCAAGAACATGACACTAACAGTTGTGATAAACAAACTAAGAAATGTATAAATTGTACAGAATCTAACAACAAATACAAATTAAATCAACACACTGATCATGCAACATTCGAAACAGAGAAATGTGCAACATCAACTATGGACCAGTACATCAGCAACTACAGTGGATATATTAAAGAAACACTTGAATCTGAAGACAACCGCAGTTACATACAGAACGGGAAGATATTTATAAGAGCAACGGATAACAGTAAAGTATTTTTAATTAGAAGCGGAGCGGATTTTGTTGATGTACATTACCTCTCTCTTAGTGCTATATTTTCATCTATTATTATCAATGATTACAATTGATGAAGATTTGCTTTTGCAGAAACTATCTATAAATAATACATTGGAGAGAGAATTGTTTGTAGATCAACAAAACCTATGCTCAAAAAGCTTCGGCTTCGTTTCATAATTTTCATGTCTCGTGCATAAACGACTTTTAGCACGCGTTGCATACAATATTTTATCTAAAGTAGGTTGTTTTTCTATAATAACTGTCAAAGTGTTACAATGTTGGTAGATATGTGATTAAAACGCTAGGAAATTTTTATACCTCGTGTTGGTAGAACTTTTTCAAAATTATGGTTATGTGTCAAGGTGAGTTATGAAATGTAATTATTAATACTCCACATCTGACTATATTCATTACACAACGCTTTAATTATTTAAAAAACACTTTACCTGTAACGCAAGAAGCAACTAGAATAACTTTACAACTTCACTTCCAGTTCGAAATTGTAGTTTTATAACCTCACTTCATTTTTAGCACATGGGCTAAAAGTAAACAGCTGATTTCTTTAATCACGGTAAACTATAAAATGTCAGTTTTAGTTAAACAAGCTAGCGCTAAAAGGCCTACTTTTAGTGGTGGTCGTAGATAAACTAAATTATTGCGATATATTTGTTTTGAGTGAATGTTGGCAAGTTGACAATTTAAATTTATATAATATACCGGGCTACATTATTTCATATAACCACGGTAATTTTAACAAGAATGATGGAACATTGATTTATATTAAAAACAGTTTAAGTGGAGTGGCTGCAAACGTGAAATTAACAAAATCTAATGTATCTCTGAGTATTATAACTTTGCGAGTCAACAATATATCTTTTAGAATTATCGCAGTCTACAGACCACCTTCTTCTAACAAACAAACTTTTATTGATGAATTCTTGGATTTCCTATAGGCGAATTGTACGAATTCCCAAATTGACGTAATTGTTGGAGATCTTAATATTAATATTTTGGATTTAGATGACGACATTGTCAACAATTATCTTGCATCAGTAGCTCAGCTTGGTTTTGCATTGCTTATTAATTCTCCAACGAGAATAACCACCACTTCTACTTGCATAGATCATATTTTTGTAAAAAAAGAAATTGAATAACAATTTGATTTATAATACTTTCATCTTAAAGCGTGACATGAGCGATCATTTCCCAATTATGTTAAATATCGCTAATGTGGTCCAGATAAAAAAATTTGATAATGATAAATTTATAAAAAATATACAATCTCAAATGTGGACGCACGTCTTGGAGAACAAAAATTCCCAACAAGCAACGGATTTATTTTACTACACCTACTTGAAGAGCTATAATGCATCAATAACCTTAAAAACATACAATAATAAGTTAAAAAAATTAAAGCCTTGGATTACGAAGGGCTTGGTAAAATCCATTAAAACTAGAGACAAACTGAAATATAAACTGTCACGTAGCTACTCCACACAACTTGAAATTGAGTATAAAACCTATAGAAATTATCTGAAAAAATTATGATAATCAACCAAATTGAATTATTATAAAAATGAAATTAATAAACGCCCTAACGACATGAAAAAGATTTATAAAATTATTTCTGAAACTAGTAATGAAAACAACGTGCCTAGTAAACTATTAATTAAGGATGATAATAATTAATCTTCCGGAAATTGTTTAGTCCAGTGAATAGAGGGAGGTTACCTTATAAAAGGTCGAGTAGTTCTAAGTTTTTCATATGTTGTCTAGGACGGTTAGTAAGTGTTTAAAATGCAAAATCCACAATTCCCCCCTCCACGCCCGCCGCCATCTTGAAAAAACCGAAAAAAATCGGCACTTTCTTCAGATTTTCGCTTATAAATTCTTTTTGGTGCATTGTAGCTAGAAAAGAGTTCTACTCAATGTTGTAGAAAATAAAATTTCCTACAATTTAGGTTTTAAATTTTGTCTCTAGGACTGATAGTTACAGAGATATGCACTTTTTTAAAAAATTTAAAAAATCGCACTTTCCTGAAATTTGTTAAACTTCTAACTTTATGACGCTGTAATTCAGTTATGGCCTATTCTAGGGAAACAAGTATCAGAATAAAATTTGTAGAGAATTTAATTACAGTCAGACCTCACCGTTCACGGGGGTTACGTTCCAGAAGAATGTCGCGAAGCGCAAAACCGCAATGCGCAAGTAAACACATAAATGATAAAAACGGTGTTTGGTTCCATAAACTAGATTTATTTATACTATGGAACTTAAAAAAATTTAAAAATACATAAACGTGCGTATACAAACATGCAAATACGTAGATTATCAAAACATAAAATATAAAGCAAACAACACTAAAACAAAAAACCTTAAAAAAGCATAAAACATACTGACTGCAACAAACAAATCAAGTTATAATTTTACAATTTATTTCAGGTCCGATTTGGTAATAAGAGATTCAAAGAAATGGGCTTGATAAGTGTGTACAAGTTTGTGATAAATAATGTTATTTAGGTGTTCATGACATAAACGTCTGCTTTATTTACTTACAGCCGGTCTTATGAAGGTCACTAACCTGACGTTAACTTTAAATCGCTGTTAAAATAAACAAAAGCTCATCAAAACGTTGGCGCTTATGACATTAGTAAACAATCTTTTATGCGCTTTTGTTTATTTTAACAGCAAATTAAAGTTAAGGTCAGATTAGTGGCCTTCATAAGAACGGCCGTTAGTGTGTGAAAGTTGAAACAATTAACGTTGGCAATTCCATCCGCTAACAGCAAAGCAAATATCCGTGAACGGTAAAGAAAAAGGAGCACAAAGGTGCCCCGCGTAAAATCAAATCAGCGAACCGCAAAGCCGCGAACGGCGAGGTCTGACTGTACCCACACAACGCATCACATTCTTGACAAGCACAGAATTTGCAAAGAGCGGAACAATTGAGGCTCGCATTTCTACAGCCACACGCCCCCATATAGCCAGTTGTCCATCTGCATGAGATGGTCTTGAGCAGGTTTTGAGGAGCAGCGTTTCTACTCATCCTGATGGGCTCCAGTCCTCGAGCTCTTCTACACCAGCCTCACTCGATCAGGTCTTTGACAATCCCCATCCACTCCATCACCCGGTGGTATGTCCTCAGGAAGTGGAAATGTGCTGCGTCAGTGGTCGGAGGTAGTTTACCAGATTGAGCTTGGTGGTACTGGTCCCGCCACCATACAGTCATACCAAGATTTTCTCCCCTGCTGCTGAAATTTCTGCAGGTGTTGTGCCAGTCAGCAGGACGAGTAGGTCAATATCTTCCCCGACAATGAAGACGGTGTCGTACGTGGGGGAGAGGCATTTAGCTGTGACAACTATCAACCTGTCAGCATCTTCAGAAGCTTGGTCTGTGGCGATGTTTGACGCTTGCATTTCAGTGGAGAGCAGCTTCACAAATCGGTCCTTGTTCCCCTCATTGGGCAGGAACTTATCCTGAGGTGTGATGTTGACAGTTGTTTTGTCAAACAGCACGTCTGATGATGAGTTTGCCTTGTATCTTCTTGCTCGTTCAGCAGTCTTGGTCCCTTGCTGAGAAGGATCGGTAGTGTAGCAATATCAAATCACCATCACATCGGTGCCATAGTGACGCTGAACGTACTTGATGTAATCCTGGAAAATCGTTCCAAACGTCGAGCTTCTGTTCCATACAACTTTGTGGAGAAGGTACCCACCATCAATAACATTCATGGAACGTTGAGAGTTGGAAGTCTTGTGGAAGTGGTGAGAAAACCATAACTGAATTACAGCGTCCGAAAGTTAGATCATCTTCGTCCACTCGTGAGATTTCTTAATAGCAACAAAGATTCGTCAATCTAGTTAAAATTATCAAAAAATTATCACCACTTATGTAATTACTGTTGATTATATAATTCTAATGTATAGTAATAGATAAATTTGATTTATTTTTACATAGTTTATTTACATTATTTATTTGTTTTGACTAAACAGGGTTTTTGGAAAATTGTTTTCTTTCTTTAATTATAATACTTTTTAATTACCTTTAAGTTAAATGTATATTCAGAAGTAATACTATAAGTACTTCGATATTATCGGGTTATATGTCGAAAACTTGTTACACAATAATAAAAGAGTGTCAGTTTGACAGGTTAAATAGTTCGACCGCGTCAGCGGGAGGATTATTCTGTCAAACTAACACGATTTGTTATTGTGCAGGAAGCTTGAGACGTATAACCTGTTCGAAGTACGTATTGTATTCGATTTGATTATTTTTTGAGTAAATTTCAATATTAAGAACAAATATAATTTTATTAGCAGCTCGATTTATTTGTATTAACCTAGCTGAAAGTCATCTCCATAAAAACAACATCAAGTTGACGAAAGTTATGTATTGCGTTGCCTAGTGAAGTTACTATAGTATAATCGATTTTGTATAATCGAAATTATACAAGATAACTTAACCAAATTCAGCCTTCTGATTGGTTGAAATCTTTACAATAAAAAAAAATCAAGGTTTAGAAACAGTCTATACAGTGAATTTATTTTAATGTGCAATGTCGTATTCCCGTTTCCATGAAGACTTGATTGTTACTATTGGTTTCTAAGGGTACGCCACGCCATGTGCAAATGCGTTTATTTTAAAATGCAGGTAACAGTTTACAAAGCCCAGAAGCGCTAAAAAATCACTTTTTTCAAAACGTGTTGATGTAAATTTATGTTTTTAGACCTCAGAAATCTATTTCTGATGTCGGAAGACACGAAAAACTTACCGTTACACTCGCACCAGAGGATCCATTTACAACAGAGAACACATTCACACCAGACGAGAAAGGCGAGAAGCCAGATACAGCTCATAAGACAAGAAGGCGAAGGATGAAGGACTAACCGGCTCCAACACAACATTATACAACACGAGGACATATCAGACCGCGATAACGGATCTCCAATAGTAGTCCTTTCCGAAGGCAAAATCGGCACTAGCCGAAGTAACATTCGCAATAAAAAAAAACCGATAGGGCCATACCCTAAAGAGGCCCACCCGAAAGTGGCCAAATAGTAAACCTCACCGGAGGGAAAACACGATGCCAAAATTCCTAAGGGTGACCTACCCGAAGATGCCTCGAAGACGGGAAAGCAAGTTGAATACGCTCCCCAAAATAGTGACCTACCCTACAAATGCCCAACCAACCACCCTAGACTCTATACGAAAGGGACACTAGTCCATAGCCGAGTCGTCATATGGCTTCAAATCTTTGGCGTGCCAAGTACCCTTCATCACATTTCCATCCGGATCTTTAAGCTCATACACCCACCGAGAGAATTTCCGATTAATAATGAACGGGCCCACAAACTTCGCGGCGAGCTTAGCCGTGAATTGGCGTGCGGCATCCGACAACACGTAGTTCCTACGCAACACGGCTTGTCCAAGAACATACTCTAGGGGATGGCGGCGAAGATCGTAACGCGCTTTAGATTTCTCATACGCTTTACCTAGCCGACGTTTTACCTCTACATAAAGTTTATTGATGAGCGAGGCACGGGCATTCAAGTCTTTACTACGATCGAATTGGAGCTCAGGGTTCTCGTTGTCCGGGGGAGGTTCGTGCTTAAGCGAGATCTCTCTACCAAAATTAATAAAGTACGGGGTCTTCCCCGTAACTTCATGAACCGAAGTGCGAATCGCGCAAGCGACATGAGAGAGATATCTGTCCCAATCTTGATGATGATCGGCGACATACGCGGTCAACATGGTCTTCAACACTCGATTTATACGTTCGGTCGGGTTGGCTTGAGGGTGGTAATTGGCCGTAAACGAAATCTTACACCCATATCGGTTCGCTAGGGACTGAAATTCGCGGCTACGAAATTGGACGCCATTATCACACACAATGCGCTTTGGAGCGCCAAACATCAAGAAAACATCTTCCTCAAAATGACGTGAGACCAAATTAGCAGACGCGGAGCGCAAGGGGAACGTGAGTGCGAATTCGGCCACAACCAGAATATACGCATATCCTCGCGTTGATCGAGGCAACGGGCCCACAATGTCACCACAAATGACTTCCCAAGGCTTCGAGATAAGGGAATGACCTCCCATAAAACCAGCAGGGGCTCTTTGTTCGGGTTTAATGCGCTGACACGTTTCGCAACGGCGGACATACGCGGCTACGTCGTATCGTAATCTCGGCCAATAGTACTTATGCGCGATACGATGGAAAGTTTTATTTACGCCAGTGTGACCAGCGGTGGGGTCGTCGTGATTCTGCCTAATAAGTTCGCGGCGCCGGGGTTTAGGGACCACGAGCTTCCAATGGTCTTCTTCATCATCCGCTAGATCAGGGTAGTTAGACCGATCATACTTAAACAGCTGACCGTTATTAAGTCGCCACTGAGGAAATTTTCGAGGGTTAGTTCCAATCTGATGACACATACGCCTATACCACGGGTCGCGAATAGGTTCGGGTGGAACATTAACTGTATCAATAACCGGAACAGCACGAGATAGAGTATTCGGCACAACATGCTCTTTGCCTTTACGATGGACAATGTTGAAGTCATACTGCTGCAGACGGACAGCCCAACGCGCAATGCGACCAACCGGGTCCTTAATATCGTTAAGCCACTTCAGGCTATAATGGTCTGTCACCACGGTAAATTTTGTTCCCTCAACATACGGTCTAAGTTTCTCTATCGCGAAAAGGACAGCCAAACATTCACGCTCAGTCGTGCTAAAGTTGCGTTCATTCTTAGTCAGCGAACGGCTAATGTAACAAATGACCTTTTCACCATCAGCCTGTTGTTGGGTAAGGACCGCGCCGATGCCATAACCCGAGGCATCAGTTTGTATTACAAAGGGCACGGAGAAATCCGGGCATGCCAAAATCGGGGCCGAAATCAAGTGTTCCTTGATTGTGCGAAAAGCATGTTCACAACGCTCATTCCATACGAACTTAGCGTTCTTCCGAAGAAGAGTCGTCAGCGGGCCTATAAGTGACAAGAAGTTTGGTACGAAGCGTCGGTACCATGACGCCATACCGATAACACGGCGTACCTCGGAAACCGAACCAGGAGTAGGGATACGTGTGATCGCCTCCACTTTTTCCGGGTCGACCAACAAACCCTTCGAATTCACCAAATAACCAAGATACTTAAGCTCGGGCTTACAAAAGTGGCATTTGTCCTTACTTAGGGTAAGGCCAGCAGACAACAAACGAGATACAACCTCCCGAAGAACTGACAGGTGCTTATCGAAGGTGGGCGTACAGGTCACAATATCGTCAAGGTATGTAAACACATAGGTTTCTAAATCGGCGCCAACTACACGGTCGATTAACCGCTGCCAAGTGGCCGGGGCCGTATGCAAACCGAACGGTAGGCGACAAAACTGATACAACCCGCGATTGGGGACAGTAAACGCAGTCAAAGGCCTCGAGGAGGCTGCAACCGGAATTTGCCAATACGCCGATTTAATATCGAGAGTAGTGAGGTAGTGCGCATCACGAAGTTTATCCAGCGTACTCGATACATACGGAATAGGATAAGCATCAGGCTGACTAACTTTATTGAGACGGCGAAAATCAACGCAAAAACGATAGCTATCATCCTTTTTCCTGATCATGACAATAGGTGATGACCAAGCGGAAGTGGACGGTTCCACAATTCCCTCTTCCAACATCTTTTCCAACTCCAGATCCACCTGTTTCTGAAGAGCAGGGGAAATAGGATAGTATCGCTGTTTGATAGGGGGCGAAGTCGTCTTAATTTCATGCTCAACTAAATGCGTACAACCGAGTTTATCTCCCATCTGCTCAAAAATGTTCTTAACGAATACGTCAAGTTGCTCGCGCTGAGACTGCGTCAAATGTTCGACGGCCTGGATAGCGTTCACGACAGGAACTAAGTCATCCTTAGAAAACGTCCATTCATTACTTCGAAGGTCCGGCACGATACCCATGCGACGCCAAAAATCAGTACCCAAAATTAAAGCATGTGGTATAGAAGGCACAACTATTACGTCCATAAAGCAAACTTTGTCGCAAAGAGTTATCGGGGCCGTGACAGTCCCTAAGCTTCGACATTCCATGCCATTAGCGATACTACACACGGGGGCTTGACTTGACTCAAGTCGACAATCGCCTTTTACCAATTCCCAACCTTCTCTACCTAGAACCGTGCGTGAAGCGCCAGAATCCAATAATCCAAGAAGCTTATTTCCAAAAATAGAGATCTGTAGATAGGGTCGCTCATCAGGGCCAGCATGACTCAAAATAAAATCTAGAACCGCTTTTGAACAGGAGGCCTCCATAACAGAACTAGTGACCTGAGGATTTTTTCTAACGCACGCTAGTCGGTCTCCTAACGGCGCTGAATTCCGTTTCCCGAACACGAAGGGCACGTCCTAATCGTAACGTCGGGTTTCCCGCAGCGAAAACAATGACGTCTCCTCGGCGAGGGACAATCGATAGAACGATGATTAAGTTGATTGCAATTCCAACAACGCGGTGGAGAAGCACCGACAGGATTATTCAATTTTGCGGAAGAATCTCTAGAGGGAGCGCAATTATCATTGGGTGAAACGGCGATCGTATGAATCCTAGGATGGGCTCTAGGCCTTTGATACGCGAGGTCAGGCTCTAACATGCGACTAACGTTAGTTGGGGGCCCACGAAACCCTTGAGCACGTACGTGTGCATCTTCAATTGCCTTACAAGTCTGGATCAAATTTGCGATAGTATGGATAGTCTCCAGGGCCAAATGTGTTTGGAAATGCGGCAACAAGTTTCGTCGGATCAAGCTAAGCCGCGTATACGTCGAGGGCACCGAAGGTAAACGGCGGAATAAATTTTCCATGACAGCCACGAATACAGTGACCGGCTCGTCAGCACCTTGAGTGCGATTCCGAATCTCATCCCATAACCCGGACTCATAATCGCAAGGGAGAAAGGCAGCACGCAATGCCCTAACTAAAGCATCCCAATCACATACTGTATCCCTAATCGAACGGTACCTAATTAATGCGTGATCAGTAAAGAATTCGACAGCTGACCGGAAGAGTTGCTCTTTCGAAACGCCACGTGCGATACGTAATTCCTCTATTCTTTCCAGAAAACTAGACAACCCCGAATGGCCATCAAAACTAAGGTTCCATTTATTAATCGGTAAGTAATTGTTACAGCGAGACGCGGGTTCAAACGCTTGGGTGCTATTTAGGCCCAAAGGCGATTGGAATGAACGAGGGTTACTAATGCCAGGCAAACTAAATCGGACTTGCGAAGGAAACTCGACAGAAGCTCTAGATTGACTCTGAGGATGATCGTGCGCACCATCGAGACTTTGCTCATCGACCTGCGAATAATTGTCATCCAAATTTAATAAGTTAGCCACGCGTGAAACCGAAGGTGCTATAGTTTCGCTAACCGACGCTAATTTCACTTCCAGATCATCCATAGCTGTTAAGCAGCGATTATACAACTCATTCCTCCTATCGCACAAAGATCCCGTAGGGTTCAAGCGTTCCAGACGATTCGACACATGCAACAACCTAGTCTGAAGGCGCTTATAATCGTTGCTATTACGAACAAGATGTCCCAGGGTCGAAATTTCCTCCACTAAAATTCCCAGTTTCCGGAAACAAATATCTAGTTCCTCCTCAATATTCAATTCAATTCCGGGAAAAGATGCATTCCCAGATTTTTCCAATCTAATCCGTGCACGCAAGAGCTTACGCTTATCTCCAGAATTACCGTCACAACAGACACCCCTAATTCGCAGTTCGTAATCTAACTCCTCTACAAGAAGCCGATCGATATCCATACTGAATGATTATGACAAGAAAACTCAGTAGAAAATTGACAGATAATAAATAATAAAAGCGCGCGACGCGAAGGCACACGAGGGACGCAACGTGCAAAACTTTGATAACTAATCACGATCAAAGAATGTCTTACTACTAAATTTAGAAAAACAAAACGCGGGCTACCAGCGTACAATCGCAAGAAGTTCTCCAGGCACTTATCAAATAATTCAGAAGCAAAAAAAATTGAACGCGGTCCAATAGCAATAACCTCCGAACCAGAGCACAATTACATAAATTTGCAATATTTAAAATAATGGGTTAGGTTCATGCACAAATCTTAATAACTAATGGAATAAATATAGCTTAAAATACTGTTAGTACAACGCATGCAATATTATCACTAAATATTTAAATCGGCGCAAAACATCCTAACAATTCGAATGCAAAAGAAATGGTTTGCTAGCTACGGTTATCACATTAAATGGCAAAATTTGGAAACGCCAAAGCACACTTAACAAAAACAGGCCTCACGTTCCAGCGCCAAATCCTTCTTGTTAGGCCTTTATGATGTAAGATTCTGGGCAATCTTTCCAAGCAGCATGAAACAATACAAAAGGTACACTTGGGTGCAATTTGCCGGCCGCCGGCTCAATCGGTAGTAGGGTCGCGGGATTGATATCGGTAGAGTTAATTAAGTATACAAATGCCCAGTGCGCCAACAATTTTTGAAGGTACGACAATTGCACCCCGGTGAACTGTGGAGAAATTGTAAACTCGGTACCTAGCACATAATACGATAGCTCCGATAAAACAACCGAACCGTAGCTAACACAAATCATATACAGATAATTTAAGATAGTTTAATTTCATGCATAAATAAGCTATATAACTTTTACATTGACAATCTTATATCTAGCATGAAATGAAGGATGAGAGCCGCCTTAATTACGTAACACATGCACTAAATGTACTTACAGTTTGGACAAACATATATGTTACAAGTTAAAAATGGGCCACCTCGTCAGCGGCTCGCTGCGACAGACTTGAAGCTCTGGATCTGGGCGTCGTTGCGATCGTGGTTCGACGTCGGCCGAGAACGTTTTGCGGTCGTCGGTGGCCTAAGGGGCCGGCAATAACAGCACCGCTCCCACAGGTCGAAAGGCCAAACCTCGGGGCTAATTACCTCCGAAAAACGGTACCCTCTTGTGCCCTAATTGTGCGCCGGTGACAAGGAGAAGCGGGCCCGTGAAGGCTCGACAGATCGCCTCGCGAAACGTTGCTGCACGTGGCCCAAAAGGTCCAGCGACTTCAGAGCAAAAACGCAATTTGCGTCAAACACGGCTCGAAGGCGAAATGTTGCCTAGTACGTCTTGCTGTAAGAGGGAAAACAGGGCTCTAATAAAACACGCACGGACAGGCCTCTCAGCGTAAAATAGCTACTCACCCCAGAATGGTTTTTGGGCGCAGAAAAGGAACAGCTCGAATATGCTAACACCGAATAGATCCGCCTTAGCGAAGGAAACCAATGTCCTTAATTATGTTCGGGGGGCTTCAATCCACGAAAACGTGAGGGCATTCCTAAATTCACGTCTCCAACTCGACCAAATAGCCCTAAATAAGCATCCCCGAACTAGTGAATAGCACTCAAGAACTGCTCGCTTCGAAAGCTGGCGAAGAAGACGCGTAGCGAGTCTCGGCCTGCTAATGGTTTTTCCAGATAAAAGCTATCGCCAGAAGACACGGCCGGACGCCAATGCGCAACGCGCGGGAAAATAGCGTTCAAATTCAAAATTATGGCAGGCGGCGCATTCTGCACGTAACAATCTGTCATAACTACTTTTAAGGATGTTAAACAAATACTGTGTTGGATACTATTAATGTAGCATTTATTAATAAGTATTTTTATTACATTTTATAAAAGTTCAGGCAAGAATTTTCAGAATAGTATGTACTTTGACCTCTTCCCCTCGTGCACCTGCTTTATGATTGGTGTTTTACTGTTCCACAACTGCTCTGTTAATCAGTTAGGCTAGTTTGACATTTGTTTGGTGAACTTTTACATGAATAACCTAACATTTTGGGAAATTGTTACTTTTTTAGAAGATAAACAAACCAAACTGCCTACTGTTCTTGCTACTAGTATAGTCTCCTAGTGCTGTAAATTACAACAAATGACCGCATAAAATAGGTTAATTCACGTCATAGAATATCGAACCTATTCTGTGGTCATGTGATGAAGTGTTTACGTGTATTATTTAAAACTACTTTAAGTTACGTCGAGCTGCACTAGAGCGAGTTACTCCTGCACATACAAACACCAAATCGAAAGCGCCTCTGATTCCATCATAAGCCTTCACCCAACTGTATCAAAAGGGTGTGTACTCAAACTTGCCATTATTGTCACAGTCTCAGCAAATAAGAATTCCACCGCCACTGGGAGCTTTTTAATCTCGCCTTGGTCAACTGCTGCATAGTGAACATACAAATACTTTAGTGAATCAAACATTTCAAAATACATAGCTCTGTACATGGATGAGCCCAGAAGTGCCATATAATTAAAGACGCAAGATACAGACTTAAAAGTTTTGTTTATAATTGCGACACAGGTAACACGACTCACGAAAGGGATTGAAATCAACATTAATTCAGGTGACAGGTGACAAACCAAACAATTTCTTAAAGAATCTAAAAAAATTTCGATGAGCAGCGGGAAAAATATAATAAGATAATTCGGAATGTATCGCCTACTAACATTTTTGGCAGGCAACAAGCCTTGGCTTGTACTTGCCTACCTTGTCAAGGGAAAGCAGCAAACAAATATAATCACCGACTTACACGTTTTGTTACTAAGGCTGTATCACTGACTTACATGATCAGCAGCGGGAAAAAAATATTTTTTTTGTATTCGCTCCCCAAACTGGTTACTTTGGAAACAGTCTAGGATCCTCAAAATGGCCATTTAGAGGCATTGTACTTAAAGTCGTCATGGCAACATTTTAGCGGACTCAAACATTAGTTGCCATGACGACTTTAAGTACAAGGCCTCTAAATGGCCATTTTGAGGATCCTAGACAGTTTCCAAAGTAACCAGTTTGGGGAGCGAAAAATACATTTTCGCGCGGCCTCCTAATATAATGCCGCGTTAATGGAAATTGAAACTTCATATTATAATGTTTGGAGGGCAAATACAAAAAAACGTTGTATGCAACACGTCCTCAAATGGCTTTAGAGAACTCATCTTCATATTACGGACTCGGCTGCGCTTCGCTCCACCTCGTCAGGAAACATTACGACTCGTCCCCTAAAGCCTTGCTTTGAGGACTAGTTACATAAAGTACTATTTTGCATTCGTTCTCTAAAATTACTATTTTGCGAACTCAAAACAAGCCATAAAATGGATCTTTAGAGACCTACTTTCTCTAAAGTTGCTATGACAACAGTTTAGAGGATTATTTTCATATACAAAACAATACTGTGTCAAATTCGAGGTTAGCAGGTTAGGTTTTGTGTCAGATTGACACAAAACCTAACCCGATAACCTCGAATTTGACATAGGCTTATAGTGTCACCAACTAGCTCCGACATATTATTTTAAAATCATGACCGCTCTTGACCAAGATAATTTTTGACATCCCGGTATTTAAAAACTAATTTTTAAATCAATTTGGTGGTTTCAAGAACTCTTGCCAAAAAATCTTGTATGCAACACGTACGCAATAGTTATTTAAGCATCAAGGGAAGTAGGTAGCTTTTACCAGTTCTCGACTGGTTGTAAATAGTTACTTCCCGAGCATGCTTATATTTTTCTCCATGCCCAACAAAAACTTGAATAATTTTCCCTTAATAATTCCACGTTAATTGATAGAAAATTAATCTATTACAAACAAAGCAAATAGTCACCTAGTGTTGAGTTGTTTAGTAGCAATTCTTTTTCAGTTGTTTCTCTTACAAAACTAAAATTACAGTAAAAACACATAATTCACTTACTTCCCTTGGGGCGTAGGTTTTACCTTACTTCCCTAATGTCATGACAACCAGTACATAAAGAGTAAAATTAATTTACCTGCAATGGATATGTCAAAGTAAGTGTAACTTACTAGATGGGCATGGAAAAAAATAGTTTTAGGGTACTCATTAAAGACGAGGCGACAAAGGAGCCAAGTCTTTAATTACGATTCGTCCCCATGTTTTCTTCGCAATCAATAGAATGGATAAGTAGGCAATTCTAGTTAACTGAACAAATATGATTTCATATCCACACACGGATGGATATGAAATCCACCAATCACAAATCACGTTAGTCGTGCTTACCTGGGCAACTTTCATTTATCATTTGTTTGTTATGGATAAGGTAAAATGTCAACTAGCGTAATCTGTCAAACTAATAGTTAAAAATGAGTGAACCTAGTGACGAATAGATTAACGGTACTCCGCCAGATATTGGTTCAACAGCACTAGAAGTAAAAACATTGTGGTGGTTCTAAATTGATAATAGGGCGCTCCAACTCTGTAACCCGAATCCGAGGCAAGTTGAGCATTACACCGCCAGACGCAAGCGTATAAAGCACCAGCCTCTACACCGCAAGGTAAAAATTAGGTTACAGATAATACATACATACATACATATTGTACAACTAGCGTTGAAAATAGCACTTTTGATGACCACGAGCCGCAGGCGAGTGTCATAAAGCCTCACAAGTGTGAAAAGTGCTTTTCACAAGTGTTGTACACTATACTTTTTCTACGACTGCAAGCCGTCGCCTAAATATAAAATATACGCGCTTATAAACAGCACGCTGTCGCACGCTGTGTGGAAAGTAAAATTTTCAGTTAGTTAGTTAGGAGTGTTTTTTGGCTATTTGCAGAGCAGTTGTAGAAAAAAACAACTAAAATTCGATTCTGGTAGCTAGAGACCCATTTCGCCTTCTGAGCAAACTCAACACCAGGCGAGGGTTAAACATTTCGAAATATTTTTTTATAAATCACAGACACGATTGTTCAGTGCTCAATACTATTTGAAATCTTTCCAAATAATCCAACTGCAGCAATTCTCATTTAAAAGAAATATGTTATGCTCATTCATTTAGCAAAAAAAATGCATTAAACATTGAAAAACATTAATTTGCTTGCTTTTCATGTTCAACAATGTCACAGTTACTTCAGACAAGGTGCTCCTCTGCTAAATTTATTGTTGATTATAAAAACAATATACACTTTTTGAAGAAAATATAGTCGACGTCAAGCTATTTGTTTATGGGTTTATAATCCTTAAGTGTTCGGACACAGATTACAACAGGCTTATTACCAGGGGACTCAGTAAAGTCGTAAAATTGTCATTAATCGTTTCTATTGTGTATACTTGACATACAGGGTGGGCCATTTTAATCGACACATTCGAATATCTCCCTTGGTAAGCCAAATAAAAAAAATTGTGCAGACAAAAGTTATTCAGGACGATGGGGGTCATTTGACTGTACTAATAACTTTGACCTTGGCGTCAACTTTCAAGGTCATTTGAAAGTCAAAGTTATTTTTTTAATGGGAACCCCTATTTTTGAGCCGGATTCGGAAAGAGCAGAAAATGTCATGTCCAAAATGATAGTTTATAACTTTGAAAAGGTCAAATCAAGGTTAAATGTTGAAAGTTCGTCCAGAAGCTGTTTTTTCGAATTTGGATGATTTAAGGACGAAAATATTTGAGTAGACTTAGGGGACAATAACCTTCACCATCTTGTCCTTTAGGTCAACTGTGAAGGTCATTCGAAGGTCAAAGTCGATTCTTCTTGCCAGTAACTTTTTTTATTACATTGTTAATTATTTACAATGTAATTAGTGTTTTAATTGTTTGTAATAAATGTAATTTAAATAAGATTTCTTTCAATACATCTTGCATAATTTAGTACATAAATATTAATTATTTAAAATGTACATTTATTTTACACTTTATTTATGTAATAATTGTATTTTGATAACAATGAAGCCTCAAATTCTCTTTTATGCCCGAATTTTAATTTTGAATTAAAATACAATTATTGCAAATAGTGATTTTTATTTAAAAAACCACTTTGACCTTCGAATGACCTTCACAGTTGACCTAAATGACAAGATGGTCAAGGTTATTGTCCCCTAAGTCTACTCAAATATTTTGTCGCTCTTAAATCATCCAAATTCTTCAGCTTCTGGACGAATTTTCAACATTTAACCTTGATTTGACCTTTTCAACAATGAGTTATAAACTATCATTTTGGGCATAAAATTTCCCGCTCTTTCCGAATCTGGCGTCAAAAATAAGAGGTTCCTATTAAAAAAATAATTTTGACCTTCAAATGACCTTGAAAGTTGACGCCAAGGTCAAAGTTATTAGTACAGCCAAATGAGCCCCATCGTCCTGAATAACTTTTGTCTGCACAATTTTTTTTTATTCAGCTTACCAAGGGAGATATTCGGATGCGTCGATTAAAATGGCCCACCCTGTATATTACAACAATTTTAAATACTTGTATAATTATAATGTCTCTCATAATATAAGTATTCTTAAAATTACCTTGGGGCCTGGACACAACGCCCACTGGTCACAACGTCCACCACCTAGTATGGCCGCCATGTTGGACACAACGTCCACTTTTAAATTTGGTCATAACGTCCACCCTGGTCACAACGTCCACCGCCACAACGCCCACTCTGGTCACAACATCCACCTTCGCATTTGGTCATAACGTCCACCTTGGACACAACGTCCACCGCCATAACGCCCACTCTGGTCACAACGTCCACCGACGCCTCTTGAGAATAACAGTTTACGGCGTCGGTCGTAACGTCCACTCTGGACACAACGTCCACCGCCATATCGCCCACGCTGGTCACAACGTCCACTTTCAAATTTGGTCACAACGTCCACCTTGGACACAACGTACACCGCCATAACGCCCACTCTGGTCACAACGTCCACCTTCGCATTTGGTCATAACGTCCACCTTGGACACAACGTCCACCGCCATATCGCCCACTCTGGTCACAACGTCCACTTTCAAATTTGGTCACAACGTCCACCTTGGACACAACGTCCACCGCCATAACGCCCACTCTGGTCACAACGTCCACCTTCGCATTTGGTCATAACGTCCACCTTGGACACAACGTCCACCGCCATATCGCCCACTCTGGTCACAACGTCCACTTTCAAATTTGGTCACAACGTCCACCTTGGACACAACGTCCACCGCCATAACGCCCACTCTGGTCACAACGTCCACCTTCGCATTTGGTCATAACGTCCACCTTGGACACAACGTCCACCGCCATATCGCCCACTCTGGTCACAACGTCCACTTTTAAATTTGGTCACAACGTCCACCTTGGACACAACGTCCACCGCCATAACGCCCACTCTGGTCACAACGTCCACCTTCGCATTTGGTCATAACGTCCACCTTGGACACAACGCCCACTTTTGTTTTACTGGTTATTTATTAATGAATTTTTAACTGCCTTCGTTAATGCTTTTTGGGTGGACTAATGTTTTTTAGAATTTTAAAAAATATTGGTTTTAGGCTATTTTATGTATTTTTTAATCAATGTATAGTTTCAACTATTTCTTTCCCGTGTCTCTCTTTTCTGCTAGTTTTTGTCTAGTGTATGTATTTCCAGCTCATTTCTCATATAAATCGGTATACGAAGCATAAGGGTCATACCGGGTGTCTTAAAATGAATTACATCTAGTATGCTTTGAATTTCCCATAATGCAATCTAAAATTTTACTTGAAATTGGCAAGACTGTAAGTCTATGTGAAATTCGAGGTTAGAAGGTTAGGTTTTGTGTCAGTTTGTGTCAAAAGTGACGCAAAACCTAACCTACTAACCTCGAATTTCAAAGCATACTAGATGTAATTCATTTTAAGACATCCTATATTATAACACTAAATATACCTAAAGATTCATTGGTTTGCGTTACACCTCATTCGAAAAAAACTTTTCCTTATTGTACCAGTAGGTAAGTATTTACAAGTCCCTAAAAACTAAAAATAAAAGACAAGGTTGACGTCACTGAAAAAACGTGGTTTTACGTGTTATCATTAGTAATATAACAAGGGCGATCCATACCGATAATTTTGCACACGCCAAGGGTCGAGCGCTGGTTGTAATGAAAACTGCCCCGACGGCAGTTTTCTAAGAGCAATCAGCACGATGACTCTTGGGATGAGTACTCCTAGGAAATGTCAAGTCGAAATGTCTATTTAATATTATTTTTCCATACAAAATTGGAACCCCCATTTTACCCCTTTAGGGGTTGAATATCGAAATATCCTTCCTTCTTCCTTGTACAGGGTGTCCAAAAAATGGCGGATTAACTCTACGGTGCGTTACTGAGGGATGCCTTATGAACCCTGGAAAAATATGAAAAAAAATCCCTGGGCCGTATTTTTCGAAATATTTCGAAATTAATAAAAATAAATCTGGCAACATTGATACTGCAACAATTTCTCAATCAAAAATGTATCCATAGTAAGTTGTTAATATGTTGGTGACACTGTAAGTCTATGTCAAATTCGAGGTTAGTAGGTCAAGTTTTGCGGCAGTCTGTGTCAAAAACTTACGCAAAACCTAACTTGATAACTTCGAGTATTATGTATATAGACTGACAGTGCCAAACGTAAAACGAATCGCCGTTGTTATGCTGTAAAGGTTGCTATGGTGAAAAATATCACGTTACTCAACTGTTTTTAATGTAGAAATGTAGTGCACTACTTTATGAAACTCCAGAATGAAAAGGAAATCGCTGATGAATTCAATGGATATTTCAGTGAGGTAGGTAAAGATATGGCTGATGTACCTACTTAGGGTAAAATAGTATATTACATACCTAGGTGGGAAGTGTTTCATTACTGTCGAGAGACTAGGTAGTTAACCTCGACGCTACGCGTCTCGGTAAACTACCTAATCTCTCGACAGGGATGAAACTTTCCACCGTGGTATGTATACTATTTTATTTGCAATCATCTAATTTTAAAAATAACTACAATTGAATTCTGAATAATAGATATCTTGATGTAGCTAATATTTTTGTTACCATGAAAACAACCCACTCAATGTTTTGTTACCATGGAAACACCCCACTCTTCAGGTATGTAATATTTTTCGGGGTATGTAATAATTTCCTGGCTATAGTTTCAAGTAATCATCTAGTTCCCAGCTGTTGTTATGTCATGAAATTGACACATTACAATGTGATTGCGAATAAAATTAATTAAACAATCAATACATTAATAATAAAAATGTTTCCCCAGGTAATTCGACCTTATTTTTATCCCTAGTAACTAAGGAAGAAATAGATAATTTAATGAACACCACATCATCAGAAATAGAGAACTTGACTGACGAAAACTTAAAATCAATAAAAAGAAGAAAACAGTATTTTATCGAACCAATGCAGTTTGTATTAAATCAAGTCCTAAACACTGATATATTTCCAGATGTACTGAAAACTGCCATTGTACATTCCGTACAAATATTCAAAATAATAGGAAGGATGTTGTTGAAAATTATGGGCCAATATTGTTGCTACCATCTCTAGCTAAAAAGTAGCAAAATTAATTAAAAAATGACTTATTGATTTTTACAACGCACAAAGTAGTTTCATCTACACTGTTTGGCTATAAAAGACGTTTACACTATCTAATTTCAAGAATTTACGCAAGTTATACAGTATAAAATCCTTTGACAGTGTATACCATGACTTTTTAATAAAGAAATTGGTGAACTGGCATAACTTCCTCACTTTAAATATTGAAAAAACTAAATGTATACCATTTATTTTATACAAAAATTAATTTTCTGAATATACTTGCGGTAAAATTCAAAATTCAACTGTCCAAATAAATTCGATAACGAACATAAAAGTAGTTAGTAATAATTACAGATAACCATTTAGGATGGAAAAAATGATTGTTTTATTGGTTTTCTGGCAACTTATGTTATTTATACATATAAAAAGTTAAGACGTAATTGTGTATGATGCAATATTGTTTTATTGGCTACTCTAGCACACTTATTAATATTTTAAGTTGTGATTACACGTACAAATATGTTTAATTTCGACTCTGTCAACTGGACATAAATGCACACCAGTGTCTTCGTCAGGCCTTTCAGAATATTGACACCCCTACGAGGAATTCTTTAAACTCGCCTTATGAGATGTAAAATTTATAATAAAAAATATTATTATTTCTAAACTTCCCAATGTAGAAATGTTTTAAGAGTATATTTTACTATGTCGATTTGTAATGCTTCTAGAAAAATATGTCTCACTTTTAAAACTTAAAAATTATATCTACCAAACTGTATTGGGCAGAGCTTTAACGTTATCTATAATTCAGATAGAAGCAGAAGCAATGCGGTCTTTGAATTATGATGAGATATTAAACGATTTCACTGAATTAAATTCTAGACAAAAAACGATATTTTCTTTATTAGTTAGGTACAAGCAATCCAGTGAGACAAATGTCTCATTTAAAAAAAACAAAAAAGACCGTTTTTCAAATAGAACGTGTATTAAATAAAAACTGTACCCAGACCTGGGAGGTGTCAAAGTGGTTGCCTAACCGATCGACGTTTTAAGGCGCAGAGGGTCGCAGCTGCGTTTGGCTACTGAAACATTTTTATTTAATACGCGTTCTATTTGAAAAACGGTCTTTTTTGTGATTTCTCGAAAACCGGAAGTGTCACGTGACTGAAATTCGGTTCCTGAGCTGACATGACCATTACAAACATATAACTTTAATAACTTTTTTATCTATCTCTTACGGTTTGACTGCTGAAACAGCGTCCCGGACGGACGGACGGACAGACAGACAAGTCTATTAGATAAAGGATTGTTTATTACTTGTAATTTATTTTCATTTTGTTACTTTTTACTTCCATCGTCTGAAAGACGAAAGAAGTATTGTAATCACGAAAAAATTACCTTCCGAGATTTCTTCAGGTTTCAGGATCTCTAGATGACGAAAAACAGGCGTCTGTCTGTTGGCGGTATAACTCAAAAACTATTTGTCGGAGGAAGATGATATTTTGCATACACATTATATATATATACCTGGAATGAAACCGGGAAAATATCAGACAAACATATACAAGGTGAACACCTTAAAAAATAACACTTTGTTTATTTTTGCGTTTATTTTAAAATAGAAGGAAGTAATAATTTTCACATAGGTCAGGCTTTACACTTGTCGAAAATAGGACTCAACAGATACAGGATAATGTCACAAAAGGGTCAAAACGTTTCAACAGTAAGACCGTTCCCTTAAATAGAACCGCGCGTCGCACTCATTTCAATTAGGCTCAATGGCGCAGTTCGACTTTTCGATGCAGTCGATTGCTACGCAGGTGCGGTTACGATCGCTATGCAGATGCGGCGGGTTCAAACCCCAGCGGGATACATTTTTTTAAATTTGTAAATTGATCTAATTCGCGCGAGGGAAGTTCGGTGTAAACCTATTTAGATTTTTTAGTACTGTTCCTATTAAAATGACTTTTTTAAACAATTATATAGTACATTATACAGAAAAAAAGAGTAAAGCATGATTTTGTTCGAAGTGTAAGTTTAAAGCCCAAGGGCGAAGCCCGCGTTCACTCCTGCCTTGTATATATTATTTTGTCCACGACCTATAGTAGAAACAATTATTTTCATAAAGCGTTCCAGTCAATTGGAATTATGCTGCAATATTTAGTAGGCTTTGAATTGTATTATAAGTAACAACATACATCTTATATATTTTTTATGATGAATATATGCTTTAAAATGAAAATTCTGCCACAATTTTTATAACCAATCTAGAAACTGATTTTTACTCCCAATCGTGGAAAAATATATGTATTTTCTTCAGCTGGCTTTTATCTTTATTTGCTTAGGGAATTCACGTGAGGTTATGTTGGTCACATGCTTGAAATGTTCTAATTTAACTTTAAAGTGAATTATAGTGAATAAAACTTTGAATATTAAAATAATATATAGTAAACTACTCACAGCGAAAACCTGCTCAAGTGAAGTAATAAATTTGGTGGAACGCTACCACTTATTAGTAGTATTTAAATGGATAATAAAATTAACCTAAAAAATGGAATGTGGCATATGTAAAGAAACGAAAAGTAAAGAGATTTTTAAATGTGATGGTTGCAAAACACCAGTATGCAAAAATTGTGGAGGACTCACAGCATCAGAAGTTAAAGTATTACAACTAAGTACGGGACGTATATTAAAATTTCAGTGTTTGAGATGCGTGAAAGGAGATACTTATGAAATTCTAAGAGAGTTAGTAGACAGTAAAGAAACAATAATAAATGATAAAAATGAAATTATAAGTTTATTGAAACAAGAAATAGAAGAATTAAAGAAAGAAAAAGTTAGTACTCAACCGTATAGAAGTTATAGCGAGGTGGTAAAGAAATCCGAAGAGGTACTGCTAGTAAAACCAAAAAACGTAACGCAAACTAGTATGGTCACAAAACAAGTATTGGAGGAAAGAATCTGTCCAAGTTCACTGGGAATAGGTATATCTAGAGTTAAATATGTTAGAGAAGGCGGAGTGGCAATAAAGTGTGGAAATCAAGCTGATATTGAAAATATAAGTAAAAATGTGGTGGAAAAATTAGGTCAAGAATATGAAATACGAGTTCCACAAAAAAGAAATCCAAAAATTACAGTGTTTAATATAGATAAAAAACTTTTAGAGGACGTAGAAGATCTTCAAGAAAAAATAGTTCTACAGAATACAATCACAACAGACCCTCAAGACCGAGAAATAAAAGTTGTATATAAATATGAAACAAATAAAGGCAATACGAATATTATACTACAGGTAGACCCAAAGACATATAGTCAAGTACAAAGAAAAAGTAGACTTTGCATTGGTTGGAGAACATATTATTACGCAGACTATATAAACATGGTGCAGTGTTATAAATGCTGGAAATATGGGCATAAGGCAAAGGATTGTAAAAATGAAAAAAATATCTGTCCGAAATGTACCGAGGAACATATGGCCAAAGATTGTAAAGCAGAAAGAGAAACGTGTGTGAACTGTAAACGCGCATCCGAAATATTAAAGATACCAAATATTGATTACAATCATACTGCATATAATAAGGAATGTGAAGCATATAAAAGAATTTTCAATCAGTTACAACAAAAAGTGAATTACCCAGACATTTATCAAAATAAAGACATATAGCAACCAAATCATACAATATTGTATCTAAATATCCAAGGTTTACGTAGTAATAAAACACAATTAACATGGATTATGTCTGAATGGAAACCAGTTATAGTATGTTTAGCAGAAACTCACGTAACCAGAGACTTTTTAAAACAGGAAATTGATATTGAGGGCTACGACTCAGTGTGTGCATATTCAGACAGTAAACATACTGGAGGTGCAATAATTTATATAAAACAAGGCTATAAGTTTAAAGAAATATTAAATCAATCTGATACCATGAATATGTGGGTAGCTGGAATTGAACTCATGGTAAATAGAACAAAATTGTATATATATAGCTTGTACCATTCTCCAAGTGCAAGCCATGCCGAATTCCTAGAAAAACTAGGAGACCTTCTAGAAGAATATGTAAGTAAAAATGGGCTACTGATTTGTATAGGAGACTTCAACATTAACATAGCAAAAGATACTTATTATTCAAAAAAATTAGAAAGGAACATAAAAAATCATGGGCTCTACCAAGTATCAAATAAATTTACTCGAGTAACAGGAGAAAGTGCTTCAATAATAGATTTAATAATTACAAATGATAAAGAACTTAAATATGACCTACATTCAACACCAAAAATAAGTGATCACAGCATTATTTCAATCCAGATAGAACCAAAACAAAATATAAAACCAAGCAGGATGCTGATGAGAAACTATAACGATATCAATGAGAATGAATTTCAACTGGATTTAAGGGAAGAAGAGTGGTTACCAGATTGTCCAAACACAAACATATTGGCGGAAAGACTAGTGAATACACTTACCATAGCATTGGACAAACATGCACCAATAGAGGAAAAAATTGTAAATAGTAAATGGGGTAATAAAAAGTGGTGGAACAAAGAAATTGGACAAGAAATGAAGGTCAGAGATAGGTTATATAAGAAAGCAACGATAATAAACTCTGAAATTGACTGGAAAAACTTTAAACAGCACAGAAATCGAGTAGGAACATTAATACGACTCCAGAAACAAAAATATTACGAAGAAAAAATAGACGAAGTGAAAAACGAACCAACTGAAATGTGGAAAACATTGAAACAGCTTATAAAAAATAAACGAAATAGCAACTCAAAACAGGGAATAATCTTTGGTGATGAATTAATCATAGATAATGAGTTAATCGTAGAAAAATTTAATACATTTTTTATAGACAGCATAGAGCAGATATCGACTAACATAAATCGAGACAAGACTGATGAAGAAATTGTAAGAAATCTAGATACTACAGATTGTAAAATGGACACTTTTAAGCAGTTACAAATGGGAGAATTAAGAAAACATGTTAAACAATTAAAAAATAAACAAAGCAGTGTTGATGGCATTAACACAGAAGTATTAAAAGTTTCGTTTGAAGCAATAGGTGATAGATACCTTCAACTGATTAATAATAGTCTGAGTACAGGCACATTTCCTAAAGATTGGAAAAGGACAACAGTAATACCTGTTGAAAAATTAGTTAACACCATACGTTGTGAAGAATTCCGCCCTATTAACATGGTCCCAATATATGAAAAATTATTAGAAGTAGTTGTCAATGAACAAGTTGTGGACTATATAGAACAAAATAATATATTAAGTAAGTTTCAAGCTGGTTTTAGAAAGAAGAATTCTTGTGAAAGTGCATTACAAACAATTTTATTCAATTGGAAAAGTGCTTTGGAAAAAAAATTAATCATTGGTGCTGTGTTTTTAGACTTCCGTCGTGCATTTGAGACGATTGATAGACAGTTAATGGTTAAAAAATTAATGAAATATGGTTTTGGGCCAACTGTAATCCAATGGATGGAAGACTATTTGAACAACCGAACTCAAGTTACAAAATTAAATGGATGTATCTCTTCACCAAGACAGACTACATATGGGGTCCCACAAGGAACTGTCTTAGGTCCAAACTTATTTGTGATATATATAAACGATATAGTGAAAGTTTTTAAAACATGTAAAATTCAACTTTTTGCAGATGACACTCTGATATATGTTATAGGTGATAACGTTAATTTGATAATCGATATATTAAATAATGAACTTAAAAATCTTGAGAGTTGGCTAAATAATAATAGTATGAAATTAAATTTAGACAAGACTAAATTAATGATAATAAAAAGCAAATACAATGTAACAGATACAAAACATCATCAAAATGTAATGATTGGAAATACCAAAATAGAACAAGTTAGCGAAATCAAATATTTAGGGGTAATAATAGACGAAAATTTATCTTTTTCAAATCATGCGACATACATTACTAACAAAATTGCAAGAAAAACCAACTTATTAGGAAGAATCGGTAAGGATCTCTCAATATGGACTAAAACAACAATATATAAAACGATAATCCTACCACATTTAAATTTTTGTTCAACAATCCTGTTTCTACTGAATAATTCAGAAATAAATGTGCTACAAAAAAAACAAAATCAGATTTTACGTATTATTTTGAGTTGTAACAAATACACAGCAATAAAAGCGATGTTAGATGCGGTTAATTTTTTAAGTGTAAGACAAACAATTATGCTTAATACTATGATGTTTATATATAAATTATTGCATGGGAAACTACCACAACATTTATATGAATACTGTACTATTGTTAAAGATATACATACGCATAACACACGATCAAGAGAAAATTTTTATATTGGAACTGTAAATAACACATATAGTCAGAATAATTTGTTTCATAAGGGGTTGAAGCAATATAATGATTTACCAGTAGATATAAAAAATTGTAGTAGTGTTGAAAAATTTAAAGTAAAATGTAAAAAATATATAAGACTCAATGTAAATATTTAGATAAGTAATAAGTAGATATTTTAGGTTTATGTCTAGTTTAATCTTGTTTATTGTTAAACAAATATGTACTGCCACTTTGTTAGCATATTGCTTATAATAAAGATTATTATTATTATTATTATATGTTTAGTGAAAGTGAAATGGGCCGCGCTGTCATTTAAAATCATGCCACCACTAAACCTCATGTTTGACTCTCTCGTCTAGGGTCCGCAAATATCTAAAATCGGCCCTGAAAGTCCTCTATCTGACACAGTTAACTAACAGAGCTGCCTAATTTGTCAATGTCATTTAGAGACCCTAGGTAACATTAAGAAACTACATTACTATAAGCATTAAAATATTCTAAAGTATGTGGTAAAACACTAAAAGCAAATAGGGGATTTGTACTTAGTAGGACAGCACCGACAACCACGTTTTATTTTAGCGACGGTATCTCTTTCTCGTTTATAGTTACAAAACCAAAATTTGGAAATTTCTAAGTAAAACGTTGAAAATAAAAATATTTTTGACAGGGAAGGTTTGAATACTTTCTGATACAATAAGAAAACAGTTATTCATGTAAACCAACGAATCGTTATATTTAGTGTTATGACAGGACCATTATTCTTCGTATACCGATTTATATGATACACGAGCTGGAAATACATACACTAGACAAAATCCAGCAGAAAAAAGGACCAAAATCGTCAAGAATGGGGAGGAAATGGTTGAAACTATACATTGGTTCAAAAAATACATAAAATGGCCTAAAACCAACATTTTTTTAAATTCTAAAGAACATTAGTCCACTCAAAAAGCATTAACGAAGGCAGTTAAAAATTTATTAATAAATAACCAGTAAAACAAAAGTGGACGTTGTGTCCAAGGTGGACGTTATGACCAAATGCGAAGGTGGGCGTTGTGACCAGAGTGGGCGTTATGGCGGTGGACGTTGTGTCCAAGGTGGACGTTGTGACCAAATTTGAAAGTGGACGTTGTGACCAGAGTGGGCGATATGGCGGTGGACGTTGTGTCCAAGGTGGACGTTGTGACCAAATTTGAAAGTGGGCGTTGTGACCAGAGTGGGCGATATGGCGGTGGACGTTGTGTCCAAGGTGGGCGTTATGACTAAATGCGAAGGAGGACGTTGTGACCAGAGTGGGCGTTATGGCGGTGGACGTTGTGTCCAAGGTGGACGTTGTGACCAAATTTGAAAGTGGACGTTGTGACCAGAGTGGGCGATATGGCAGTGGACGTTGTGTCCAGAGTGGACGTTACGACCGACGCCGTAAACTGTTATTCTCAAGAGGCGTCGGTGGACGTTGTGACCAGAGTGGGCGTTATGGCGGTGGACGTTGTGTCCAAGGTGGACGTTATGACCAAATGCGAAGGTGGACGTTGTGACCAGAGTGGGCGATATGGCGGTGGACGTTGTGTCCAAGGTGGGCGTTATGACTAAATGCGAAGGTGGACGTTGTGACCAGAGTGGGCGTTATGGCGGTGGACGTTGTGTCCAAGGTGGACGTTGTGACCAAATTTGAAAGTGGACGTTGTGACCAGAGTGGGCGATATGGCAGTGGACGTTGTGTCCAGAGTGGACGTTACGACCGACGCCGTAAACTGTTATTCTCAAGAGGCGTCGGTGGACGTTGTGACCAGAGTGGGCGTTATGGCGGTGGACGTTGTGTCCAAGGTGGACGTTATGACCAAATGCAAAGGTGGACGTTGTGACCAGAGTGGGCGATATGGCGGTGGACGTTGTGTCCAAGGTGGACGTTGTGACCAAATTTGAAAGTGGACGTTGTGACCAGAGTGGGCGATATGGCGGTGGACGTTGTGTCCAAGGTGGACGTTGTGACCAAATTTGAAAGTGGGCGTTGTGACCAGAGTGGGCGATATGGCGGTGGACGTTGTGTCCAAGGTGGACGTTGTGACCAAATTTGAAAGTGGGCGTTGTGACCAGAGTGGGCGATATGGCGGTGGACGTTGTGACCAAATTTGAAAGTGGACGTTGTGACCAGAGTGGGCGATATGGCGGTGGACGTTGTGTCCAAGGTGGACGTTGTGACCAAATTTGAAAGTGGGCGTTGTGACCAGAGTGGGCGATATGGCGGTGGACGTTGTGTCCAAGGTGGGCGTTATGACTAAATGCGAAGGTGGACGTTGTGACCAGAGTGGGCGATATGGCGGTGGACGTTGTGTCCAAGGTGGACGTTGTGACCAAATTTGAAAGTGGGCGTTGTGACCAGAGTGGGCGATATGGCGGTGGACGTTGTGTCCAAGGTGGGCGTTATGACTAAATGCGAAGGTGGACGTTGTGACCAGAGTGGGCGTTATGGCGGTGGACGTTGTGTCCAAGGTGGACGTTGTGACCAAATTTGAAAGTGGACGTTGTGACCAGAGTGGGCGATATGGCAGTGGACGTTGTGTCCAGAGTGGACGTTACGACCGACGCCGTAAACTGTTATTCTCAAGAGGCGTCGGTGGACGTTGTGACCAGAGTGGGCGTTATGGCGGTGGACGTTGTGTCCAAGGTGGACGTTATGACCAAATGCAAAGGTGGACGTTGTGACCAGAGTGGGCGATATGGCGGTGGACGTTGTGTCCAAGGTGGACGTTGTGACCAAATTTGAAAGTGGACGTTGTGACCAGAGTGGGCGATATGGCGGTGGACGTTGTGTCCAAGGTGGACGTTGTGACCAAATTTGAAAGTGGGCGTTGTGACCAGAGTGGGCGATATGGCGGTGGACGTTGTGTCCAAGGTGGACGTTGTGACCAAATTTGAAAGTGGGCGTTGTGACCAGAGTGGGCGATATGGCGGTGGACGTTGTGACCAAATTTGAAAGTGGACGTTGTGACCAGAGTGGGCGATATGGCGGTGGACGTTGTGTCCAAGGTGGACGTTGTGACCAAATTTGAAAGTGGGCGTTGTGACCAGAGTGGGCGATATGGCGGTGGACGTTGTGTCCAAGGTGGGCGTTATGACTAAATGCGAAGGTGGACGTTGTGACCAGAGTGGGCGATATGGCGGTGGACGTTGTGTCCAAGGTGGACGTTGTGACCAAATTTGAAAGTGGGCGTTGTGACCAGAGTGGGCGATATGGCGGTGGACGTTGTGTCCAAGGTGGGCGTTATGACTAAATGCGAAGGTGGACGTTGTGACCAGAGTGGGCGTTATGGCGGTGGACGTTGTGTCCAAGGTGGACGTTGTGACCAAATTTGAAAGTGGACGTTGTGACCAGAGTGGGCGATATGGCAGTGGACGTTGTGTCCAGAGTGGACGTTACGACCGACGCCGTAAACTGTTATTCTCAAGAGGCGTCGGTGGACGTTGTGACCAGAGTGGGCGTTATGGCGGTGGACGTTGTGTCCAAGGTGGACGTTATGACCAAATGCGAAGGTGGACGTTGTGACCAGAGTGGGCGTTGTGGCGGTGGACGTTGTGACCAGGGTGGACGTTATGACCAAATTTAAAAGTGGACGTTGTGTCCAACATGGCGGCCATACTAGGTGGTGGACGTTGTGACCAGTGGGCGTTGTGTCCAAGACCCATTACCTTTAGTTGAGTTTCAAAAGCTTAGTGAAACAAATCAAGAGTTTAAAATAAAATGTTTAAAGCCGGTTCTGTAAATGTACGTTCTGTGAGCCCCTTAAGTGGATTACAAGTTATTACAACTTTCAGCTGTAGAAGGGCAAAACCAAATAGCTCGACGTCGACTATAACTATTGTTATTCAAAGTTTGTTTATTCTTTAAAAACCACTTCTTGAAACAGGCAGAAACTTCGCCCAAAACATAGCAAAGCTAGGGCAATAATAGCTAAGTTTGTAAGCTAGCAAGATCATGATTTCAGAGCTAAAAAGAAATTGAAAGGTTCTGCAAATTAAAGCAGACTTAACCAAAACCAAACTTGAAATATTAGATATTGCTAGTGAACAATTTGGTTACTGCAATACCCAGACCAATGATGGGGTTATCGTTGTTAACAATAAAAAGGTCAACACATGTTTAGCTATGTATGTTTTGTGTTTGTTGATAGTATTTCCACTCCATTCCAGTATAGATAAATAGTACCTAGAGCTAAATTTATAGGAATATTTGTATATAATGAAACAACATAAAGAGAAAATAATACATGATCTTGTGGAAAGCTAGATTGCTTGTTTTTTTATTAAAAAAAAATCGCACTAACCTCGACTATCTTCACCTGAAACGACAGTTGCGGGAGCCAGCTTGGATCTCTTCGCGGGGCCACGACGTCATTCCCTTCAACACGGTTGGGCGAAGACCGCTTCAGGCAGTTATTGCTATTCTGGCGCAATAGTCTTTTCACCACAATTCGCACACAGTTCTCCTCATTGCCAATTTCTTGTAGTTGTCCAGTAATTTCCTCCATGCGGCACTCGGGAAAGATGCTCGTAATTATAGCAGCTTCGTTTTCTAAGGCGCTTTGAAGTACGTTCATGTCCGACCGCTTGAAGTAGTCCCTGACCACCAGCTGCATGCGATGGTGGGGCTCCTCATGCGCAAACCGCTTCAATGCCACCACTAGAAACCCAAAATCACATATGTTCAAGATGTTGGATATCCTATGTGCTTCCACATCAAATTTGTTCTGAAATTGAAAATGCAATTTTACTAACATCTGCGTCTACTGTTAAACAACGCTGAAAATTAAATCTTATCTTGTTTAATACCATTTTGTAGGATAATATTTGCTTTTAGAATGATTCATTGTGCTGATTTTTTGTCATTAATAAAAAAACAGACCTGGTCGTGAAACATGATAAAAATCGTTGGCAAAACAGTTGTTACAATAGATTCCAAGCAAACGTTACATGTTCTTTTAATAAGATATTTTTAACAGTTACAAATTTATCATAAAAACCAACCTTTGTACAACGCAGGTTAGAATAGTTTAATCAGGACGGGTTAAAAAAAATGCTATAAAATTAATGCCCTATACCATAAACTTTTGTGTTATTTCGCGCAGAAACATTTTAAAAGTTGTGCTTTTTGTCGCCTGGAGATAACCTTACTTACAACAAAAAAACCCATCCATGATAGGAGAATGCCGCTCCGCTGTCACTGGATCTGCACCAATACCAAATCTAACGTTTTGTAACCACAAAAATGTTTAGAATAAATCAGTTGTATTACTAGAGAAGCTTAACCAACAACACAAATTATTAGCTGTTATTTGAGGCAAAACCATCATTCTGTCCACAAAACAGTAACTAATATTCTGTCCACAAAGCAACCACTAATAGAGCGATTTCTCAAACAGTAAGCTTGAATAAAAGTTTCAGCGCCCTACAGCGGGTGGGCCAGAAACTATTCCAGCAAGGCGGCAAAATTTAAATACGCCATTATTACGATATTTGGATTAATCAAGGATATACTGTCAACACCAATACAAATTTTGCATATACATAATTTGCCTTCATCAGAATCTCGATTTTAAAGTTTTGAACCGCATAAATCGGAATATGCAAAATCTTTATAGGTACTGAAGTTTACAATAATTATGGAAAATTCAAACAAAATATTTGCGAATAACAAATATATTTAAGTAATTCAAATAGCAATATTGTTTAATAGGTATTGTCAATCTTACAATAGTCGTGCTCAATTGCAACAATTTGCTTTGGTTCAAAATGCTTTTCACGCATTTTAAATGATTTGTCGGTGTCAGTTTGACGTATGAGTTTACTACAGTATAGCCCCTCTATTTACAAATAGTAGCGACAACCTTTGATGTTGCCGCTGTGGCAAAATCACGTTGGTATCCCTTAAGTCCCTAGCATATTTTAAAATTGCCTAGAAAGTTGTATAATTAATTAAAATGTGACATTGACATTTGTCGTGATATTATTCATTTTTCTCTTCGGGGGTAAATTCTAAGTCGAGGCCGTGGAAATGCCACGGTGTTGTGTCGATAAGTGTAAAAATAGTGGCAGAAAAGGATTTCAGGTACTCAGATCAGTTGAATCGGTTATTACTAAAACACCCTAAGTCATATTTTGGAGAAATTGCGTTTGAGATGAAAATCGATAAACTTGACATATTTACATCGTTTGGTGCTAAAATCCCCTTAGTCTGCATGTTGTATATATGACTAATCAAAGGCCGCCAAACAGCATGTAGTGCTAAAACACCCTAAGTCAAAGTGAGTTTTACTATTTCAAAGTTTCATCACATGAGATATGACTCTGAAAAACCTGGTTGCATACAAGCCTCACAATTTATAAATGGCATGGTGTGGCACACTTTTTCTTTGGAACATCCCAAACGAAAGAAAAACACACCAGTGGAATTCCCAAAAGCAAAGGCCTATTTGACACAACTTCCTATTGTAGCTACTAAAGTCGAGCACCTGAAAACGTTGTTGCAGTGGGTTGACGAGGAGTATAAAGCATTTTATGAAGAAATCATAAACTCTGGTATTGTTAAAGAACCAAAAAGAAAATAAACTTCAGTTGATATTGTGTGTTATATTTCATGTATTTCAAAAACCCACTAAGTCAAAATGTGTAATCTAAGTTTTGTTAAAAACTGAATTTTTTTTGTAAACTTTTTTTGTTACAAGTGGTTTATACATGTCTTATAAATGTGTAAAATAAAAAAATACCATTTATTTCATGTATATGTTCACCAGACGTTTTTTTCGTTTCCTGAAAAGTTACTAAAAATGACTTAGGGACTTTTAGTAATAACCGATTCAGTTATTTTTTCACTGTTTACACTGAAATTTACCGTTTAGTAACTTTTTGTATTTTCATGTTTGCATCAGGTTTGCCCCAGTATGTCGCTACTATTTGTAAATAGAGGGGCTATATACTACAGGTGACACCAGCGCCTCCTGACGGATGGGCCAATCTCTAACAATTATTTGATTTGACAGATGCATTCAGAAAACGCTTCTATTAGTAGGTTTTTCTATGCCGTTGGGAAACTTGTGTCTCCTACACTAAATCGGCACAATTTGAAACAACACTTCTTCACATACCGACCCATAATTAATTATAGTTTGGTTCACAACCTTGCCGAGTGGCGACACTAGCGCCCTCCGACGGGTGGGCCAGTCCCTAACAATTATTTGACAGGTGCATTTAAGAAACTCCTCTATTAGTGGTTGCTTTGTGATTCTGTCTTTACTTTTTAATTTGAAAAGTGGAAATCGACGACCTTGAGCAATTGTTCTCCTGGATGTTAGTTACACAGTCGCTCTATCTAATATACAGGGCATCTATTATACTTATTTCAGCGTGCAATATTGTAAAGCTTTATTAAATACTATAATAGTGAAAAGGCTGCATTTTTGTGCCGAATGTGGCAACATCAGATTAGAATGCGAAACTGAAATGTTATTAAGGTAATTCTCGTTTAAGGTAACACCATTTTCATAGAGTTGCCACCTTTCGTATTGCGTTTTTGTATTCAGAAATTAATAATAATAATAATGGTCAACACAAGTAAATATCCAAACAAAACTTTTAACTTACTCACCCATAAATATACACAAACTAAAAACGATGCACTAATAATTCACAATAAAATTTTAATCATAGAAAACCAATAAGATCTAGTATTATCAAAGAACATATAACATGTTATAGGTATGCTCTTTGGTATTATATTCGTTATTTATGATTTGAATGTTCAAATGTCAAACAAAAAACAATAATTGCAAGTTACTGTCTTGTGGGACCTAGACTCCCTGTAATAGTTATTTACCTAACAAGTTCGGGAAGTTAATTTTCCCGAATGAGCACTTTGTTTGCAGCACGACCGAAGGGAGTGCTGCATGTAGTGCGAATTCGGGAAAATTCTTCCCGAAAGAGGTAGGTACAATGTTTTTTGTAACGAATAACTCAAAATATTTAAAAAAGTTAAAAAAATATTATTTAGTGTTTTACAACTTTACTGAGTTGGCAGCACAAATTACTAAATTTTTATACGTATCCTAGCACCTGTTAGCTTTTGTTGACGTTTACAGCGCTCCTGGAACACACAATTGCCATAGTTTTTGTGGGAAAGTAAAAAACACCCCGGTGCGGGAAAAGTCATTTTCGGCGCATCGGGAATGACCGGGAAATATGAGTTTTGAAATCATGAGTGCAAAATAGATATTTATGCATTAAGGGAGATATGAATATGTTTTTTCCCTGAGGTTGACATGTGTTACAGACCGAGGGCCCTCGCCCGAGGTCTGTAAGTCAACCGAAGGTAAAGAACATGAATATCTCCCGTGATGCATACAATATTTTATCTACTAGCATATTCGTAAAAATAGTATGAAATTTCAAAATGTCATAATGACATTTAAAATTAGAATATGTAAGCAACATCAAGGATTGCCTCATTGTATGGTTGCTAAGACGATAAGTGTAGTTGCATTGTTACCACGAGTTTGAGGGAGAAATAATTTGACAAGTCCCTTGGGAGTTATAAGTAGCTTTTCATATTTTGTTTCTATGACGAAAATCTACAATATCATGTTGCTAGTAGATAAACTCTATTTACTATAGTCCCGGATTGTCAATGTCAAAATCCAATTAACCTTCCGTCGGGAGCATTTGATCTGACAGACACAGCGCGGCAATTTTTTTATCTCGCCCCGCTGCTAGGCAGGGTTGGCCCCTGGCGCACACAGTAGCTGCCTATTTTGGCGTGCTCTATACAACCCTCCCACTTAGTTTGTACTTGATCTTCACTAAGACTAAATGTAAGGGATTTCAATAATTTTGTGAAAATACTTTGATTTATCAGTCTAATTGGCCCATGAACTGACGATTGGGAAGCTAAGCCAAAGAAGGTTGAAAACCATTGGAACGCCGACCGACCTTCAAAACAGACTGAAAAGATGTCGTCCTCCTTCGCAGGAAGGGGAAAAAGGTTCTTCCCCAACCCCTAATAAAAAAACGATGCTCAACATACACCAGCGACACTGGTTTGAGAAGGCTGAAAAATCACGAATGGAAGAAATGCCACACCCCTATATGCTTATCTCACACAAAACAAATATGGTCTGCGATCGTTGCTTTACTGGAGAAGATATAGACCCCTCTCCGAAGATGACTGAGCAGTAATTATTACTGTAAACTCTTTAAACTATTTTCTAACGTAACTTTTTCTACTTTACGCTTTTCTAAATCTACTTTTTTAGTTTGCTTTATTTACTGTATTTGATAGTAGGTCACAAATTTTATTAAAACTTGTTCGGCTAGTTTTATGTAAAATACATATTCTATTTGCAGAAACTTTTGTATTTTCTCTTAGTTTGACACCTATAATAATAATGCCCACCACTTGGCAGTTGTATAAGTTAACTTAATTTGTTGTTTATTATGTTTTTTGGTTGTGTGCCCATCAAGCACATTGCGCCCGAACTCAGCGGTCAACATATTGCGCCCGACGAAAGGTTAAAAACAATCCTTTATATGGTTAATACTGTAAGTCAAGCTATGGGTAACCAGAAACAATTAATTAAGCTACTAATGTCAAAACTATAAATTATAGGTTATATTTCGAAGTGACTTAAGCAAAAATAAATAAAAGTTGCTAGGTAACAAAAACCCAAATTTTCAAAATTACGCTTTTGCGTTGTCCAACCTAGTAGTAACAAAAAAACCAATCGAAATTCAACAGTGCTACCATAAAACGTCATTTTTGACAATCCGGGACCATAGTGAATAGAGTATAATAAAGATTGCCTGAAGGCCTGCTGAATTGTGTGACAAACGTCACTATATACGGCCTGGGAATATGTGAAGTTTCGCGATTCTCCGCAGAGCGCTGTATCCTCACAAGCGAGAATTTCAAATTTTGCGATGTAACATCGATGCAAAAATGTATTAAACGGCCTTTCTTAAAATTTGACAATAATAATATAACCTGCAATGCTTAACTTGCCCCGGATACGGGTTACAGAGTTGGAGCGCTCTATTATCAGTTTAGAACCACCACAATTTTTTTACTTCTAATAAATACTTGCACATGATAATGATAATGATTACCTCATCATAAAAAGTAATAAATTCGACATCCAGAAATAATATGTATATTCAATAGAAATTCTTCTAATAAACAGCATAAAATAGTAGTTTGTGCAAAGAGAGTGGATATGATGTCCATATCGCACGAGGATGAAGTTTGAGCACGACTCCGAAGACAGACTGCTCAATTATCCGAGAGCGATATGGACATTTCATTCGAGTTGTATAGCATATTTTTTGTACAGTCTATCAACGATGAAAAAAAATAGGAACCGTGGATTTTCTAAAATTTTATTGAATGTGTTTTAAGTCAATTCGGATTTAGTTTTGGGCTTCAACAACGTGTCGTACGTTTCATTAGCTGCTGAACGAATATCTGGCGGAGTACCGTTAATCGATTCGTCACTAGGTTCACTCATTTTTAACTATTTGACAGATTACACTAATTGACATTTTACCTTGTCCATAACAAACAAACGATAAATGAAAGTTGCGTAGGTAACCACGACTAACGTGATTTGTGATTGGTGGATTTCATATCCATCCGTGTGTGGATATGAAATCATATTTGTTCAGTTAACTAGAAATGCCTACTTATCCATTCTATTGATTGCGAAGAAAACAGAATATTTACATGGGGAAGTCGAAATAGCTATTTATGTATCAAGTAAGTACGCAAAATATAGTTTTAGGAGACGAATCGTAATTAATGACTTGGCGCCTTTGTCGCCCCGTTTTTAACGAGAGAAGTGCTCTAAAACTATTTTTCTCCATGCTCATCTGGTAAGTTACCCTTACTTTGACATATCCATTGCAGGTAAGCTGATTTTACTGTTTGTTTATTGGTTGTCATGACATTAGTAAGGTAAAACATACTCCCCAATGAAGTAAGTGAATTACGTGTTATTACAGTAATTTTAGTTTTGTAAGAGAAACAACTGAAAAACAATTGCTACTAAGCAACTCAATACTAGGTTAAATCTACTTAAACCAGATAAAAAATTAAACGCAGTCATTTAGAAACGTTTAGACATGCTTCACCTGAGTGTTCTTTAGCTTAAGCTACTTAGTTAACTGTCACTACTAACTGTGAGTACAATTACAATTACAATTTATTACAATTTATTTGTCTTTAACATACGTATATACAATTCTTGTAACAGTTACCAAGGTGCCTAATTGACTGAAGAGTAGACTACATTTCTAAACCTTGAATATACATTTACGCAAAGGTAATTAAGAAAAAGTATATAATTAAAGAAAGAAAACAATATTCCAACAACCCTGTTTAATCAAAACAAATAAATAATGTAAATAAACTATGTAAAGATAAATCAAATTTATCTATTACTATACATTAGAATTATATAATCATTATAATTCCAATAACTTAATAAATTTTTTGTAGTCATTATTCAAATAAATTTTACATTTCACACTATACTTTTTAATATTACCAATATTTTTAATATGTGACGGTAATAAATTATAAAATTTTGGCGACAAGTAATTCACCGATCTCTGAGTAACGTTAAAATTACATTTGGGAAACTGCAAACGTTTCATTAAATTGTCTCTTGTATCATATTGATGGGAAATAAACAACTTGTTGAATTCGCTTTTTTATGTGTATATACACATACTGCAAGAATGTATAACAAATCGTGGTACCTGTAAAGCAATATAATGGGATGTTGTCTTTCTTTACGATAAATAACTTTTAATATATAATTTTGCACTACGTTCATTTGGCGAATTATAGTTTTACCAGCACAACCCCAAACTAAAATCCCATAGCTTAATCGAGATTCAACAAGAGCTTTATAAATAATGATGAGGAGAGACTCATTTAGAAAATCCCTCAGTTCATAAAATTTTAAAATGAGTCCTCTAACATTGTTTTTTAGTTTTTTTATATGTTGATCCCACTTTAGATGGCAATCTACTACTATTCCAAGGTACTTAGTACTCTTAGCTTCATAAATAAGAATTGCAATATCAGCAATATTAGCTGCTGTTTGTGAGAATGCTATGTAATTCGTTTTAATCATATTAAGATGTAGTTCGCGTCCATCTAGGCATTTTTTAACTGTGTTAAATCCGCTAATTACTTCATTTTTGGTGTCTTCCCAGGATTTTCCATCAAAAATAAGTACCGTGTCATCCACACAAGATATTGAAGAAACATTTGACTTTAAATTAAGTAAAGGGTTTAGGTAGGCTATAAACAAAATGGGACCAAGGACCGTGCCATGTGGGACCCCCAGCTTTATTTTTAACGGATTACTAAGATTGTCATTTAAACGTAAATATTGGTTTCTGTCCGTCAGGTAGCTAGCAAACACTTGCAACACATACCCCCTAACACCATAGCTGAAAAGTGTTTCAAGTAGTTTATCATGTGGAACCGTGTCAAAGGCCTTTGCTAAGTCCAAAAAAACTGCGATACATTTTTTTTAGTATTTAAATTGACCATTATCTGCTGTATCACAGTATGTAATGCATTACAGGTACCAAGACCTTGTTGAAAGACAAATTGACAGGAATTCAAGATATTGTTTTCCTCGAGATAGTTTAACAATCGATCTTTGAGGAATTTTCAAATATTTTGCAAAATTATTATTTAAACTAATCGGTCTGTAATTTGCAATGTTTGTTGAGTCTTTATGTATAGAGTTAACAATACTGGTTTTAAATTGCGAAGGCACATGCTCAGTTTCAAAGATAATGTTAATTATGTGTGTAAGAGGTGCTAATATGGATTGATGTGTAAGTTTGATGCTTTCGCACGTAATGCCATCAATTCCCGGAGAAGAGTTTTGCTTTAGATAATTTATTTGTTTTATAATTTCATTTCCATCAACAGGTTTTAAAAACATGCTATTTCCGGAAGCATTTATATCATAATTGGTTTGAGAATATACCTTCTTATTTTTGCTTTGCATCTGAACTCCAATATTTATAAAGTATGCATTACAAAAAATTGCCATATCTAAACAATTTCCGAAAGATTCATTATTATCATCCTTAATTAATAGTTTACTAGGCACGTTGTTTTCATTACTAGCTTCAGAAATAATTTTATAAATCTTTTTCATGTCGTTAGGGCGTTTATTAATTTCATTTTTATAATAATTATATTTGGTTGATTTTAAAAATTTGTTCAGATAATTTCTATAGGTTTTATACTCAATTTCAAGCTGTGTGGAGTAGCTACGTGACAGTTTATATTTCAGTTTGTCTCTAGTTTTAATGGATTTTTCCTGCTGCTGATCATGTAAGTCAGTGATACAACCTTAGTAACAAAACGTGTAAGTCGGTGATTATATTTGTTTGCTGTTTTTTCTTGACAACGGAACTTAATATTATAATTAAGTTCCTAGGATAATAAAATTAGCAAAGCAATATGCAGATTTAGACGTTTTGTTTATAAATTGCAAGTGTTTATATGACATGTGACACTCACAGGTAACACGACTCACGAAAACTAATCCTGGTGACAGGTGACAAACCAAACGTTTTTTTTTGAAAAATCTAGGAAAATTTTAATAAGCAGCGGGAAAACTAAATTAAGATAACACGGAATGTATCGCCTATTAACAATTTCGGCAGTCAACAAGCCGCGACTTCGTCTTGGCTTGTACTTGCCTACCTCAAAGGTTAATAGGCCCTTACATTCCTTGTTACTTAAATAGCTATTACCAAGCCCTTTGTAATCCAAGGCTTTAATTTTTTGAACTTATTATTGTATGTTTTTAAGGTTATTGATGCATTATAGATCTTCAAGTAGGTGTAGTAAAATAAATCAGTTGCTTGTTGGGAATTTTTGCTCTCCAAGACGTGCGTCCACATTTGAGATTGTATATTTTTTGTAAATTTATCATTATCAAATTTTTTGATCTGGACTACATTCAGAGCTGGGCAAATTACTTTTAAAAAGTAATTAATTACTAATTACCAATTACCGTCCAATGCAGTAATTTAATTACCAGACATTCAATTACTCACAGGAAATAGTAATTCAATTACCAATTACTTAGTAATTGTAATTGTACAACATCAATTACTTTTTCAATTACTTTCAATAAAAATTATTGTCATATACATAGTTTTATTTAGTAGAACCTTCTTGAAACTTGCAACTATCATTAGTGTTGTGTCGATTCGTAATCGTAATCTAAAAATGCTTAATTTTTATGTTTTGTTAGCTATAGTAACCTACATACTCTTTCACTTTTGAAGGTTTTTTGATAATTAAATCTTGTAGCTACATGCACCGTTCACCAAAACCAAAAGTTTTTAGTTTGTTTTGAAGTAAGATGTAAGTAAATAAATAAATTCAAGGATAACAATTATACAGGGTGTCCCAAAAAAATACGACACCGATTTGGCATAGATTCCTTAGGTTATAATAAACCGATTAAACCTAATATACCTTAGTACAAAGACCCTTCAGTAAGAAGGTATAGGGACTTGAAAGTTCAAATGTACCTATATATATTTTTTTTATAGTAGTTTCCACATAGGTTATCACTGAAGTTGAGCTTTTTATCACGATTGCGGATTTAGTTGCCGAGGCCCATAGGGCCACAGCAAATAAACCACATGAAGGATAAAAAGGAACTTCCAGTGCCGTGGGGTTCATTGTTTTTTTAAATCGCGAAATTACAACATTTTAACCAACTTTTGTATGTTATGTTGAAGTCGGTTGACGTTTACTTATCGTCCAGCCACCTACAAAAAGTCGTAAAACAATGGATTACTTCACTGCCCATTTCTCGTATTTTATTTGACGATTTCGACTTTCTTTACTTCCGATTTCGACGTTCTTCACTGCCGATTTAAAAAATAGTAGTTTTTCTTCAAACGGCAGTAAAATATGACATTATACTGCTGGATCGATTATGCTAAATTGTCACTTTATTGCCAAGCGGCAGATAATATTATCTGCCGCTGACGACTTTATCTGCCACTGACGAGATCAAGTAATTTTCTTAGAATTTTGTTCAGAAAGTTGTAAATAATTTGCTATAAAAACGTTTGAAGAAAAAATGCTAGATGTTATTCGGAGCAAAAGTATCTTTATGTGGCTCGGCTGTACTTATCTGCCTCGCAAGCTCGGCAGATAACCCGTCCAGCCTCGCCACATAAAATATAACTTTTGCTCCTAATAACATAATATACTATTCAGAGCTGGGCAGTAATTAATTACTTTGTAATTAAATTACTAATTAAATTCCTTTTTGTTTATTTGCCTTGAAATTGAATTACTTTTCAAAATGCGGAAATTGTAATTGGGAATTGCCATTTTTGTTAGAAAGTACTTGAAAATTACTTTTTGAAAGTAATTCACTACTACACTCAATTACTCAATTACTTTTGTGTAATTAAATTACTCTAAAGTATTTAAACTGCTTTGCAAGTATTTGAATTACCTGTGGCAATTGAAATTACTCGAGGTAACTGAATTACTTTGTGGTATTTCAATTACGTATTTCAATTACTGAATTACTGACCTCGATAAGGTGCTAAATCTCTAGAACGCAAAAATAAGATAAGGTCTTATTAAGTTACATGTTAAGCAAATCGCAATAGGGTCTTCCCGAAACAATATAAGCGTAAGATATAGTTTTCTCTGACGAGTCAAATAACAGCCACCTTTGCATTTTTTACGACGCGTGCACGAGCTCTGGTAGCTGGTACGTGTATGTAGATGTGATTTGTAGCTTGTAATAGTGACACTAATACTTATTGTTCAAGTACATTACAGATTACAATAGCTACGGAAACAATATAATTTAAAATAGCTTCATTAGACGATAATGGTTCATAATAACTATTTATTCATTTAAATTTGCTTGTTTTAAACGATGTACTAGCATAGGGTTGTACTGCCGTGCAAGTATAACAGGCCTTAAGTCCAGATAATTACGTTTTTGAGTGAGGAATTGAACTAGACCGCCAAAATCCGATAACAACATTTAAACAGCGTAAAACACATAAATAAAATTATCCATTCTTTGTCGCTTTCTTGCCTTGTGATGCTCATATGCTGCTTTGTATACTGGCACCTAGGGCATAATTTTTACGGACTGCTGCAGCATGTTAGCTTCGATTATTATTAAAAATCTGGAATAGTGTGTCATAAAAATCGTGACTTTCTTATAATTCCGCTCACCTCATCCAACATTACTTCCTTACGTTATACAGGGTGCTGCGTTGACGGACGAAACATAGAAAACCCTCATGCTAATTACAAGGCATTCAAATATTGGCTTCTTAATGATTATACACAAAACTCCATTTAGTTTTTTAAAAGAACAGTTCATAGTGACCGAATTTACGTAATTTCAGATATTTTATTGCCCTAAACTTAAAATCAATAGGTATTATTAAGGATATTGATAAGAATTTGAAATTTAAAGTAAAAATATAAAAGCAACATGAGCAATTTAATTGTCGAGCGTTTACAGTAATTATATGAAATACGCATTTTTACCCGTTTCTTATACGGTGTGTTAAAAACAAATTACGTAAGGGTTGGCCATGGAATATAAAAGTAATGTCAACAGCAAGCTTTAGAATTCATTAACTGGCATCACTGTTGTTGCTGTCATAAGTTTATATTATACGCTGATATCGTGACTGAAAATTCGAAAAACTGCTGTCTCTGAAGCTTGCTGTCGACATTAGTTTTATTTATCATGGCCAACCCTCATGTAATTTCTTTTTTAACACATGGTCAAGGTCTCTTGAATGTAAAAATGACTTCATTGTTACGTGCTTGAGCAAATGTTTTTTTTCAATCGGCCGTTTTTAATTAGGTTTATCAGTCACTTGTCAACTTTCAATAGTCCCTGATCAACACCAATTTGATATTTTGTTTTAAAATTTCAAAAGTTACCTAACACATTTTTTATAGCTATTTGTATTACTAGGAAGGAAAATGTATCGTACCTAATCAATTGTAATCATGCAAGGGAGGAAATGACGTTTTAGTCCAGAGTTGACATATGACACTTTTACATTTTATGATGAAACTACCCCTTGTATTCAGCTGCATTCAAAAATAATTAAATATGAAAACCAGGAGGCTAGTTGATTTATTATTAATCACATTGCCTCCTGTCTGTAATGGCAACGCCAGTCAATGTATTATATTCCCTCCCACTGCCATTTGAAACCGACCAGGGAACCAAACGTATATTTTCGGGAAACCCTTAACAGGCTACAGAAAATGTCACTTTTGTATAAAGGGGAAAAAAAGTATTTTCGAACTGAGCCAACCAAAAAAATGCTCGAGTTGCACCAATTGGATCACCACGTAGTGTTCTTCTACAAAATCTAAATAGAAATTTGCTGTCAAACAATTAAGAAATCCAATGTTCCACTCTGTATACTTAGGTAAGTTAGGTACATATTTTCGTTATTCAACCTCATGTTAGGCGTATTTAATAGTAGATTGTTCTACAAGTGAGAGTTTTTCAACGTTTAATATACGAGCGAGCAATGCAAAGCGAGTGGATTAATTTATCTCGAACATGGAAAAAATCACTTTTATAACATATTCAGCGTGCTATTTTTTCTAATATCATTACAAAATCTAGCCAAAATGAAATTCGACATTTCTTCATATTAAAAAAAATTAATTCGGCAGTGAAGAACGTCGAAATCGTCAAATAAAATACGAGAAATCGGCAGTGAAGTAATCCATTGTTTTACAACTTTTTGTAGGCGGCTGGGCGATAGGTAAACGTCAACCGACGTCAACATAACCTACAAAAGTTGGTAAAATGTTGTAATTTCGCGATTTCTCGATTTAAAAAAACAATGTACCCCTCGGCACTGGAAATTCCATTTTATCTCTCATGTGGTTTATTTGCTTTGGCTCTACGGGCCTCGGCAATTCAATCCACAATCGTGATACAAAGCTCAACTTCAGTGATAACCTATGTGGAAACTAATATAAAAAATATATATAAATTTGAACTTCCAAGTCACTATACCTTCTTACTAAAGGGACTTTGTACTAAGGTATATTAGGTTTAATCGGTTTATTATAACCTAAGGAATCTATGCCAAATCGGTGTCCAATCTTTTTCGGACACCCTGTATACTTGAATTTTTTTATTTACTTACATCTTACATCAAAACAAACTAAAAAATTTTGGTTTTGTTGAACAGTTCATGTAGCTACAAGATTTAATTATCAAAAAAACGTCCAAAACATGAAAATTAAGCATTTTTAGATTGCGATTACGAATCGCCACGACACTAATGATAGTTGCAATTTGCAAGAAAGTTCTACTAAATACAACTATATGACAATAATTTTTATTTGAAATCGGCAGTGAAGTACGCCGAAATCGTCATTAAAATACGAGAAATCGGCAGTGAAGTAATCCATTGTTTTACGATTTTTTTGTAGGTGGCGAGGCGCCAGATAAACGTCAATCGATCGAACATAACCTACAAAAGTTGGTTAAAATGTTGTAATTTCATGATTTCTCGATTTCAAATAAAACATAGTGTACACCTCGGCACTGACGTTCCTTTTTATCCCTCATGTGGTGTATTTGCCTTGGCCCTACGGGCCTCGGCAACTAAATCCACATTCGTGATAAAAAGTTAAACTTTAGTGCCTTGGTATACAATAGTATCAGAGCTGGGCAAATTACTTTTAAAAAGTATTTAATTACTAATTACCAATTACCGCCCAATGCAGTAATTTAATTACCAGAGATTCAATTACTTGCAGGAAATAGTAATTCAATTACCAATTACTTAGTAATTGTAATTGTACAACATCAATTACTTTTTCAATTACTTTCAATAAAATAATTTTTTTGAATAAGAAGAAATGTCGAATTTTATTTTAGCTACATTTTGTAATTATATTAGAAAAAATAGCACGCTGAGTATGTTATAAAAGTAATTTTTCCACGTTCGTAATAAATTAATCCACTCGCTTTGCATCGCTCGCTCGTAAGTTAAACGTTGAAAAACTCTCACATTTCTTAACTTGTAGAACAATGTACTATTAAATACGCCTAACATGAAGCTGAATGACGAAAATATGTAACTTACCTAAGTATACAGGGTGGAGCATTGGATTTTGTAATTGTTTGACAGCCAATTTCTATTTAGATTTTGTAGAACACTACGTGGTGATTCAATTGGCGCAACTTGAGTATTTTTTGTTGGCTCAGTTAGAAAATATTTTTTACCCCTATATACAAAAGTAACATTTTTTGTCGCCTGTTAGGGGTTTCCCGAAAATATACGTATGGTAATAAATCAACTAACCTCCTGGCTTTCATATTTAAATATTTTTGAATGCAGCTGAATACAAGAGATTGTCACATCATAAAATGTAAAAGTGTTGAATGTATAACTCTGGACTAAAACGTAAATTCCTCCCTTGCATGATTACAATTGATTAGGTACTGTTCTCGCTAACGCTGAAGAATTAAACTATCCGCGGGAGGGAATGATACATTTTACTCGATAGTAACAAATAGTTATAAAAATAGTATATTACTTTACAAGTAGTCCAGTCATTAAAAGGAAATAAAACGGATTTGCTTACAAAAGGTCATGAAGTTTTGAAACTTGGCAGGAATGTCGACCCATATGCCCTAACGATGGCTCTTAATTTGCGACCTCGGGAGGTCGCCGCTCGCGCAGCCATCTTGGAAAAATAGCGCCCGAAAACAGTTTTTGAGATATAACTCCGTTCCTGTTAATCCTATACAAAAAAGTTATAATTATAAATTAAAGAGGATAATATTTTCTACAAAACAACACTAATAATATTTTCTCGTCAGATTGATAGTTTTCGAGTTAGCGGGATGGGAAGTAGAGCGAAAATTTCGAATTCGCGAAAAAACTGCGTTTCCACACGAATTTTTTCACTTTATCTATTTTTATCTAACAAAATTACTAGTATATCCATTACATACAATGACACGTGGGACCCCAACACCATGCACTGTTCCAATGAAAGTCCCCCAATAGGGCGGATCTACTCGACATGGACAATGCGGAAAGTTGGTCATTGGACTTGTGTTAAGGTGGAACAACGTTGTTAAAGTGACAGCATATTACGATATTTGTTATATTATGGTAAATGTCGTCATATGCTGTCATGTTTACAACGTTGGGTTACGTTTACACACATGCTCAATGCCAGTTGTTTGTATCCGCCGAAGAATATTAATTTCCACGTTGGAACGCATGTAAACCGCTACCGCATGTACGTTTTCAAATCTGCGCGAGATAAAGAGAGACCATACTGAGTACCAACCAAATCTTCTTTGTTCAAAGCATTCATGCCCATTGATCCACCTGAACAACAGAGCCGAAGCTTTCATTTCTGGATGGTGGATTTTTGTTGCACCGAGTGGTATGGCATCGCAACGATTCGTTCGGAACAATTTGTATACTTTATGTGGAATACGTTAAGCGGCACTAAGGATCAAACGCATGTATAGTTTTTGACGGTTATCCGGATAACTTCGATAGCATGAGCACGAAAAGCGGGGAAAGACATCGATGTTTCAGGTCGCAAACCTGCGCTGATAGCGTTTTCGATGAAGCAATGATTTCCACTGTTTCGCAAGAAAAGTTTCTGCCCACCGATTCGAACAAAAGGCGTTTAATTCCTATGTTAATGAAGAAGTTTGAAGAGCATGGTTATACAGTAAAGCAATCCGTGGAGGATGCGGATTTGCTCATCGTCCAAACAGCGCTCGATATGTTCTCTTCATATCCGTTTGTTTATGTTGTAGGGGAAGACATAGATCTATTGGTTCCGTTCACCGCAAGGGCACGAGATCATGCCAATGTTTTTTTGCGGAAACCAGCTAGAGAAAAGATTGCGGAACAGATATTTTCTGGGCAAAGCCTCAACTACAAGGATACCGTAGCGAAGAATTTTCAGTTTCTCCATGCATTCAGTGGTTGCGATACCACCTGTGCTCTGTTCAACCAGGGGAAAATCAAATTTTTCAACCTCCTTAAAAAAAACGACAAGTTGGCTAATACTATTAAAATCTTTCAGCATCCAGCAGCAGACGTTAATGCTCTCGCTACAGCTGCAGTGCATCGCATGAAAACGACTCATTGGATTCCCTCCAATACGAATGTTTTGTGAATTTAACCTTACCTCCCTGCCTCCCACAGAAGATTCTGCACGTCAGCATTGCCTACGGACATATCATCAAGTTCAGATGTGGAATGGCATTACGAAAAACCCGGAGGAATACGGTTGGCAGAAAACAAGAACAGGGCTTAATGTTGTTCGCACAACACAACAGCCAGCCCCCGACATACTTCTCCAGTCAGTTTCTTGCAGATGTAAAAAAGGCTGTGGGACGGCATGCGGGTGTCGGAAGATCGGGTTAAAATGTTCGGCACTCTTTTTCTATTGCAATGGTGTAGCTTGTGAAAACATTCCTGACATTGTGGAAGATTCTGACGAAAAGGACGATAATGAGGCTGCAGATATTCTTGACTCCTTACAAATGTACGAGGAGAATGAAAGAGAAGAAGAAGAGGCTGGTGACTCTAAAAAATCATTTGCGCCAAAACTATCGCAACGTGCAAAGCTGCGAAAAAGCAAGTAGGTAATCAATTCGATTGTGGATTAGGCCTACTGGGGAAACCACGTAAAAAAACGCGCCGATGCACTCTACCTCATGGGTGGTGTAGAAACGAGTTGCAATATGTATTGGTTTTAATAATGTTTCTGTACAACAAACTATAGATAAGTTAATATGTGGTTAATGTAAAAAAACTGTTGAAAATACAGATTTTTTGCGAATTCAAAATGTTCGTTTTATTTCTAAGCCCTTTAACTCGAAAGCTAACGATCTGACAAGAAAATATTATTAGTATAGTTTAGCAGCAAATTTTATTCTCTTTAATTTATCATCACAACTTTTTTGCATAGGATTAACAGGAACGGAGTTAAACGCATAAAACTGTTTTTGGGCGCCATTTTTCTAAGATGGCGGCGCGAGCGGCGACCTCCCGAAGTCGCAAATTAAGAGCCATAGTTAGGGCATATGGGTCGACATTCCTGCCAAGTTTCAAAACTTCATGACCTTTTGTAACCTAAAATATTATAATGACTGGACTAAAGGGATGTAGGTAAGATTTAGTGTAAATCTTCCTACATCCTGTGTAAAGTACTTTTTTTCACTACCAATATTTCCTTTTGTAAAGTAAATGGTAGGTAATAACCTGGCGTAAAATTATGACATTTGCTAAACTATAGTAGCCTTATAGCGCTGTGACGTTTTGTTTGACAGTTATAAACGCACTGTGAAAAATTATTGGAAAAATGAGTGAATACGATTGCAAATGCTGTTTTGTGATCTTTGTGCTTGTATTCTGATTAAAAATGGATAATAGTACGAACGACAATGGTTTTTTTCGTGTTAACCAAGTGGCAAACAAGGCATCTTATCAGTTGTAATACATGCGGGAGCGCCAGCGTGGTTCGGTGGCTAGAGCATTGGACTGCGGCGCGAAAGTCTGGAGTTCAAATCCCAGATCAATGCCTGGCGGGCGGCCTACCCAGTCGCTTTAAATAATTGGGGACCTGCGTTCGAAAAAATAAGGGGTAATAATGCGGTTGTCTAATGCGTGATGCTCAACACATCACCACGTGTCATGAATTTGCAGGCCAAGCTCCTTCATGGGTGTTAGTGCCTCACCATTATTATTAATACATGCGGGATGTCAGTACATTGTCATGGAAACTGTAACAATTTTTGTAAATGTAGCCTACATCCCTCAAACTTGACAGTGTAAGGATCATTTACAAAGAAGGTAGTGAAAAAAATATATTAGGTAACTCGAAATTTTAAAACAAAATATCAATTTGGTGTTGATCAGGAACTGTTGAAAGTTGACAGGTGACTGATAAACCTAGTTGAAAACCGCTGATTGAAATAAGAATTTGTACAGCAGATACAAAAACAGCTACAAACTATGAAAACTAAGAATGTTTTATCTAACGAGATCGTATCAACAATAAAAGATGTTACCATTCCAACTACTTAAACTTTTTGAAAACAAAAGACAGGTAAATTGACATAATTGAGGATACTTATTCTTTCAAAAGTCCAAACACTAACATGTACCTATATTTTACAGATTGTTATAGTAATTGTCCCTTTGTCCTATATTTTAAACCAATGTTTCTGATGAAGCTAACAATGAATTAGCGAAACGTAAAAGATATTTTTAAATAAAGATAATTTTAATTATGTGTAATGACAAAACCGACAACATTTTTTACTTACGTTGTTAAAAAAATGTAAATTAGGTGATTTTATCTCTAAATCTGTAAAATAGATGTTTTTTGTGAGGAAAGTAGAACCCTTTTGGGTAGTCTTATTTCCGATCCAGTGAACGTCTGTTTTATAATTTCACTTAAAAAAATAACCAAACACGAACAAAATTTTCAAACGAGCCGGTACTTCACACCATAAAATAGTAAATTAAGCGTCCAAAATCCAAACCTAATCGGCGGTCCACAGGACTTTATTCGTCGACTTTGCTAAGTATTGCAAAGACTGCGGTTTGGATTTGCAGCGATTAATAATGGCAAATACGTGACATGAACATCATTCCTTCTGAAGCGATGATAAGAGAATTTTCAGGCGCAAATCTGACGCATAGTATCCGCAATCAGATTACCGAGTTAAAAACAAACAATAAACCACTATTAAAGTTCGATACCTTCAACTGAATTAAATTGATTCAATAATGTTAATACCCTAATATTCCCTCCAAATTGTACGTAAAAACCATAGAAAAGTAGCTAATCACATTTTACTAAAGTTTGCCGTTAACAGCCTCTTCAGATCCCCTAGAATTAGGAACTTGTCCCCAAATCTGGCAACACTGCTCGCGACGCGTAGTACAAAATGCGATAGTTGCTGTTTTCGACTCGCCAGATAAATTAGGCTTCTATTGGTCGGGGAATACCTTATTGCGGTTTGCTTAATATGTAAGTTATCTTATTTTTTGCGTTCTGGAGATTTGGCACCCAATCGAGGTCAGTAATTCAGTAATTAAAATACCACAAAGTAATTCAATTATCTCGAGTAATTTCAATTACCACAGGTAATTCAAATACTTGTAAAGTAATTTAAATACTTTAGAGTAATTTAATTACACAAAAGTAATTGAGCAATTGAATGTAGTAATTAATTACTTTCAAAAAGTAATTTTCAAGTAGTTTTTAACAAAAATGGCAATTCCCAATTACAATTACCACATTTTGAAAAGTAATTCAATTTCAAAGCAAATACACAAAAAGGAATTTAATTAGTAATTTAATTAAAAATTAATTAATTACTGCCCGGTTCTGACTACATTAGCGATATTTAACATAATTGGGAAATGATCGCTCATGTCACATTTTAAGATGAAAGTATCATAAATCAAATTGTTATTCAATTTCTTTTTTTACAAGTATATGATCTATGCAAGTAGAAGAAGTGGTGGTTATTCTTGTTGGAGAATTAATAAGCGATGCAAAACCAAGCTGAGCTACTGATGCAAGATAATTGTTGACAATGTCGTCATCTAAATCCAAAATATTAATATTAAGATCTCCAACAATTATGTCAATTTGGGAATTCGTACAATTCGCCTATAGGAAATCCAAGAATTCATCAATAAAACTTTGTTTGTTAGAAGAAGGTGGTCTGTAGACTGTGATAATTCTAAAAGATATATTGTTGACTCGCAAAGTTATAGTACTACTTACAGATACATTAGATTGTTTAATTTCACGTTTGCAGTCACTCCATTTAAACTGTTTTTAATATAAATCAATGTTCCATCATTCTTGTTAAAATTACCGTGGTTATATGAAATAATGTAGCCCGGTATATTATATAAATTTAAATTGTCAGCTTGCCAACATTCACTCAAAACAAATATATCGCAATAATTTAGTTTATCCGCAAACGTCATAAAAGTGACAACTTATGTGTCTTTATTGACAAGGTAAAAGTGTCACTTTATCTGATTAAGCAGATAAAATAGCAACTTTTGCGTACTTTATGTGCCTAATCACATATAATCGTGGCTCTCTTTCTTTCTTTCTATGTTTGTTCGCCACCTCCTCCGAAGATACTAGACCGATTAAATTGTATGATGACTTAAAATGTTTCTAATTTTTAGACTTAGATCGTAGGCCGGTTTTTATTTTGAAAAAGAGTACGAAATTGTTTTAATTTAATTAAATCCTTTAAGGATGTGCTATTAGCTCGGGTAATTCAGTATGTTCATATATCATTATAGTAGCACGTTATTTAAACAATCGAGGTTGGCGCAGGGGTAGAGTGCTCGCCTGTCACGCGGGTGGCCCGGGTTCGATTCCCGGCCGATGCATCCTTTTTTTTTTAAATTTGTATTAATGAAATTTACCTGAATACGTTTGCGGATAAAATAGTATATGTTATTCGGAGTAAAAGTGACTTTATGTGGCTTAGCTGAATTATTTACCTCACTGACGTTCGGCTAAATAAACTTCAGCTTCGCCACATAAAGTATCACTTTTACTCCTAATAACATACTCTACTATTATAAGTTTCAATAACAGCTAGAAATTCATCAAAATTTTTGTTGACACTTCTAATATTGAAATGCATTACACTTAATACTTTATTAGGAATATTTATTTTTGAGCATAGGTTTTGTTGATCTACAAACAATCCTCTCTCCAATGTATTATTTATAGACTAGCAGTCCAGTGAGAAAATGTCTCATTTAATAAAACAAAAAAGACCGTCCCGGACGGACCAGCGTCCCGCACGGACGGAAATCACGTGATTTCTCGAAAACCGGAAGTGTCACGTGACTGAAATTCGGTTCCTGACCTGACATGACCATTCCAAACATATAACTTTAATAACTTTTTTCTCTATCTGTTACGGTTTGGCTGCTGAAACAGCGTCCCGGACGGACGGACGGACAGACAAGTCTATTATATATATGGATGGATGGATAGTTCCTGTGAAAACAAATCTTCATCAATTGTAATCATTGATAATAATAGATGAAGATATAGCAATAAGAGAGAGGGAATGTACATCAACAAAATGCGCTTCGCTTCTAATTAAAAATACTCTACTGTTATCCGTTGTTCTTATAAATATCTTCCCGTTCTGTAGGTAACTGCGGTTGTATTCAAATTCAAGTGTTTCTTTAATGTATCCATTGTAGTTGCTGATGTACTGGTCCATAGTTGGTTTGGGAGATTTTGATTTTTCTCAAATGACTGCGAATCATGCCCTCGCTTTCGTGTTTTTCATATTCAGTTTCTATACCTGTCATTTTTATTTTAGGATTTTTAAGCATTTTTGTTTCCACTTCGTAGTCTGTACCTAAATTGGTTATGATATTTGTTTTTAAGGTGTCTGCGTCTTCTTCGCGGCCACAACTATGGGCATTTAAAAAGATGTAGGTGATTGGTTGTGATGCCCACGGTCGCCGTTGAGAATTGCAGGTGTGCGTTTCATTTGGACTCTTGTCTGTTCACCCCTGAAAATTAAGGATGCGCCGAAGCGGGTTTATTCTGCTTCGGTTGAATACCAAATATTCATCCTAAAATTTCGCCGAAGCACGAAGCTTCGGTCGAATAATAATACCGACGCAGATATTGAAATACAAAATAACAGACCTACCAACGACCATATCAAATATTTGTAAAGACATAAGTACTACTTAAACACAAAAATAAAGCTTTTTTTTTCTGCACTTCACAAATTTTTAATTATCACACAACCCAATATTTCCATACACCACTTATTTTTTATCCATTTTGAATAAATGTAATATAAACCAGGGTCTAAACTTAAGCTCAAAACGCGAAATGAAATAAATATTCTAACCACGCATAGCAAATTTGCTAGTTGCGACAAGAATTTTGTTGTTTACATGCTTCGGCCGAATCGGGCTGTCGAAGCCGAATAACTGAAAAATAGGCCGATTCGGCCGAATACCGAAGCCGAATTGATGCTTCGGCGCATCCCTACTGAAAATGTTTCATTTAAGTAGCTTTGGTAACTTACATACACACTTGTTTGTAAAGTAGACGTTTACCGGTCAGATTGAGTTAGTGATTTTTGGTTTACTTAGCTCGCTCTAGGCGGTGTCTGTTGTCCGGTATAACATTGACATTGGTAGGATTGGTAGGACCTATCTAATTGAATCTGTGTGATATCTTGCATTGTCTTAGCTTATCGGGCATTCTGTTGAAATTTGGCGTGTCATTTGCTCTATTTCACAAATTTATTGTATTGTCACAATGATAGCGCGGTCACCTAACAACTTCATTCTGCAGTCAGATTTTCTAGTAATATTTCTTCACATTATGGTGGTAAAATGTCTTACTAGTCTGTTTTGTTTTCGATGCGAACAACTTCGGGCTTTAGCTAAAAAAAAAACAGTTTAATGAAATCTTTAGAAACTTTGCATTGGACCTGTTATGGTGGATTTGTGATTCAGTGATTGCTGCATCTCTGTAAATTTTCAATTCCCATAGTGTCAGTTAGTAGAATGGAATCTGGAAAATACACCAGTTGGTAGATGCATTGGAGACAGCAGGTTTTTAGGGTACACCTGGTCATTGCACAGATGTAGGCCATTGGTCGTTATGCAACTTTCATCCCATTTTTAGATGTCTTTTCATAAGTTAGCACCTTCTGATTACGCTATGCAGTACTGGGAAGAGAACGTTCAGCCGATTTGCATCAGAAGTGAGTACCGTAAAACGGGGCAACTTTGTCATCGCGGGCAACTTCGTCAGTTAGGCAGCCGATGTACGATTGTGTAAGCATAACCTCAAAATCTACAGTTATCGTTTCGGTTCCGTTGTGTTTACGTCGAAAGTGTATCTATTCCTTTAATAACGCCATAGAAAAACAGAAAAGTGTTGGGAGGTAGGAGTTACCAGCGTTATGATCCCCAGTTAGTTGAAGACGCACTGAAAGATATTGGAAATGGCCTCTCGGTGTCGGCAGCCAGCGAAAAACATGGAATACCGCGAACAATGCTTCAAGACAAGAGGCATGGTAGACACATTAAATCAGTAGGCCACCGAAAAGCCTTAACGACCTTGGAGGAGTCGGAAATTGTTGGTGCCATAAATCAACTTTCAGCTTGGTTTTATCCATTAACAAAGTTAGAAATAAGACTGATTATCAAAGGCTATCTCGATAAAAAGGACGTAAAGCAGTGATTTTTCGAGACAACCTTCCTGGTGAAGACTTCATGGTGGGTTTCATGGAGAGAAACAATTTAACCCAAAGCCATTTTGTGCCTTAATATAACCTTAAATTTGTTTTAAAATGATGCAATTATTTATGTACCATAATAAAGTTACCAAAATTAGTTAACTACTATGACGAAGTTGTCCCTAGAAACGTACAACTTCGTTTATAGGCGAATTTGGGCTAGGTGACGAAGTTGTCCAAAAATCGGTACAACTTCGTCAGGAATTGTTTAGCGATTTTTCGGACGTATAAACATTATTTATAAAAACCAAAGTACGGATAATAATTGTCCATCTCTAACTGGTAGGTATCATTTCATTTTGTTATCCTAAAAAAATCCTATATGGTTGGTACAGCGTGGAAAATGTACAAAAACCCTGACGAAGTAGCCTCGTTTTACGGTAGTTTTTAGACACTCTTTGCCTATACGCTAATGGCGTTATATTGTTTGGGGTTTTTGTTCTTTTTGGTTTTATACATTTGCATTTGTCGTACTTTTATACTTCTGTGTTGGAAGATTTGCAGAATTGGCTTCCTGGATATCTTCAGAACCAACTATTTTTGTCTCTTTTTTCCCAATTATCTTTTTAGTTGCTACTATATCGATAATACTTTTACTTTACTAATCCATTGTTCTTCTTGGGGTTCTATAGTTGTTAACGTCGTTGCCAAAGCTTTTTCATGCATTCTTGCAGTCTGCTCTTCTAATTTAGAAACCTCCCACTTTTCCATTGCGTCTTTACTTGATTTCTTTGTTTGCTAATTTTGCCCTTAGTTTAATTTCACTATAAATTCGCTATTGTTCAGCAACGAATGGTACATTTGATTGAACATTTAATTTGATTTTACATTATTTTTGTGTGAAAATAAATAAAATAGTTTCCTATTATGCGTTTTATGGTTTTATAATAATTTTAAACTACAAAAGTCAACTGCAGTGATAGACAAATGTAAGTGCATTGCTTGTTTAGATAATTTCATGGCATCACTGATTTTTGTAAAAATGTTAGTTTGATTGTTTGCATTATTCCGGTTCCGGAAAATGGAAAATAGCATAAGCATGAATGGATGCAGTATCTTTTCTCTACAAAAAATGTATTATCAACTAGCCATGTTCATAAAAACAATGGGTTATGATTGTAATCTAGTAAACAACATCAAGAAATCAATTAACGACATTGGTGACAAGAGTTTTTTGTCTTTTGTGCTTACGAAAATGCTGCGACATAACGAACCTTGCAGCATTGGAGAATTCGTTATGTAGCGGCATTTTCTTAAACATAAAAGAACAAATTCTTATGTCACTAATGTCATTAATTGATTTATCATTGTTTTTTACTAGATGACCATTGTTTTTGTGATCATGGCTACTTGATAATTACACGTCTTAATGACAACCAACAACTTTTGATGGGCATTTTAAGGTAAACGGTTGCTTTTAGGCGTAACAACTAAGAGTACATTATTTTTGTGCTTTTTAATTCGCTTTCAGATAATAACCTAACATTTCAAAAAAAGTTACAGATAACGAAGTTAGAGCTAAAAAAAGTTTTGAAAGATAGGTAAAGTACCCTTTACAGTCAAGTCTAGTTTATGAAATTTATCCTATTAGTGCACTACATAATACTAAGTATGTATACCAAACTTGATATCTCTACATTTGTGGAAATTAACAAAAAAATAAGAAATAAAAAATTGAACTTCAAGTCCCTATAACTTCTTACTGAAGAGACTTTGTACTAAGGTATATTACGTTTAATCGATTCCTTATGACGTAAGGAATCTATGACTAATCGGTGTCCCATTATTTTAAGGACACCCTGTATAATAAAATATTAATTTAGTAAAATAATAAAGCATGTTTGTACACCTATGGTAGAAGAGGCCCTGATAATGTATGTATGTGTATGTATGTTTGTAGAATAGGCCCCTGACTTGGGGAATGGGGCCTCTAAAGAAATTTAGCCCCGGGCCTCACATATCCTTAATCCGGCTCTGGAAGCTCCCTATAGCAGCCGCCCCCAGTTGGGGAAATTGAAATAACTTTTACCTTTGTTCTTTTTTTTTGTCTCTGCTGTAGTTCTTTTCAATTCCATTTGATCTAACCGAAATTGATCTTTCCAGACTGTAACGGCGTTTGATGGTGGATTGTGTAGTAATTCAACGTTATCATTGCTGCTAGCCTATTTACTGGACGAGTTACTTCTTCACATTTCATGTTATTCCATGTATAAGTAAGAATATTACTTAGAATAGGAAGCTTGTTAATATTTTTCTTATAAACATAACCAAGTTAACCTAACTGAAGTTGTACATGTTATTTTCAGATATTGCTTTTATTAGATTCGGATCCCCCATTTTTGTTGTAACAATGGATGTGAAAGATGAATTAGTTAAATATAATTTGCCTAACGAAAAAATCAGCGTATTACATGAACCACTGACAACAAATGAAAGTAAAGTAGACGCAAACTTCCATGTTCTGCAAGGGGTTATTCCGGATGCGATTGATAACACGGCTCCTCACGAATTGGATATTAAACAGGAGGAAGTTCTTATAAAGGATGAATCGCTTGATTCTTATGAAGCAAGTGAAAGCCTTTTAGAAGAACAGTTACTCTGCAAAGTTTGTGAATATGAAGCAAAAGACGAGAGTAATTTCTTGAAACATTTCACAACTCATACGGAACAATCTTACAAATCTTCCATTTGTGACGATAATACTGCAGCGAAATGTAAGTTGTTAATCATTTAAAGACCCATACAAGATACAAGTGAAAACCTTATTCATTATCTAGGTGATTTAGTGGACCATATAAAGACGCATACAGGAAAAAAACCTTTTTCATGTTCAATTTGTGATTATAAAGCAGCACAAAAACCTAATTTAGTTCTCCATATGGAGAGGCATACAGGAGAAAAACCTTATTCTTGTTTAATTTGCAAGTATAAATCAGCACGTAAAGGTCATTTAGTGGACCATATGAAAACGCATACAGGGGACAAACCTTATTCATGCTCAGTTTGTGAGTATAAAGCATCACTGAAAAGTAGTTTAGTTAAACATATGAAGGCGCACACAGGAGAAAAACCTTATTCATGTTCATTATGCGTGTATAAAGCAGCGCAAAAAAGTAATTTAGTTAAACATATGAAAGCACATACAGGGGACAAACCTTATTCATACTCAGTTTATGAGTATAAAGCATCACTGAAAAGTAGTTTAGTTAAGCATATGAAGGCGAACACAGGAGAAAAACCTTATTCTTGTTTAATTTGCGAATATAAATCAGCACAAAAAGGTAATTTAGTTAAGCATATGAAGGCGCATACAGGTGACAAACCTTTTTCATGTTCAATTTGTGATTATAAAGCAACACAAAAATATAATTTAGTTATCCATATGAAGACGCATACAGGAGAAAAACTTTTTCCATGTCCAGTTTGCGATTATAAAGCAGGACGTAAAAATACTTTAGTTAATCATATTAGGATACATACAGGAGCCAAACCTTTTTCATGTTCAATTTGCGACTATAAAGCCTCACAGAAATGTAGTTTGGTAAATCATATGAAGACGCATACACGGGACAAACCTTATTCATGCTCAGTTTGCGAGCATAAAGCATCACAGAAAAGTAATTTAGTGAAACATATGAAGACTCATACTGGAGAAAAACCTTATTCATGTTCATTTTGCGAATATAAAGCAGGACGTAAAAATACTTTAGTTCAACATATTAGGACACATATAGGAGTCAAACCTTTTTCATGTTCAATTTGCAAATATAAAGCAGCACAAAAGGGTTCTTTAGTTAATCATATGAAGAAGCATGACTTACTTAACTAACTTCCTATTACTTCATTTCAAAGCTTAGGGCTTCCATGAAACAGTACCACCAAATCTTGTTTTTGGCTAGTGTTTTGACTTTAGCCGATGATTTACCGATTGTTTTTACTTCTGCACCTATTCTTCTTCACCAGCACAGCGCAGCATATGCTGGAGATAAACTTTAGTATTAGCCTCAGTCGTTTACCAAAAGCTTGTCCTGGTTTTTGAGGTCCATACTGCCGGCTGCTTTAAAGTTATTCAAAAACATAATTCTATTCTTTTGTGGTATGTGGATAGAGAAGCACAAAAACATGATTTGATTAAGTATATGGATAATGAAATAGTATGCAGTACGTACTCAAAAAGTTTGAAGTAATTTGCATTATATCCTACAAAATTATTTGAAAAAAATATATTAATGTCAGTTACAGCTACGGTATTGGATTTTATGAAATGTATCAGAAACTAGAGGTACTGAAATTAAGCTAAAATAAAAAAGTTAACTTTGGAATGATGTAAGTTATGAAATAATATTAAAATTAATAATCAGTGAAGAAATTGAACAAGGATGTCTTAAAGGCCGTTCCCAGACATCGGAAATATACACAAATAAGGACATTTACAATTAGTGTAGGGCTGATTACTGATTTATTGTGCTCACACTTTACTCTATTAAAGTCACCAGTGGTGGTACCATCATACGTAAATGTGGTGTTATAAATATGCATAGATTATGTGGGAGCTCAGGATTCAGAATTAAATATACTTGTTTATAATCATAACAGGAGAATAGTGATGTGTTTGTGACCAGCTATAACGTAATAGTATTTTACAGTAGAAGTCCGTTAGGATAGCCTTTACTGCCGAGCCAGAGAATTTGTGAGACGAGCTCGAAGAGCGAGTCGAATAATACTGGCGAGGCAGTAAAGGCCCTAACGGACATGTATTGTACAATAGTTTTTGTAATACCTACATACAATTCGGTCATACGTATCTTTTTAAATTTATTTTCATAAAAACGCTAGATTTGTGTAATGACGTTTTAGAATGATTGAGAGTGCGTAGGACGTTGCAACTGTTGTTTATAAATGTCATTTATTTCCAATTTTGTGTATGGCTTTAAGCAGGTGACAAACGTCACTTTGACGTTTGGCACACAATTTAGCAGGCCGTGGTCTTTACGGACACTTTTTACGGCCGGGCCGTAAAGAGGTTGCTTACGTAGTACTAAACAGTCCCTAAACAAATATTTAACAAGTTGGTATTACAAAAAACCATTATATCTTACTTGTAGCGAAGCAAGGTGCCTGCTAAGCCATACATTTTGTGGTGTGTATCCTTGTATTTTTAATTTGTAAATGTTAATTTAACACCTTGGCTGCCTACAACGCAAGGTATGCGTTGACTGAGTAGTCATCCTGAGTGCCGCCGACGCCAGGTGTGCGGTCTGCGCATGTTGTAATATAAATGCATTCTTTTAATCGGTGTTGCAGTTGGAGCTTTGCAATCGTAGAGGTGTTTTCTATGAGTATTAGTCTGTGTTTGTGCGTTTGCGGTTTTAAAATATTGCAATATGGCGGACAGTGAGCAGGCCGGGCCTTCGGGCTTGAATCTGCGGCATTCTACACTATTCGGCTCTAGGCATGGGGCAAGTGAAATCTGATAGGCAGCCAACGTGTTAACCTTCTGTCGGGCACATCTGATTTGACAGATTCCTGGCATTCACCTTTTAAGATTTTAGGCTTGTAAGTTGCCCTTTGTCAGTGGCTTTACAGGTATTTTCCCTCTGTACCATGAACTACAGCCACAGATTCATTGCGCCCGTCGCCGTAGGCGATATTTTTTGGATTTTTTTGTTTGGTGGATCGTTTGTACCTTACTATATTACCGGAAGTGTTGGCCATTAGTAATATTTTTTACAATATTAAACATAAGTGGCATAAATGCACAAATCCTATACACTGGAAATGGAAATGAAGTCACGCGAAGACAAACAATTCTGAAACAGCTCGGTAAGGATTTATTCGCCGAATACTTGAACCGAAGATCAACAAAAACAGGGATTCCTTTAAATTTGCAACATGAATTGCAGAAATTGTGCGCCCGAACATGTAAGTTTTCGTATTGCACCTGACGGAAGGTTAAAATTAAACTTCTTTTTAATTGTATTATATGTATTAATATTGCATATTGATAATAAAATCTTAACTTTTGGTACGAAGTTCTAGTAGGAGAGTGCGCTCTACCACCGATGTGTATTGCCACCGATGTGGATTTGGAACCGACATTAATTGACCACCGACATGAACTACTACCGATTTGCTTTACCACCGACTTGGATTACAACCGATGTGGATTTGGATCCGACAAGAACTACCACCGACTTGGTTTACTACCGACTTTTAAAATTTGTAACAAAAATATGCTATATCACCAAACTGAAATACCACCGACTTGGTGTACAAACCGACATGGATTACCACCGATGTGGATTTACATCCGACAGGAACTATCGCCGATGTGGACTATCGCCGATGTGGTAGTTGCTGCAACACATCTTACGCAAGCGACCGCCAACTTGCAATCGTTCCTATTAATAATTTGGTAGCAACTGCAGTATCTTTATGAAGTAATTGTTATCAGTAGCTGCTGAAAGACTTCATATTTCGTCAGTAAATTGTTTATATTGTAATAAAATGTCAGTATTATGTTTTAACTCGTACATAGATTTAAATTCTTTCAAAAGAAATGCGATCTTGTTTGATTAGCGTATGGCGTATTTTGGCCAGTAAGGAAATTTTACTAAAATTCTGTAAGTATTAAAACGTTATATATTATATAAACAGGCGGAGATATTGTGGTTTTGTTTGTGAATTTGTTTGATTTGCAGCGTGTTTAACGTCTCACCTTCACATCCCTGCATCTTTTTCATTTATTATCTGATCTATTTAAAATTTTGGTCGATTTACCTAACCGTTAAAGCAATTATTTTCATAGTTTTTAAATAATGTTACTGCAAAACAGTGGCCTACTGCGACAAAAAAATTACTGCAAAAATTTTAAAATTATAGTAGGCTTAGTTTTATCAAAAAAAGTTAGTTACAAAAGTTGTTCAAAATTAGGAAAATAATAAAAATGTAAATTTTAATCCAAATAAGCGTATTTATTGTCGACCGAGTAAACACACCATTTCTACTTTATCAGTTGTGGTTAGGCATATTCTATGTATTATTTAAATTTGCAGAATGCTAAATTAACAGTTCATAAACTTAATTGACAGTTCGTAAACGTAACTGGCATTCATAAATCTTATGTTTTCCAGGGTACCACTTATTAAGACAATAATCAATTGTTAATTATCTTCATAATAATATTGTACATTACATATTAACAATACAAACATTTCTAATAAATAATGGATTTCGACTGTTTTTGTAATTCTCAGTAACCTTTGTTAGCAGCAAAATTATTTCAAAAATGTCAAAGTAATCCTAAAGGCCAAAATTTTAAATATATCAGGAGAAAATATTCAAGGGTGGTAAGGCGAAAAGTGAAACGCACTGCGTATTGAATTCTGATTTGATTATGCTTCTTATTTAGATAAGTACAGTCGCGGAATTAAAAATCCGGGCGAGTCTTATATAGGATTTTTGCAATTTTTGGGTAATGTAAATTGGGCTTTGCGTTTCTAGGTTAGCAATTGACAGTTAAACAATGAAGCATGCTGTCATATACGAGTAATTATTTTGACTTTGACTCATTTTACCGGGTAACGTGATAAGTAAAGTAAAGTAAGATATACACTGCATCATTTGAAATGTCCGGATTTTTAATTCTGCGAATGTACGTCCACAGTTTTTTGATAACTTTATTTATTCACACCTTGTTGTACATTTTTACTTCCTTTTACAATAAAGGAAGTATTGGATTCACCCCAAAAATTCGAAATTGAGTTTTCAACAGATCTTCACGTTTTAGAGTCCCCTGATCCCAAAAAACATATTTTTTTTCATTGGTCTGTGTGTCTGTCTGTGTGTGTGTCTGTCTGTCTGTCTGTGAACAGAATATCTCAAAAACGAAAAGCGGTATTGCGTTTAAACTTCATATATAAGTTTTGTGTACTATGTATATGAGACAGCAAGCTTTTGAAAAAAATCGCATAACCGGAAGTAGGTGTTTACTCTTGTGATTTTTCAGTTTTTTTTCGATTTTTTCAAAAACGGCTCTAACGATTTTTTTTAAACTTTACATTTTTATTACATTTTGAATGTGTATTGATGTGAGATAGGTGATTTTCCAGTTGAATACTTCTAAAATGGGTTTCTTTTGTTTTTTTTCTATTTTTTTATTAACTTTTATTTTAAACAGAACACCCGGTATATTATTACATTTTTGAATTCAGCTTAAAATTCTAGAGTAAATTTGTCTCTTCAACTAACGCTCTATTTTGTACCGTTTTTATAAAATTTGTAATTTTTGAAAATTTTTGACAAATGCTTAAAACATTTTAAATCAAATTTTTGACTAATTATAAGATCACTGTAAAAGGAAGTTGTGTGCGTGTATCACACCAGATTTTTTTAAAAAGTCCTTTTTGTATGACCTCCGGTGGTTTAACAGAAGTATTAGGTGCAGCGCCACATGTAGCAGAGAGTCCACCAGTGCATTGTATACCGTTCTCATATGTTTTTGCATTAATATTGTTTTAGTTTTTTAAACCTGTACTTTGAAATGAGAAATAAACAAAACTTTCTATTCTTTTAATACTAGTTTGTATAACAAGGCACTGCAGCTTAACTTTTTATCACGAATGTAGATTTAGTTGCCGAGGCCCGTAGGGCCAAGGCAAATGAACCACATGAGGGATAAAAAGGAACGTCAGTGCCGAGGAATACAGTATGTTTTATTTGAAATATAGAAATCGTGAAATTACATTTTAACCAACATTTGTAGGTTATGTTAACGTCGGTTGACGGTTATCTTCCACCTCGCCACCTACAACAAAGTCGTAAAACAATGGATTACTTTAATGCAGATTCCTCGTATTTTAATAACGATTTCGAGGTACTTTAATGCCGATTTCAAATAAATATATTTATCTGAAATCGCAAGTAAAATATGGAAAACGGTTAAACAAGTAAGGCGAAATAGGGAGTGAGGTATTACTTTATACAACGATTTAGCATGAAATATTTTTGTATATTAATCGGCATAACCGAAATATTAATAATGCTGACAATTTTATATAATTTGGCGAAAAAACAGTCGAAAACCATATTTTGTTCGAAACTAGTTGTTATCCGCGACTTCGTACGCACGAGGTTCGTTATTTGTGTATTAAATAATGACTACTTATTTTCCATCCCATCCCATCCCCGTCCCGGTTCCTTTCCCCGTCCCCGCCCCTTTTTCCGTTCCCGTCCCGTCCCGTCCCGTCCCGTCCCGCCCCGTTCCCTCACCGAACTGTCAAACGCGCGAACTGTCAAACGCGTGAAGGTTAAATAGTCGTTAAGTTTTCTGAAATTTTCCAATTTTCTGCGCAATTTTCTTAATTTTTCTTTCCGTAAGAACCTTCTACGAAGTATTAGAAAACTTAAAAAAAAGATGAATGAAATCGGTAAAGTCGTTTTCAAGTTATGGCGAGACCAAGGGAAATAGGGATTCATTTTTATATATCTAGACTAGATATATAGATTTTTGTATAGTTAATATGTAATGTACAATATTATTATGTAAATAATTAACAATCCATTATTGCCTTAATAAGAGGTGCCCTGGAAAATAAAAGGTTTATGAACGTCAATTACATTTACAAATGTCATATAAGTTTATGAACTGTAAATTTAGCACTCTGGAAATTTAAATAATGCCTTGAATACTCCTAACCACTGCTGAAAATGTTAAAGTTGCGTGTTTACTCTGTCACAAATAAATACACTTATTAGGATTAAAATTTACATTTTGGATACTTTTTTAAATCTTAACAACTTTTGTAAATAACTTTTTTTGATAACTAACACCCGTATTCATAGTCGTTCGCCAGCGGCTCGCCGGCGAGTCGCCGGAGTTTCGTTATGAATAGTATGTTGGCGGCACTGTACGTCAATGTCAAATTCGAGGTTATCAGGTTAGGTTTTCCGTCAGTTTTGACAGAAATTGACACAAAATCTAACCTGCTAACCTCGAATTTGACATAGACGTACAGTGCCGCCAACATACTATTCATAACGAAACTCCGGCGACTCGCCGGCGAGCCTCGCTGGCGAACGACTATGAATACGGCTGTAAGCCTCCTATAATTTCTAAATTTTTGCAGTTATTTTTTTGTCGCAGTAGGCTACTGCTTTGCAAAAAAATTATTTAAAAACTATGAAGATAATTGCTTTAACGAGTAGGTAAATCGACCAACATTTTAAATTGATCAGAAAATAAATAAGAAAAATATAGGGGCGTGAAAGTGAGAAGTTAAACACGCTGCATTTATTCAACCAATACACAAAGAAAACCACAGTATCTTTAGTTATTTTGTGTGTAGTACGAAATTTAACGCAGCCGTATGTCTTATACAGGGTGATTCAAATTAAGTGCGCACCATTGCTATCTTTGTTATTAGTAATTTTACAAAGTAGGTTAAGTTAGCAAACTAGTAGTGTTTTTGGCGCTGATTAATATGCAATTAATAAAAAAACAATGGAATAACGAGTTTGCGACAAAAAACTTTTAGTATGTATTTATCTATAAACTGAAACTTGCGATAACTTCTTTAGTATTCATTTTAAGACAATAGTGTATTAAGACTTTTATATCACAAATTCATTTTTATTTCAAGTTTTTGAAAAATATACAGGGTGTTTCATTAAAAAAAATCTTTTTTAAAATTTTGTTGCCAACGAGTTAATCGATTGCTTTTTATTAATTGCATATTAATCAGCGCCGAAAACACTACTAGTTTGCTAATTTAACCTACTTTGTAAAATCAATAATAACAAAGATTTCAATGGTGCGCACTTAATTTGAATCACCCTGTATAACATATAACGTTACAATACTTACAGAATTTTAGTAAAATATGCTTACGGGTCAAAATACGCCATACGCTAATCAAACAAGATCGTATTTCTTTTGAAAGAATTTAAAACTATGTACGAGTTAAAACATAATACTGACATTTTATTACAGTATAAACAATTTACTGACGAAATATGAATCTTTCAGCAGCTAGTGATACCAATTACTTCATAAAGATACTGCAGTTGCTGCCAAATTATTAAGGGGATTGTTTAGTAACTTTACCACAAGCCGTAATGGGCATATATCTGCAATTATTTGACTTTTTTTATTTATCACTTTATAACTTAAAACATAAGACATGAAGGAGCGGTAACGTGCTTATAACAAACTAGCTGTTACCCGCTTCGTTCGGGCGAGATTCGTTATTTGTGTATTAAATAATGACTAATTATTTTCTGTCTCGTCTGTCTCGTCCCTTTCAGTCCCGTCCCTTCCCGTGCAGTTTCGTCCCGTCCAGTCCCGTCCCGTCCCGTCCCATCTCGTCTCGTCACCTCCCCTTCCATCCCATCCCTTCCCTTCCCTTTCCGTCCCGTCCCTTTCCTTTCCGTCCAGTCCCGTCCAGTCCAGTCCCATCCCGTCCCGTCCCATCCCGTCCCTTCCCGTCCCGTTTCGTCCCGTTTCGTCCCGTCCCCTCCCCTTCCATCCCATTCCTTCCCTTCCCTTTCGGTCCCGTCCCGCTCCGTCTCGTCTCGTTTCGTCCCGTCCCTTCCCGTCCAGTTTTGTCCCGTCCCTTCCCTTCCCGTCCAGTCCGTCCCGTCCGGTCCCGTCTCTTCCCTTATGTCATGTCCACCGTCTTGGACTTAATGCAATTAACGTCCGAAAAAACCTCAATAACGACACCCATATCGTATTTTAGGCTTATTTACCCCATTTCACCCCCTAAGGAGTTGATTTTCGGAAAATCACGAAATACGTGTTTGCTTATGTGTTTTTAGGAGTACTCCTACGAAGTTTTAAGTCGAAATGTCTATTTAATATTATTTATCCATACCAAATTGGAACCCCCATTTTAACCCTTTAGGGGTTGAATTTCGAAATATCCTTTTTTACATACATCATAAAGGAAACCTCTGTGCAAAATTTCAGCTTTCTAGGTCCAAGGGTTTGGGCTGGGCGTTGATGAGTGAGTGATTGAATGAGTGAGTCAGGACTTTCAGTTGTATATGTACTGGCTGATTCCGCTGAAAACGCCGCAACCCATAACTCCGTTGTTTTAAATTTTAGACCCAACAAACTATATATATTCTTAAATGGCAAGACAGGAGCTACGTTTTGACATCGCCCGTTCGTAAATATCTTTCAACTGTTTTGAGCAACGATGTTCAACTTTTTATTTTAAATAAAACACCCTGTATATGTTTACATATTTGGATTCAGGATGAAATTCTGCAAGCAGTAGTATGCTTCATTTGTTTTTTGGACACTTAGAAATGTTTGAAATAATTTTTTAATATTGCATGTAGACAGTCGTACAGTACCATAAAATTTTCAAGTGTGCCGTGCAAAACAATCAGAATGTTGAAATATTTTATTGGAAACAAATTTAAACAAAACTACAAAACGTATCTACAGGTATTGCTTAAACTGACCGCCACCTTGTTGAACACACAACTGACATCTTCTAGTTACCCCATTGGTCGCATTCAATATCAAATTGGGAGGTATTTCGCGACAAGCATTGATAATCCTCTACCTCAGAATTTCTTCGTTTTCTGGACGTGTTAGATAAAATATTTCAACATTCTGATTGTTTTCCAAAAGGTAGCTCTTGTCTTGCCATTTAAGAATATATACCGGGTGTCAACGAATTTATTAGACAATTCATATCTTCTAGAGTATTAGGTGTATTAAAATGAGATTTGGTACAGGTAAATGGTATAGGGAGAGGAGAATTTTCGCGTATTTTTCACTTTTCGGTCACTTCCGGTTTCACCGGAAATGGCTCCGATTTCGAATTTTTAAATGGAACACCCTGTATATTTTTGCATATTTGGATTTCAGAGACAATTTTGGATCAGAATGTGACATTTTAAAAAGTTTTTAAGCCTACTTGATTTTTTTAGAGCCAGTTTTAATATGGCATCTAGGTGGCCATGATCAGACGCAAACTAATCTAAAGACCTCAGGTGATGTCAGAAAATTACAATCGCAAAGTTTGAGTGATTAGTATGATAGATAGGAATAAGACAAGTTGGCAAAAGCACGTTTTCTTGTCTAACTATTTTTGTTCAAATGGCGACCCTTTTTTGACAAGCACTTTTCGAAAAGAGAATTTTTTGGCGAATCTAACGATACTAATTTATATGCGATTGGATTAAAAATAAGCTCATAAGTTAAATATTTCTAAGCAAAATACTAGATAATAATTTATTTACTTTTGTCAAGTGTGCCATGGATAAGTTTTTAAAATGTCACATGCTGATCCAAAATTGTCTCAGAAATCCAAATATGCAAAAATATACAGGGTGTTTTGTTTAAAAATTCGAAACGGGAGCCATTTACGGTGAAACCGGAAGTGACCAGAAAGTGAAAAATATGCGAAAACTTTCCTCTCCCTATACCATTTACCTATACCAAATATCATTTTGATACACCTAATACTCTAGAAGTTATGACTTGTCTAATAAATTCGTTGACACCCGGTATAGTTTGTTGGGTCTAAAATTTAAAACAACGGAGTTATGGGTTGCGGCGTTTTTAGGAAACAGCCTGTATATAGATAAATACAATGCAAAAACTTCCCCATGGTGGAAAACCTTAAAAAATCAAGTAGCAATTGTAATTATTAATCATTCTATACAGAACAATAAAAGCCAATAAAAGCGCAATTAAGTAAAATGTTTCTCTTTTTTTACAATGAAGAAGTAGTAATTGCTATTTGATGTTTATGAATACGTCGAACGACGTTTTAGTTTCTTTATAAAAACCTGATAACAGTAAATTAAATTGAATATACACGACAAGTTCCAAAATATTTATCAAAATTAGGCAACACACTTGACTATTCAAGAGTAGAAAGAGAAAGCTCATAAACTAATCTTAAACTTGAGCTTGGGCTAGCTAATTACCGTATTCCAGATAACAGATCTTTACCTAGAAAGGTTTACATATATTATATTTTTGCTTTCCTAGGTTGGTAATTTGCTTCAAGTATCAGCTTTACATAGTTGTGGTGAATTCAAGGAAGAACATTGTATTTATTTCACCTTTCATTTCAGGGCTATGGTAAATTACCACATTACTGATGATTCACATTTTTAAAAAGCGCAACTTTGCTTTTTGGAGATACATGCAAAGCTCCTCATTTAGTATGTATTAATTATCATCTAATTAAAAAGTGCACTATTTCTATACTGTCTGTAGTTTGTCATAAATTAATATGAAGTAATGTAGGTATATTTTATAACAGTGTCTCCTGATGTTGGTTTTATTCATTTTAATTTTAGCAAAAAGGTAAAAAGAAGAAAATAACACAATTAACGACCGCGTATAAATATAAAAACCAATTATCAATATTTATCCTTATTATGTTAAAATTATTAGTTAATTTAAAATTATACTTTTATAATTTTTTACTAGTACTTTAGGAGATTATTAAGTCAAAATGTTATTAATTAAGCATAATTTTTGATTATATAAAAATCATTTTGTCGTAAACATACTTTAATATTAAATTGAAAAATTTTAATTATACGTTTCGCTAGTTATGATAGCTTCTTCAGTAATTTACTAAAACATTATAAAATGGTTATTTAACCAACAAGTGTGTTAATAAAAGTGATTAATAATCAAGAGATTTTAACGCGTGAGCGAGTGGAGCGAGCGAACGCGTTAATGACCGAGATTATAAATCACTGATTAACATAAGAGTTGGTTACAAAACTTTTCCGTCAATCGTACGTTTGTTAAAATCCATCAAAATATTTATTAGTTTTGACATTTCAGATACATTTGACGTTTAGTACGTATGGTTGCCGATGCCGGAGCAATTTTGCGGCAATTAAAATACTTGGCTGTTGGAAATCCACCTCTGTTACCGAAGGATACATTGAGAACTCGATAGGTATAAAATACAAACTGCCACAAAGATATTGAGCGAAGCGTTTTCTAATGTAAATATTTATATTAATAAATCCACGGAATAATTTAACCTTTAGTTTTGACATTTCAGATTCAGATACATTTGACGTTTAGTACGTATGGTTGCCTATATAAAATCATTGTGAAAACGGGTCTATTAATGCATGATTTTTTAGACAAAATCATGCAGTAATGAGTCGATATATAAACGATTGACGGAAAAAGTAATTTTTAACAAATCTGAAAAGAGAAAAATTAGATTAGTGAGCAAATATGGTTTTTCTTTAACTAGCATACTTACGATAATGAGTAGTTTAAATTTGGATTATGTTAAAGACATTCTTTAAATTTAATATTAACAATTAATGAAATAAACGGGACTATTCGTGATAATCCATTTTCAATACAATTAAAACAGAACGCTTTAGCAATTTTGAAACCAGAAATGTAAAATGAAATTGATAAGAGCATGCAAGGCTGTTCACATATTTTTATTATCAACTATACCCAAAACTGCAGAAAATTTGGAACTTGCATATGACATAGCCAGGGTCGTATTAAGTTAAAATTTGCTTTTAATTAAAATGTTTGTTTGAATTATAATAGCATAGAAACACAACTAAAGTATTTGGTTCATGTAAAAAAGCTTATTTAAATAAATTATGATAAATAGAACTGAGGTTATATCATATCAGTTCTATAATTAATTGCGTTAGAGCTTTTTGTATTTCAATCATCTCCAGGCATGTATGTTTTTTTAAGTTATTCTCTGTATGTAACATGTTGGGTGAGTAGAAATTAAACTTATTATGTAGAGATTCATTAACGTGGTCAGTTAACGCTGTTTTTTATTAGAAGGTGATATATTATTTGTTTTAATTGAGTGTTTGTGCCGATTAATTTTATTCTTTAATAATTGTTTTGTTTGTCCAATGTAAGTGGAGTTGCAATTATTACAATTAAATTAAATTAATTTAATTAATTAATAACATTTAATTAATTAATAACATTTTGACTTAATAATCTCCTAAAATACTCGTTAAAGATTGATACACTTTACATTAAATTATGCTATTAAAACTCGTAGACACTGTTTGTACAGTTGCGGCCAAAAAAGTGAGATGTAAAAAAATATAAATTATAACCTCTAAATTTAGTGTGTCGTTCTATTTCTAAGTGCAACCCGTGCAGCATGCAATCCTTTCTTTTTTGCACTTTTCCTTCGAACAGACAAAGTTTTTTCAACTTTAAATCTTTATACAGGGACCGTCAAAAAGGACTGACTATTTTATTTTCTAGATAAAAATGTATTGTCATAAGTTACACATTTAAACAAAACGGTTTGTTGAAGTGTAAGAATAGGAGATTCATTTATCAAATATTGTATGCCAGAAGTGTCCTCCGTCGTTTTCAATACATTCTTCTAAGCGGCGAACGAAATTAAACATGACTCTAATAAGTAATTCCTACGGAATATATCGAATTTCTGCTTTAATGCTTGTTTTAAGTTCGTCAGTTGTTCTTGGTTTTGCAATATAAACTTTACTTTTTAGGTAGCCCCAAACAAAATAATCTGGCGCATTGCACTTAAATAATTGAATTAACTTTGATAAATTGTTCAACACAGAAAACACGTTGTGGCACTGGCCATGTGTCTATTTTGCTAAGTGTCAAAAAATTCTGCAATTGTTTTATACACCTCCCTAAAGGATACTCTTTAAAATAATATAAGAGACATAGACATTGCTGTGACATTTAATTTTTTATTAGAAAATTAAATAATCAGTCCTTTTTGAGGGTCCCTGTATGACACTCACACTTCACTTACTTTCACTAGGTACAAATATAAGGAAAGCTCAGCGCGAATAATAACTGATATAACTCCGTCAACATTTTATAAACCACCAATCTGCAGTCTTTTAGTCACTTCAGAAAGTCATTATAAAGCAATTTAAATAGAGCTTTGGAATTTTGGGCTTCCCGATAAGCGCCCAACGAACCACCTATATCATAATCCTTTAGCTCCATTCATATTTTGCTTCCTCTACATAGTACCAATAACATAACAAGATTATGACGTGTAAACGAAATCATTTAAGAATTACGCAGTATGGCTTGTTGTCTATCTTTAGGCGGTTTTAAAAATTCTGGACCAGTTAAAAACGAAATCTGAAGTTACTAAACAGTCACCTTAATAGGAAGGATTGCAACTTCACGACCGCTCGTGTAAGATGTGTTGCAGCAACTACTGTCGGTATCGGTTGGAAGTAAACGCGCGGTGGTAGTCCACATCGGCGATAGTTCCTGTCGGATGTAAATCCACATCGGTGGTAATCCAAGTCGGTTTGTACACCAAGTCGGTGGTATTTTAGTTCGGTGACATTCATATATTTCTTACAAACTTTAAAAGTCGGTAGTAACCCAAGTCGGTGGTAGTTCCTGTCGGTAGTGCTCAATACAGTTGTCAGAAGTCGGAGGAAATCCATATCGGTGGCGATCAACATCGGTGGTTTTGTATACAACCCGTTCTAGTATGGCATTGCCTATTTAGAAGTTATTTTTTATTTGCAGCTTCCCAAGGTAAGTACTATGTTGTCTACTTGTCTAAATTAATATTAAATTTGGAAGACTAATAAAGGTAACAAACTAAAATTTACAAAAATAATAATAATTTAATCACACGATGCTGAAATTTCTGAATTTTTTTCCATAAATATAAAAGCTTTTAGAGAAAAACACAAGTTTACACAATATTTTTGACTCACTGTTAATCACGAAGTTGGTCAAATTCTAGCAAAATGCTTTTGATTATACAGTGTGGTTCAAGGAAGTGTGCCGAACCAAACTTTTTATTTTTAATGAAATACCTTAAATTTGGGTAGCTTAAAAGTTTTGCATCAAAATGCTATCATTTTAACAATGTAGTTCAGCTATGTCCATTGTTGACGACGCATATGATGTCAGTGCCTTGAATTGTTGTTAGTCTATGGGCAATTGTTATGCATGTACGCCCTTGCCGAGCACTATCCAAAGCTTCTTGAACCATCTGAAGATGTAAAATTTATTTAATTTAGTTTTATGCTGGAGAGTTTAAAATAGTTGTGATGGCGAAGGTGGAGTGCATCAGTGTAGCCAGTAAAAAACGTTGCTTTTGTACGTGTTGTACATATTATTTGTTTGCATCTTCATATTTAGTAACTAGAACAATTTGGCCAAAAAGGACTTCAGAATTTACAACTGAAAATTCACAATTTCAATAAAATAGTTAAAGAGTATTACTTTCTTTACGATTATGGGTCTATACAAAAACATGCTGAATTTCAGGCGTCTGCTGTAAGTAACAGAAAACAATTAAATGAGAGAAAACACCGAAAAATGATGTTTTTCGTGTATTATCTTTCAATTTTAAAATAATGGCTTTGCGCATGGATGCTATACAGGGCGCTCAAGCTTTGCAAATTTCAAAGTGAAGTATTCAAATATTGAACATTTTTATAAATTCAAAAGAAATTTTGTACACTAATGTAACACACAGTTTAGATAACATTCAATTTATCGCAGACATTTTTAAAATAATTCACTGAAGATTAGTTCACAATGGTGCTATAAAAATTGTTCCATATAGAAAAATCCAGTTTGTTAAAGTGTTGTCGACACAGTTCACGAAACTTTTCGTGAACCAACTTCAAATTATGACCGCTCAATCTTTCTTTCAGAAAAATGTTAATTTCCACTGAATAATACCCATGAAAGTTTCTAGAAGTCTCGAGTAACAGTGGTATTCACTAACTTACTTCGTTACCTAAACGATTTTCGTTAGGAACGAATTCGTACAGGAGGGTCATACGATTTTCGTTATAATTCGTATTCAGTACGGAAGCCTCAACGAATTCGGTAACAATTGGTTCGTAAACAGGCCGTAACGAAAGAGGGAATGTTTTTAACTAGAATAGTACAGGTAAAGCAACGCGTCTTAAATCCGATCATCTAGTGGTCAGCTTTATAAGTAGTTGTGACGTGCAATCTGTCTCTTTCATATTTATAAGTAGATGTATATCTTGCATTTTAACTACCGTTGCTACAAACATTTTGCTTGGCTGCGGCAACTTTAAATAAAATACGATCTTTCTCAGACGTTTTTGATTGTGTGTGAAAAACAAATTAATTCCGAAATAAACAGCGAAAATGAAGAGTGGCAGCTTTTCTTTAACTATGAGTGGTATATTTATAGTGGGGAGATCCGTCATGCTTATAGTAGAGATTTCTTGATATAAAGCAATAAAAGTTATGCCATCCTGGATGTCGTACACTTCTTATCTTGAAATTTTAAATTATTGTGTTTTAATCAATGTAACGATTTGTATAATGTAGTTTACTGGTTAATTATTTCTGAGTGATGTTTTAATGCGTTTTTACTTACATATGTTAATAAGCTAAGGCTGCCAACCGTCCCGGATTGTGCGGGACGGTCCCGCAATAGCAGTACTAGTCCCGCATTCAAATACTGCATTGAAAACGTCCCGCAAAACGTCAAATGCGTCCCGCTAGTCCCGCATTTCTTGTCTCGAATGCTAACGAAACCTCGGCTCTACGCTTTCCCAAACTGCATTCTCGATCTGAAAAGTGTCACAATTCATGGTACGTGATATACTATTGAAAATAATAGTAAAGGGCAGTATTTTTTTTCAATGCCTACTTGTAAAGCTGTGTTTTATCTACGAAAATCTCTATAATAAAGTAACATTTTAACGATGAGTGTGGATAATATGCTACTTTATTCACTAGTGAGTAAAATAGTCCATAATCCATAGCAACTAACAAAATAAATACGTGATACCCTGGTAACTAATACAAAAACAAGTAACATGATATTTATTTGAAATTATGTATTATACAATTTCAAAATTTTATATAACTAAATTTAGGTATTGCAAAAAAAATTGATATGCCACACCTGAATAAAGGGATGGATTTTATCCATTCGGGGAAATTATCTTACTTGCCCCCCCCCCCCCCGCTCATAGTAACCATGTCCCGCATTGAGGCCTTCAATAGGTGGCAGCCTTATAATAAGCACGATTGTTATAATCTGATGCTGAAACCAATCTCATTTTAAAAGATGTCGCTACACACAACAATAATAAAATTGTGGAAACGACTTAAGGGTTTTATTGCTTCATAGCATAGTTATATTTTAATCATATTATGTACATAGTTATAAGTATTATATAAATGCAATTGCACTAGTAGGTATACATTTGCCGATAAATCTTTCCACTGTATTTCTGGTTGATATAAATCTTGTATTGTAGCGACCCTGTGGTATAATAAGTTCTGCACCGACAATACACGTAAACCGCCAGGGTTGCAAGGGGTAGCCCGAGTCACCTAACAATCATGACGATCTTTCACCTGCAACAATACAAACTTTTTTAAATAAAATGTTTATTGCAAATAATTTTACTTGCTGTTGCAAGGGAAATTATTGATATTAATAAATTATAAATAACGTATGTACCTTCAACAAATTGTCGCAAGTGCTGGTCTATAATGGATGTTGGCCATATATCCGCATTGTCAACTGATTCTGGATACAACACATTTACTGTCAGCAATATTAAGTCAGCATCGCATATGACTTGCACGTTAAAGCTGTCAGTTTTTTCGATTTATATATACTCGCCCTGGAAACCATTTGTCTTCAGCGGGAGGAGCTACTATGGCTATATGTGTGCAGTCAATTACACCACTGAATTGAAATTTCCCATAAAGTCTCAATTTTGTTCTCCGGTTCTCTTTTGCGGTGGTTGGAAACTTCACCCATATATTTAACAAATGGTCATAAGTGGCTTTTGTAACGAGGTTGATACATCGGCTAACACTTGACTGATTCAAACCAAACAAGTAACTTGTAGCCACACATTTTTGGTAAGAACCATTTGCATACCATTTTGCTCAGGTAGGTTAAAAGGATCACTCTGATCTCTTAGAAAACAATTTTGAAGATGCAGATTTTCTCTGAAAAATTATACTTATAAATATAATTTGCACCAAACACAGCAATAAAATAACATACCTGTTTACACACTCTTCTTCTCCAATAGCCATCAACAAATGTATAAAATTATCGTCAAATTCTATTAAAATTATTACTTTATAAATACGTTTGTCCGATTTATAGGTTATGTTGATATTTTGCTGTCAACTAATCACCCAACTACGCAAGCATACACGTTTTACGAATTCGTTAAACTCATAGCAACAGGGCAAAGAATATCGTACGGGAACCTCAGCCGCAACGAACAACATACCGAAGGTAGTACGAATTTGTTAACGAAGTGGGGTTTACTGAATACGAACTTACTCACTTTACGAAATTTCGGATATAACGATTCGTTAAGAGCTAACGAAAAGCTTACAGAATAGGCTAGTAAGTCACAGTGTCTGGAGGCCAACAACACTCAGTCTCTGTTCGTAGGGTAAATGGCGTATAGTAGGATATAACTGAGTTACCCTTCTCTGAATTTGTTCAACAGCATGGATATTCTTAGCAAAGTAGGGATTCCAAATGACTCTTTAGGATCAAACCAGGTCTATAAAAAAGGGTTAAATTTGACGATTCATGATTAAGATTATCGAAAGCTAACAACAAAACGAAACTTCTTTTGAATGTTTCTGTTCTAATAGTTCGTGGAACCGGTAAGGTTGTCGATGCAAATCTTATCTCAATAATCTGTGGCAGGTAGGTTAGGGTGGGCCGAAAACCAAAAAAAAAAAACTTTTCAAGTAACACTGCGGAAATGTTGCGAATTAGGGAGACTAAAAAGGGGTAAAAAATAAATAAAACCGGTTTATATCTTCCGATCACGTATGTGCTCTAAGGTTTGCCGAAATTGGGAAAAATTCACATTTTTACGATAATTTTTAACATTTTTAAATTAGCTTCTTACCGAATGTAATAGCTCAAATTCTTATGTATTTAAAATCACACAAAATTATGTTTAAATATTATTTAAATCAATCAACATCTTCCGGTCGCGAATTGCCTTCAACATTAATGAAATTTTGAAATAATTTACAAATAAAGAAAAAAATACTAACTTGCATGTTCTTTATATTTGTTCTTTATTGAATACAAGTTTAAATGTTTAAAAACAAATTATTTTAGACCATTAGTAATATTTATAAACATTTTTTTTTATTAAAAAGCTAAGTTTTTAGTGAAGCGTCGTAAGTCCAAGAAACTCATGTTGAACAATCGATCTCCGTTTTCACTCATTCTTAGCTGAAGATACTTTGAAATCTGATTTATGAGCGAAGTTAAGCATGGTTGACCTTGACAGCAGAGTGGTTCTGATAAAACCATCCCTAGACTCTGCAAACTTTTCCTGAGGCTTCTGTCACGAGTTTCACACATCGTTCAACTGCCTGTGTGTGAACTGGAAATGTCTTGAATGTTATATCCCAATTAGGAACTGAGTCCTTTGAATATGTGATTTAGTCTCATCGTCACTGATATCTTTTAATATTGGGGAGAAGATAAGTCACAGTCTCGCCTTTAGAATTCGTCACACTCGAGGTGGTTGACAACAGCAAATCGAACTCTCAGATTGTACTTAAGTGAAGAAAGTCCCACACATGAACTTCAAAGAATAGTTGTATTTATTGAAATGGTATTTAGCCCACAACTTGGCTCTGTTCGCAGTGCAATATATTCAACCGAGTCAATAAAGCACAGAGTTGAGATATTTTATATAATTGCAATTTTAAACAAAAATAAAAATATTAAACGCATTGATTATGAGAAGCTAGAAACAGTAATTAGTCAGATAAAGTCACGCAAAGGCAAAACATATTTCAGAGGGTTTAAATTTAGCTTGTGAATAAAGTAATACATGATAGGTTTGTGCACATGTAAAGCAAGACCGAATGAAAGTAATTGACACAAAAGGTTATTACGTACGTGCAAAAAGGAGCGTAGTTATCAATAAAAGCAAAGGACAGTGAAAATTGTGACCAAGCTGAAGGGTAAAGCAAGATGAAAGAAAATTTAGAAAATTGCAAAGAGAATTCCTGAATGGAGGCGACAGAATAAAAGCAAGCAACGTGAAAAGTGCGGAACTCAAATATCAGTGCGTTAATAATTAAAAACAGTGCTAAAGCAGAGTTGTGAAATTAAAAACGTTTGTGAGTGCAACGCTATGGAACAATTGTAATATCCACCCCCGCTTCTAGGGGTTGTACTATTTATCTATGACGGGTTAGCTCATTAGATCGGAGATAGGTCCAAACGTTAGCTCAGATATACCATAAATAAGCAAAACACACTAACGGAGTATCCTGTATAACATTTATTTTATATATCTATCATACATAAGTAAATTGTTGTGTAATTAATTAAACGAGATGTAAATTGCTCAAATTAACGATAGTATAAAAACGCGGCTTCCTGGTTCAAGCGGCTGCGGATTCTACGGACGGAAGCAGCTTCCTGGTTGTAGCGGGCGTGACCTCGGGGACGCAATTCGCTTGAAGACGTCGTGATCGGCCGGACTGCTACTTCGTTGCTCTTCGGGACGAGCTGCGCGCTGAATGCAACGCCGGGCAGCCTGTCAAATTTGCCGGTTTGCGGTTTCTGATTTCTGTAAACAAATAACAATTAAAACTGCTAATGCGGGTTTTCACCCTAAACGTGTAACTACAGTTCGGTGGTGAAATACTTCGAGGAATTCGCCGCACGACGGGACTTCGCTTGAAGAACGATACTCCGGATCGGCGTGATTTTTGAGGTTAACAAACTCAAAACCTCCAGGTGCATTCCATGGCGGAGCTATAAGTGCAGCCCACAGAGTTCTCAAGCAAAACGGCCGCTACAATTCTCACGGATTAATTCAGGTAAATTCTACTTGGGTAGTTTGAAGCTTTTAATTCTGCTTGATTAGCACGGCGGTGAATTTAAAATGCAAGTTAATTATTACTGAATTACAAGCGGTTTTCGGTGTAGGATTTTTACAAGGAAAATATTGCTGAGTGTCAGGCGTTTCTCTGGGAAACCACTAACTTGAACTCGGCTTCGGAAGGTACGGGAAAATATTACTGAGTGTCAGGCGTTTCCGTGAAACCACTAACTTAAACTCGGCTTATCAGGAGCTTTCGGGAAAATATTGCTGAGTGTCAGGCGTTTCTTTGAAACCACTAACTTAAACTCAGCTTATCAGGAGCTTTCGGGAAAATATTGCTGAGTGTCAGGCGTTTCTTTGAAACCACTAACTTAAACTCAGCTTCGGAACGGATCCCCAGGTACTGGTAGAGTCAACGGAGAGACTCTCTGGACAGGGCAGGATGAAGGATTTGGGAACTAGGTGTTTGCTGGAGGAGTATCAGGTATCTCTGGGAAATCTCTCGGGAATCTCTGTTTAAATGCGTTCTGCAAGCAGTTTTATATGCCTTGAAATGCTGTTAGGTGGGGAGAAACGGCGCGCGTCATACCTTTGTTTGCGCGGAACTTCGGTCTGTGCTATCTTATCTTGCTGGGACACGCCGGGTTCTTGATAACGCTAAAGGTCGGCGACGTTTAAATCAGCAAATATTATTTAATATTGAATTAATCGGATTCAAACGGGAGCTAGCGTTACACAATTAGTTATAAGTAAAAAGACAATATTTTAGATTTTAAGGAAATGTTAGATTGTAATTTATGTAATCAAATTTTATTCTATGTGTGGTAAAAATGTCTTCTTCTTCTTCATTAGCATTTAAATCCATCTTTGGATGTATGCCTCTTCTAAATCCCTCCATTGTCTATCTCTTGCTTTCATCATCCAATTCAGATTTGCCGTCAGTTTCAAATCCTTCACCCATCTCATTGGTGGGCGTCCTCGTGGTCTTGTAAATTCATACGGTCTCCATTCCAATATCTTTCTCTGACTACGTGTCCTGCAAATCTCCACTTAAGTTGTGCTGCTCTTTCAACTACATCTGTTACCTTTGTTCTTTCTCTTATATATATGTTTGATTTTCGGTCTTTCAGTGAGATGTTCATCATAATGCGCTCCATAGCTCTTTGCGCTACTTGCAGACTATTTAGATTTCTTTTGGTCATGGTCCAGTTTTCAGCGCCATAGCACATTACTGGTAGTATGCAGGTGTTAAACCTTTTTTGTTTTTAGATATAGTGGTATATTTTTATTTTTAAAGACAGCGTTTCCCAAAGGCTCTCTATGATTGTCTTATTCGTCTTTTTATTTCTACGTATTGATTTTCTTTTCCTATCGTTATTTGTTGTCTCAGATATACATAGTTTTCTACTTTTTCAATGCTTTTGTGTTCTATGGTTACTGCTCCATCCTCGTTAAACATCACCTGTGTTTTTGTTAGGTTCATTGATAATCCCACATTTTTTGATTTTGCATTCAAATCACTCATCATCTCTTGTAGTTCCTGTAAGCTAGATGCGGTTATGATGATGTCATCTGCATATCTGAGGTGACTAAGATATTCGCCATTAATGTTGATGCCTTTACCTGACCATTCTACTTTTTTACATACTTCTTCTAAGGCAAGCGTAAAGAGCTTCGGTGACAGGCTGTCCTCTTGTCTCACTCCTCTTCGTAGAGGTACCTTATTCGTTGTATTAGTTATATTGCTCAAATGGTAAGTGGCGGTCGCCTTGTCCGCTATTTGTTGTAAGAGTTGTGCGTGTCGACTATCTATTCTGCTATTTTTTAGTGCTTGTTGTACCGCCCATGTTTCTATCGTGTCGAACGCTTTCTCGTAATCTACAAACTCCATGTATATAGGCATATTGTATTCGTTAGACTTTTCGATCAATAGTTTTATAGTTAAGAAGCGATCTGCTGTTGAGAACCCTTTTCTGAAACCAGCCTGTTCTGTCGGTTGATATTCATCCAACTTTGTTGTTAAGCGAGGGGTAATAATGCGGGTTAAAAGCTTATACATATGTGAAAGAATGCTTATAGGTCTATAGTTCTCCAATTTCCGTTTATCGCCTTTCTTATATAGCAATATTAATTTGGCATTGTTCCATGTTTCCGGTATTTTACCTTGGTGTAGGCATTCTTTCAATAATTTTGTTATTATTGCAATTAATTTATTACCTCCCTCAATAATCATGTCCGTCGTCACTTTGTATTCTCCCGGGGGTTTTTTTGCTTTCATATCTTTTAAGGCTTTTTCTACTTCCTCCTTAGTAATACAAGTTATTTCTTCTGATCCCACATTTCTAATGATGTTTTCGTGGATATTATTTTGGTGTCTCTTTTGCACTTTGAATTCGTATATGTTTGTATACAAGTCTTACCACTTTTAACATTTGCTCTGTATTTGTTACTATTTGATTATTTTTATTTTTTAGACAATGCATTTGTTTTCTTTCTAGGGTGGGTCTTGGACACTTCATGTTTTTGCTTTCTTCTATCGTTTCTCTTACTAGGCTTTCATATTTGTTTCTCCTCTAGTTTCTAATGTTTCTTCTAATTAATTTATTTATCTCTGCATATTCTATCGTTCCTTTCTTGTTTTCCATATTCATCTTTTTTCTTGTATTTATCAGTTGTTTTGTCGCTTCGTTGATTTCAGGTTTAGTTTGCTTTTTTATCTTTTTACTAATTTCTTTACTACTTTCCTATATTAATTCTGTCACTTGTTTGTTAATTTGTTCAATGTTTTCTATATTGTGTCTTTCTATATGAATAGGTTCTAGTTTTTCTTTTATTATTTGTCTATATGCATGGCCTATTTCTTTTAACTCCTCTCGCTTTATATTTATTTTCTTTGTATGTAGCTTCTGCCTTTCAAGTTTCTTATTTATGACCACCGTTGCTCTGACCATTCTGTGGTCGCTTCCAATGTCGAATGTATGTAGCACTGTCACGTCTTGAGAGATATGTTTCCTGTTTGTTAAAATATAGTTCATTTCGTTCTTCGTCAATCTGTTTGGGGATATCCATGTCCATTTTCTTTGTGTTTTCTTCTTGAAGGAGTTCATATACAGTCTTCGTTCTTCTATAAAATTTAGTAGCTTATCGCCTCTACCATTTCTGTCTCCATGTACGTATTGGCCTACATCTACTTCATTTTCTTCTTGCTTTTTCCCTAATTTCGCGTTGAAGTCTCCTCAATCCTAATTTCCAATTAATAGTAGAATAACACCGTATCTTAGCAACATGATGCTGTTTTGTCATTAAGGAGAGAACAATTAAATTAAATTATTAGCAGACGGCAAATTTGTGCTCCATTTTCAATTACCGTTTTATATTAATAAAAGTATTTTTACCAGTTCAAAAGTGAAGAGTTTTATTGCCCAAGTGTCCGTGCTTCAGTACAATTGTTTGTGTAAAGATCCACGACATAAAAATTTAAAAAAAATCTAATTTGCCTCCGATTGTGTGAACGGGAGCGAGCACCTGAATTTTCCGAGGTTCAACTGCGGCCCAGGTTAGCAGTCCAGGACATCAGCCGAGTCTGCAAGAGCGTCGCCGTCGAAACCTGCACCCAGGGGAGCGTCTCCAGCAGTAAATTCCAGCAGCGTCACTACGACCAGTTCCAAAGCCAGCACGGGAAGGCTGTAACGAGGTGGGAATGTGCCTGCAATTTGAGATTCAGAAATCGAGAAACGCATTAAAATCCGAGATTAAATCTTTCTGAAGACGCTCGGCGTTTTTCCAAGGGCCCAGTTGCTTCGTGTTGTTCGGAAATCGAGTTGCGTCAGTAAATTTTACGAGTCCCAAGCAACAGTTGAAAGATAGGCGTCCTTACTACGTTATGAGAAAAATCGAAGGGAGTTTTGACGTCATCTTAAAAACAATCAAGGCGATGTTTTAATAGTTGCCAAGCGGGAATATTCAAATAATTTACCGAACCCGTTTTCACAGTAGTTCACGATTTTAAACGTTCAATTTCACGCTGTACGCAAAAAACCATTTTGTGTTCATCTGTCAATTTACGAGATTGTGAATTTTATCTACTAAGAACGAGCAAACGAGCTACGTTGAGACAAATGACCTAAAATTTGAGGTTATAGTCCATTTATGAATCCAACCCATGAGATAAGGAGTCTTGCGTGCAGAGAGCTAGCTTAATCAGTATTGCAGTTAAATAAAATAGAAATGGGCATTCAACAATTTTATTGGTGCGATTAATTATTGCATCTGAATGCGAGTTAGCTACCTGCTCACCTAATGAGAATAAAAGAAATTGTATCCGAGGAAGATCCTGATATTCTTGCAATTAGTGAAACATGGCTCACACTCAATATCAGTGATGTTTCTGTAAGCATTCCAGGATACTCAATAATTAGACGCGATCGCAATGGAAGATGTGGGGGAGGTGTTGCGTTTTATATAAAAAATATTTATAATTTTAGGTTTATTGATACGGCAAGCAGCATAGAGCAATGTTGGATTTCCCTTCAATTAAATAAAACTTGTACTGCATTTGGTGTTGGCTATAGGTCAGAAATATGTGATAAAAAGATGTTTATTGATGAATTAGAAACAACATTATCAATGTTGTTACCTTGTTATAAACTATTGTTTTTTGTGGAGATTTAAATTTTGACATGCTAGATTTAACTAACAAATACTGTAGTGATTTGTTGGACATGACAATGGGCCTTAATTTGCAACAAATTATTGACGAACCAACTAGAATCACCAAACTTACTAAAACTTTACTTGATGTTATTTTTGTTAACAAGATGGATATTATAAGCGAAGTGAGGGTCGGAAGCGTAGATGGTGTATCGGATCATGAAAAAATATCATTCATCTTTAAAATAAATAAACCAACCACTCAAAAGTTTTTAACATATCGAGATTACAAAAATATTAATATTGATCAATTTACAACGGATCTAAACTCCACCCAGTTGGATGAAATTTTCTATATTTGTGATATTAATGAAAAGGTGGAATTCTTTACACATACTATTGTCGACCTTATTAATTCACATGCCCCGTATATTACTAGACGTATAACTAAACCACCAGCACCTTGGCTAACTGAAACCATTAAATTAATGCAATCTTCACGGGATCAGGTTTATACTAGGTACAAAAATACTAAACTGGACGAGGACAGAGCATATTATCAACGGCTACGCAATATAGTAACAACAGCCATTAGAAATGAAAAAAAAGCGTATTTAGAATACAAAATTAAAAGCTCCTCAAGCAATATGTGGCGAATGTTAAAAGCTTCAAATATTTTTGGTAATAACAAATATGTAGATTTACCTGATCAATTAAAAAACGTAAATGAAATTAATAACTATTTCATTAACAGTAATCTTGCCTTAGTGAAAAACGTGGACGAAATGATTTTGTTTTATAATAACTCTGAGAGGCTCACTAATTCATTTTTCTCATTTACCTTAGTGGATCAACGGGAAATACTAAGTATTATCAAATCTCTCACGTCAAAGGCAGAAGGCTCCGACTTAATAAGTGTTGATATCCTGAAACTATCATGTCCCGTAATACTGCCCCACATAACTAATATTATTAACAGTTGCTTAATTGAAGGTAAATACCCATCTCTTTGGAAAAATTCGATTATAAAACCGACTCCAAAGGTGTCAAATCCAGCAGAGTACAAGTCTTTACGTCCAGTTAGTATTCTACCAGCAATTTCAAAAATTATTGAAAAAATAGTTGACAGTTACGAAATTTTTTAATTCTAAATAATATTATTCCACAAACTCAGTCAGGATTCAAAAAAGGTCACAGTTGCGAAACGGCTTTAACTTGCATTGTTGACGACATAGTAAAAGCAACTGATGATAATAAATTGACACTATTGGCGCTCATTGATTACTCTAAGGCATTCGATACCATTAACCATACTCTGCTCTTATCTATTTTATACCATGTTGGTCTTGATGAAGTGTCTTGTAACTTTTTTCAAATTTACTTAGAAAACAGAAAACAAGCTGTAAAAATTGATGGAAGGTTATCGAATCTCTTAGATGTACAATCTGGAGTTCCGCAGGGGTCAATCTTGGGGCCCCTGCTCTATTGTATTTATACTTTTAATCTAAACAGTGTAATTAAGTACTCCAAACATCATTTTTACGCGGACGACACTCAATTGTACGCTTCGTTTTCTAAACAAAATTTTATACCAGCAATGGAAAATTTTAATGAAGACTTGCGAAGCCTAATTGACTATTCCAACAAACACGGCCTCACCATAAATCCCCACAAAACAGAAGTAGTACTTGTTGGCTCAAAAAAACTAAAAGAAGAATTTATTGATAATTTCTATTCAATTATTATTGACTCCACACCTATACAACTCAGTAAATCAGTTAAAAACCTTGGGCTTGTAATAGATGAGGATTTAAAATTTAATCTCCATGTAAACAAATGTACACAAAAGGCTTACAATTCACTCAAAACAATTTACTCCAGCAGACAGGTTCTTAATAATAATAATAATAATAATAATATTGTTTATTGTGTTAATATACATATATATATACATAACACAAATGGAAGGAGTTCGATAAAAACCGATCTTCCACTCCCCCAGATTATCCTATACACGATTTACAACATGCACCATAGCAAATCAAAACTAAATATTATTACAAAATAAAAGAATATATAATATTATGATACCAAGTATTCTAACTAACTAAAATAAACAAAAGTTATTCTAAGTACATACTTTAAGTTTTAGTTTTTGTTTAAACAATGATTTTGACAAATATAAAATATCTAATACAGAGTTTAATAATCTGGCAGCACAATAGACGAAACAACCTTCAAATTTTGCTGTTCTGTGAACAGGTATTATAAAATAGTTATACCTTATATTCAAACTATGTATATTCGAGCTTCTTGTTAGCAAATCATACAAATATGGCGGGCATCTAGAATGTACAAGTTTGAACAAAAACATCCCAAATAAATATTCTGATCTACTTCGAATATTTAGTTCGTTGCTTCTTACTAGATAAGGCGTAATTGAGTGACGAAAAGGTACACAAAAGGCAAATCGAATGCAAGCATTTTGGATTCTCTGTAATTTATTCCTATTTTCTTGAGTTAAAAATTTAAAATAAACTGCGTTACAGTAGTCTATGTTAGGATATATTAGGCTCTGGATTAATTTTAACTTAACTTCACAATCTAATGTGTATTTGAATCTATACAATAGCTTTAATTTCATAAAAGACACTCTAAAAATTTTATTGACATGATCATCGAAGGCAAGAGCATTATCAATTATTAGTCCGAGACTTTTAGCCGAAGTCACCCACTTTATTTCAGACCCATTTAGGATCAACTGATGATTAGATAAATCTATGTTTTGTCTATTTTTACCACTACCAATACACATAGCGACCGATTTTGTAGGGTTAACACGCATACCATTTCTCTCACACCACTCATAAAAACTGGATAAGTCTTTATTTATATTGTCGATGGTAATACCGATTTCATCAATTGTGGAAGATATGTAGAGTTGTACATCATCGGCATACAGATGATATTGGCAGTATTTTAAAGATCGCGGTAGATCAAAAGTAAAGATGGAGAACAATAAGGGACCCAGAATACTGCCCTGTGGAACTCCACTTCTAGTATTGTGTTCGGTAGAAAAGTTTTTTTGGTATTTAACTGTTTGACTACGAGTAGTTATGTAATCACTAAACCATGCACACGCTGTTGGGTCAAGTCCTATGTAGTGCAACTTTGATAACAGTAGTTGAAAGTTTACTGTATCAAAGGCCTTGCTTTGATCAAGTAATATTAAAATTGCAACTTTATTATCATCAATGGCGCTACTAATATCATTTATAATTTTAAGAAGCGCTGTTTGAGTACTATGATTCGTTCTGAATCCTGACTGCAACGCAGGTACTATATGATTTGCGTCTAAATGTTTTTTGAGTTGAGCTGCAGCTATCTTCTCTATTACTTTTGATAATAAGGGTAAAATGCTAAGAGGTCGAATGTCATTTAATGTTGTTGCTTGTGGTATTTTAGGGAAGACCATTACTATGGCAGACTTCCAAATATTCGGTAATATACCTCGCTGGAATGATTCATTAATAATTTGTACAAACACTGTGATGCAATATGGAATTACTAATTTGACCATTTGTAAACTTAGCCCATCGATGCCCACTGCTTCTGACTTGATTGATGTTACAGCTCTGTAAACTTCATTTTCCATTACTGGTGCAAAAGAGAAGCTAGTGACCTGGTTAAATGTATTTTCGCTATAATATTCTAATAAGTGTTTGCTGATATTTATATCTCCTGCTATATTAATAATATAATTATTGATATCATCCGCACTTACTACGTTGGGTAAATTAATTGTATTATTCTGGGATTTGTTGTTCAGACCCCAATTTTTTAGTTTTTTCCACATAGCACCTGATTTATGCTTATTTATTTGAAGTTCATATTTCATATACGCAGATTTCTCTCTTTTTATAGCATTTTTTAAATAATTTTTCAACTCAACGTAATACTTCCTATCAGTCGATGATTTGGTTTTTAGATACTTTTTGTGCGCCTTATTTTTTAATTTTATCATAGTCTTAATTGTATAAGTTATATAGGGGGGTGTTTTTTTACCCCTACCTTTAGACTCTATCAGCGGAGCATGCAAATCAAATAACTTAATAATGATGTTATTCAAGCATTCTGTGCGAGCATTTAAATCTTCCATTTGAGTTAGCAAATTCCAGTTTATTTCATTACAGTCATTGGTGAACGATTTTAGATCAATGTTTTTATAATTTCGATAACAATAACTATCTGATCTATTGCTGACCAGTTCTTCTATAGTGCAGTATACCAAAAGGTGATCAGTAACATGCAACATATCTACTGTGTTAGTATCTATCACATGCAAATGGTTACTTACACAGATTATATCAATGAGCGAAGCCGAGTTTTCCGTTATTCTGGTGGGCTGATCAACGATTTGTTTTAAATTAAAGTTATCAGTTAATTTATTAAAATGTTTAGCTTCATAATGTTGTGGTTCTAATAAATTAATATTAATATCTCCCATCAAGATTATTGAATCAACTTCAAGATAGACACTTTCTAGCACTTCCACTAATTCGTTAAGGCAACCTATTCCAGTTTTACTTTTATAAATAACACCTACAGCAATTCGGTTGCCGCCAGTAGTTACTTTCAACCACAATTGTTCAAGACCACTTTCAAAGTTTATAGTTTTATAGTACATTTTATATTTAAAGTTATCATTTAGATATATACCGACTCCTCCTCCATGATTTGGTCGGTCCGATCGTATAAATTGATAGCCAGGAATATTGTAAAATTCTGTAGGATTATTTTCTTGCAGCCATGTTTCAGTAATTCCTATAAAATCGAATGCATTTTCATTAACGATGTCCAAAAATAAATCAAAGCCAGTGTTCAGCGATCGTATATTTACGTGTCCGTATGTGATGTTTCTCAGTTTTTTGATTTACCAATGGTTGGAACTCCATTGATATATTTGATGAATAAATTATCTTCTCCTTTTTCTTTGCGATTTTCCAATTCCATTTTGATTTTTTTGTAGTAGTTCCGCTGCATTACAGTTTCATCCATACTGATTCCAATATTAGGATTTATTATTCTCAGTTTTCTTTTATTTTTAACAATTTGCAAGGCATCATCTTTATTATTTAATATTACTTTTAACGGTCGGTTAACATCTTTGGTTAGCTTTCCAAGTCTATAAACTTTCAAATCAGCGGTATCAACTTCAGGGACCACATTTTTTATAATTCCTCTTGCTTTCGTTATATCATCACTATTATGACCAGACTCCTCAAGCTTATGCAATATGATGTTATTCGCACGCTTGTGGCGTTCTGCAATTTCATTTATAATTATTTCGGTGTTATCCTGCTGTTGAATATTTTGGAAAGATGTAATTTTGGTTTTTAATTCATCTACTGTATCACTTAATTTGTTTATAACTTCCAATAAATGAGGGATGATCTTACAACCCTTACATTCCGAGGAGAAGCTGCTATCCATGTTGTTTGTACTTTCGCGGCAATTACCGCATTTCCAATTAAATCCGGGCATTGTTTTTACGGATTCCAGTTGTTGTTTCGATAAGTCTGCACATTTGGCATGAAAGAAGTACGAGCAAAAACCGCATTGCAGGCCAGGCGATTTTTGAGTCAAGGTTTGTGTGCATACGATGCATATATTTGACATTGCCGGTAATAATGTTAAGTTAAATTATTTATTATTTCAATAACTGTTTGAAAAAGCACTTGTATTTTTACCAATTCACTTGGCTATAAACTAAATAAATCTATTACGATCAATTGCATCGATTAAAAAACACGCCACTTCAACAATTTTGCAGAAAACTATAGAGCACAGGTAAACGTGTATACACTTTAACTTTCAACTTTCGTTTTTTCTCTGTTTCACTCAAATATTTCTTACGCTTTTTCCTGTGAAAAACGTATTTCCGGTCAACATTTCAGTTCTTAATGTAAACACAAAAAAGATTTTATGTAACTCCTTGGTGCTATCTCACTTTAATTACTGCGATACTATATAGTCCAGGGAAATTAGACAAAATAAAAGCAAAACTTCGGAAAAATTCCCGGAAAGCTGGATTTTGGTATGAGCCTTGCTATTGTGGTTCTAAACAAAATGTCAAAAGTCCTCATCGATCCGAGTGCCGCTAAAAATTTTAAGGGGGGGCAAAGGTAACCAAAAACGGTATTTCGTGAATATCTCGTTAACGGTCACTTTTACAGAAAAATTATTGATTATCAAATTTGTAGCTTATGAAATTTCTAACAATAAAGGTATCATAACTTTTATTCGTAAAAATAACCGTTTTGGAGATAATTCGATTTACAGAGTTGTAACTAATAGATGCACTCCTCAATGGTATGTATATCTTATTGGAGTTGCGACTTGAAATATTCCAGAATTTCCTTGTTTCAGAGCCCATAAAAATAGAAAGAAACACATATATAGTACACTGTAGTCTAGATAGAGAAGGAATGTGCTCCGAAGAGTTCCCCTCCGTTGTCATAAAACCTCAAGGGACATCTGCTTGCTATTCGTGTAGGAGCATAATAGTATATTATGTTATTAGGAGCAAAAATTATACTTTATTTGGCGTGGGTGGACTGTTTATCTGCCGAGCTTGCGAGGCAGATAATTATAGCCGAGCCACATAAAGATACTTTTGTTCCGAATAACATATAGTATTTTTTCTTCAAACGTTTATAACAAATTATTTAAGACATTTTAAGAAACTTGGAATTATTTTAAGGTAGAGGATTGGATAGACTCATAAATGTAGGGTAATTTGGAGAGCGTCACTATGACTACACTATAAACAACGTTGTGAACAAAATCTGAAAAAAAAACTTTATCTCGTCAGTCTTGCTTAAATGTAACACCCGATATAAATGACGTCGATACTTGCGACTCCACTGAAGATGTAGATCCATCACGTTTCCTGACTGAATCTATGGAAATGAAGAAGACAGCAGAAGAACAAGAAGAAGAAGAAGATGATGAAGAGGAAAGCATACCGATTGAAATAGAATCTGAAGATGAATATTAATAACTCCTGTTTTGAATTCAAAATTGACTAATGAACAAGTTCATAATAATTTTTTTTAAAATAAACATTTTTCAAACAAAAATAAACGTGGAATATGCCTACTGGGAACACCACATGAAAAAAAAACGCACCTTGTACACTACCTCGAAGGTGGTGTGGAAAAGAGTGCACGTTTCAACTCTGTAAATCGAATTATCTCCAAAACGGTTATTTTTACGAATAAAAGTCATGATATCTTTATTGTTAGAAATTTCATAAGCTACAAATTTGATGATCAATATTTTTTCTGTAAAAATGACCGTTAACGAGATATTCACGAAATACCGTTTTTGGTGACCTTTGCCCCCCCTTAAAATTTTTAGCGGCACTCGAATCGATGAGGACTTTTGACATTTTGTTTAGAACCACAATATCAAGGCTCATACCAAAATCCAGCTTTCCGGGAATTTTTCCGAAGAGCAATGTCTAATTTCTCTGGACTAATATATGGACCGTTTATTGACAAAGTTAATGCACAAAAAATTCAAAAAATGCAAAACTCCTGTATGAGACTTATTTTTGGAATTCGCAAGTACCAACATATTTCTTATAAACTTCAGGAATTAAAATGGTTAAATATGGATAACAGGAGATTGCTACATGCTGCTTGCCTTTATCACAAAATTCTAATTTTTCGATCACCACCTTACTTATATAAGAAGATTACATTTCGCACGGATGTTCACAATCTAAATGTTAGATTCAAGGGTAAGCTAACTCCACCGTTACATAGAACGGAATTTTTTAAACAGTGTTTCTCTTACCAAATAACTAAAATTTACAACAGTATTAACAGCACATTCAAAAGCTTACCCTTGAATCAATTCAAATTCAAATTTTATACTTTTTTATTAAACAAGGACTGAAATATTTCCAGACTGGTATTAGTAATGTAAGTTTATTTTATTTATTATAATTGGGCCCTGGTATGTTTATCTATACATATATAAAGGAAAGTCACAACCCTGACTAATCAACGCAGAGCCGTAACCACTGGTACTACGAAGTTGAAATTTGGGTGGAAGATTCAATTTGTTACGTAAGGTCGTGCTAAGAAGGGATTTTTTGAAATTCTGCTCCTAAGGGGGTGAAAAGGGGTAAAATGTGTTTTTACGAATTCCTCAATATCTCTTACACCCTATGGGATATCAACTTGGTGTTTACTTGCAAAGATTTTCAATGCAAATGCCTAGAAACGTATTTCAAGATTTTGCTCTAACCAACCCCTAAAGGTTCAAATATGGAATCAGGGTGAATTAAAGAACCCTTCGTATTTCGTATGTTTCTTCAGTTAAAATATTCTTTTTTCTCATATAGATGTATTTTTAAAATATTTAAAAAGTGGTTTAAGGAATTTTGGAAAATTTGCCCGTAAGGGGGTGAAAAGGGGTAAACCGTGTTTTTACGAATTCCTCAATATCTCTTACACGCTATGAGATATCAACTTGGTGTTTACTTGCAAAGATTTTCAATGCAAATGCCTAGAAACGTATTTCAGGATTTTGCCCTAACCAACCCCTAAAGGTTCAAATATGGAATCGAGGTGAATTAAAGAACCCTTCGTATCTCCTATGTTTCTCCAGTTAAACCATTCTTTTTTCTCATATAGATGTATTTTTAAAATATTTCGAAAGTGGTTTAAGGAATTTCGAAAAATTTGCCAGTAAGGGGGTGAAAAGGTGTAAACCGTGTTTTCACGAATTCCTCAATATCTCTTGGACCCGATAAGATATCGTCTTGCTGTTTGATTACATAGGCATCCAAGGCAAATGTCTAAAAACACATTTCAGGATTTTGCCCTAATCAACCCTTAAAGGTGCGAACCTGCATTCGGGGTGAATTATAGAACCTCTTGTATGTCTTGTGTTTGTTAGGTTAGAGCATTCTTTTCTGTTATATAGATGTGTTTTTCAAATCTTTAGAAATGGGTTTTAGGGTTTTTTAAATTTCACACCTAAAGCGGTAAAAAGGGAAAACTGAAAAGGGGTAGAGGGTTAAAATTATAAATTATTTCCCCTCTGGGTTAATTTCAGAATAAAACGGGCTGAAAGAATTTTGAGAAATTTTACTCCTACGGGGTGAAAAAGGGTAAACTGTGTTAGCACGAATTTCTCAATATCTCTTAGAATAAAATAGAAGAATTTCTGAAATTCCATTCCCTTGTGGTGGAAACAGGTATCCTGCTATAATTTATGAATACATTTACTAAGTACATATATTTTTGATGATATCTCATTGTTATACTAAAACTATAGTTTTATCAATCTATACAAGGGTAACTACAATTATATACACATTTCCAGGGGGTACGTGAGAAATAAAAGAGTCAAGGAAAACTTTTTTCGGAAGAATATTGTTTTCTTTTTACTTACAATATTGTTTTGCAGCCTTTTTTAGTTCGGTGTATTGAGTGAGGGGAAGGGGGGGGGGGAGCAAAATTTATTTAAGATTTCGAAGAAGAAACAAACATTTGTAGTCCGTACGAAGAACGGGCATCTTGCTAGTATGTATATATAGCTAAATAATATTCGATTTAATTTATTTATTGGCAAGGGTTGAGTGGTAGAACAGCTAACCGAAAGGTAAAATGCTGAACTCCGCCTTGGGATAGCTCCTTTGTGCTATGTTTATTTTTTGTGTATCTTCACTAGGTTAAAATTTTTGTAATACAATGGAGCTAATAAAAGACGATTTATTATTATTATTATTATTATTATAGTTCATTTTAACCAGCCTTAATTTACTGACAGGCAAAGTTTGAGCACAGCAATAAAAATAAAAACCGAGAATTGTGTGTGTACTAGGATCTTTGCCCGTACATTTTAACTTATATTATTTTTATACCCTAAATAAAATAGTTATCAACAGGCAGCCGCTACACGGGCGTCATTACATTATTTTCAAGTCATACATGCCAATGTAGTTTAGTATTAAAACAAGTCAATACTTTACAGAGTGACCAAAACGTGTGTACCAATCAATACAATCTTCAATGTACCTACTTGAATCTTTACGTAATACTGTGATCGAACGAAATGGCTTTTTCGCTCATCCAGAACATTTAATGTTATCCATGACACAAGATAATAGAAAACGCAGAAGAGAGCTAGGCCTGCGACGAATTCTAAAGGCGAGACAGTTAGATCAAAAGAGAACTGTCAGAACATTCATGCCGCCAAAACTCAATTTCAAGGCTCAAGACTACTAACAAATAATTAACTGGATGGACTATGATTTATCTTCTCCCCCATTATTGAAAGATATCAGTGACGATGAGATTACATCACATATTCAAAGTGACTCAGTCCCTAATTGGAATATAACATTCAAGACATTCCCAGTTCACACACAGGCAGTTGAACGATGTGTGAAACTCGTGACAGAAGCCTCAAGAAAAGTTTGCAAAGCTGAGTCTAGGGATGGTTTTATCACTAAAAACTTAGTTTTTTCAATAAAAAACAACTGTTAATAAATATTACTAATGGTCTAAAATAATTTTTTTTTAAACATTTAAAATTGTATTCAATAAGGAACAAATATAAAGAACATGCAAGTTGTTAGTAATTTTTTCTTTATTTGTAATTTTTTTTCAGAATTTCATTAACTTTGAAGGCAATGCGCGACCGGAAGATGTTGCTGGATTTAAATAATATTTAAACATTATTTTCTGTGGTTCTAATACATAATAATTTGAGCTATTACATTCGGAAAGAAGCTAATTTAAAAATGTTAAAAATTATCGTATAAATGTGAATTTTTCCCAATTTCGGAAAACTTTAGAGCACAAGCGCGATCGGAAGATATGAACCGATTTTATTTATTTTTTACCCCTTTTTAGTCTCCCCAATTCGCAACTTCTCTGCGGTATTAAAATTTGTTTTTCGGCCTAACCTAATGTAGGTACTGAAACTAAAATCATCAACCTGCTGGCATAAAAGTCTAATTGGTATTTTTTAGTCTCATTAATTTTTTGCCTAACACTTTCATTTCTTCAAAAATTGCTTACCAAGCTATAAAATTCTCAATTCAAAACAAAAAAACCAGAGCATATAACTAGTTACTTATACGTGTGTAATCGTTCATGTGTAGGTAAACAAAGTGTGTTGTTATTGTTGTTGATGTGCGTGTTAACGAAAGACCGTTAGAACATACTGTTTATTTACACTGATACTACATTGCTGTATAACAATAACGAATTACTATAGTACTGAGCCCGTCGTCAGAGAGGCTTCCTCCCGACGATGATGAGCTCGGCGTACAAGCGAATCTCCTCCTAAACACCAGCTGTGGTTGTCTAACCTAGTTAGGCTATAGAAACGCCGACTAAAGCTTATGTCACATTATCAGTTAGTTTGACAAACTAAACTGATCGGTCTCTTTTAATGACGTAAAATGACGTCATTGTTGTAGTTTGATCAAACTTTTCTAATTTTATAGGTTTTGTTAGGACATTTTTAGATTGTACGTACGTACGGCTAATTAGCGTTATTTCTTAAATTACCACCCCACTTGTATATCGGTTTTTCGAATTATTTCGCCTGAATTTAAGCATATCGAGTTTTGTGCAGGCATTCTGTGGCTTGTCTAGCTCACACAGCTGTGTTATTCGCTTATAGCTAAGGGTTCTGTAGGCATTCATTTTGTGTATCTCGGTTTCTATCACTTGGCGCGCTAAGAAAAGCGCATGTTAAAATATCGATCTGTCTACGGGGCGCGTTCCTGCATGTTTCTAACGAGAATTTAGGAGAGGAGACGGATACTATGTGCTCGTGAGAGTGAGCTACAGTTTTTGCTCCCACCACTTTATCGATTGTGTGGCTCTGCGCGCATTTTTCAGGGAGATTCGATCCGGGCGTCTGAAACAATCGTTTGTTTTAGAGCAGTTGTTTTTGTGTGCTGATTATTATCGCCTAACAGTTCGTTCCTGCAGTATATGTGTGCACCGCCGTTTGATTATCGCTTAACGGTTCGTTCCTGCAGTAGGTGTGTGTACCGCTGTTTAGTTACTATTTAAACTCCCCGCCGCTTTAATGCAAGTGTCGTGCGATTCCCATTTCCTTAGACCTTTGTTGAACTGCACGTCGATTACGGGCGGTGACCGAACGGGGTGTAGTTGTTGTTTAACGTAAGCCGCTGAGTTTCCGTTTGTCGTGGAGGCGGCAATCCCCTTTATATTATGTCATTGGACGGACTCTATTGTGGATTCTCAGTGTCGGCTTATCACATACCGCGGGGCTCCGCTTACTGTTCTGCCATTTTGTCGCGCGCGGGCCTCGACCTTCCTTGATGGGGTAATCCCCTGGTTTCGCCCTGCCGCATCTTTACGTTGAGTTGGTGCAGTCATCCGCCTATTTGGTGTCTTCTGCAGTGTTTGGGAACGGCGACCAAGTGCAGTAGCATTGGACATCAATTTTTCGCACAGCTAAGCCCTTTAAAGGTAGCGTACGTTGGTTTAAAGTTTACAGTGCGAATTTAACGTATACAGTGTGTTTCGCCGAAGCATCAGACAGTTGACGTAACGTCGCGGTCGTTTAACTTTTATTGTGTGCCGTTTTGCATTTGTCAAACCATTATTGTTGTTTACCTGTCATTACAATTCGTTTACCGTCAGTTTACATGGTTGTTGTTTAGCTTTATGCAGTAGCCCTGTCACGTGTTGCAACCGCTACTTATTATAGTTTAAAATCGGCTTTTTATTACCGCTATTTGATTATAGTTTGATGTTCATATCGTTTTTCAGTAATTGCAATAGTTGCTGTCAAGTATACCGAATATTTTTCATAGATTAAGACGTTAGGCAATTTACCTAACTGCCGTATAGTAACGCATTTCATATTTTTATGTGCATTTACATATATATTCAAATAGATTGCCAATACATTTCATGTTTATTTAACTGTGGTTTTCTTTGTTATTGTGCATGCGTTATGCGTATGGTATTTTACAGTGTAAGATGAGTTTGGCCAGCTGATCAAGTGGATTTTCGAAAGGTAGGTTCGATGGTGTGGTGCTGAAACGGCTCGCTGACCAGAATACTGTCAAGGTTAAAGTTGAAGGGTAAATACGTTATGCTTCCACGTTTTCTCAGCGGGTTCATTTATGAATTCTTCTGGTGTAGGAAATGTGGTGGCGCCTTATCATTTTAGATCTGTTTACCGCTTATTAGGCCGTTGCCCTGTGTCATCTCGTGTTGTCCACCCCTCGCTCCACTCAAGTCTAGTCGGCAACCCTTTTGTAATGGGCTGGGCAGCGATCCTATGAGTTACATCTCCGATTTTGTGAGTTATTATACGCGCTAGTCGTCTAGCTTTATTTTGTATTGTCGTAAATACCGTGTCGTACCGTTACAAACTGGTGCGTTGTCGTAATTGTCGATTTAGCCCGTTACAGTTTCTCTATTTTCCATGAGTCTGTTTTCTGGTTGGCTAAAATTTTAATTCAACAAAAAGGCGCAAAATATACGGAAACCTTGAACTTTGTTGGTAAAATATAAGCTCGAATATTAAATACTCGCTTTGCTTTAAGCTATGTGTTCAACATAGTAACCTCGTGTTCGTATATTTAATTAACAATAGTAATTAATTTCTTTACATGGCTAGCACCCCGGCCAAGGCCATCATGTTGTTTTAATAACTAATGTTTTGACATAACCCCAGACTGATCAGTTTAGTTTGTCAAACTAACTGATGGTGTGACAGGCTTAAGACTCCTGAGTCTAGCCAGGTTATAGTACATAACACCGGCTGTCACTGGATAATTGAGCTGGCAGGTATATACTGTTGCGAACGGCGGCCAAGCGGGGGTTTAACCGTACATACATTCAAAGAAATATGAAGTTACAATCTCAGAATGATCTGCAAATAAATAAGGAAAATTAATGGCTAATGCAAATCCGAGGGCTCATTGTCCGGCGCGCAATACAAGGTTAAACTTGAAGTAAAGTTAAACTTTACCGGAAGTTCAACATGAAGATTATCTCGAATGCGTATTATAAACCGTTATGAGACAGCGGTAAAGTTAAACGCAACATTTGCAACGTTGGTAGGTCTAATTGTCAAATATCTAACTTCGCGTTTATTTTTCTGTCAAATTCTACTTACTGAAAACCATATATTTATTACTACTATATTGCTAACGCCTGTAAGTGGGGAGGTTCTTGCGTAAGTGAGACAGACAACCAACTCTTTTACATATTTGGTGAGCTGTGCGCAAGCGTCGTCCGCGCGGTGGGGAAGTGGTCAAGTTTAAAATTCGCTTCTAAAGGCGGAGTTCGAATTCTCAGCAATGTGCACGAGACGCGTAGTGTTCAGAGTGAGACTATGTCGGCGCCGTAATGGGTTCGCCCGTTCCCACACCCTACTAGCAATATAAAAGTAAAAATATATGCTGAAAACACGTATATCAAATTTTATTTTAGTTATTTGTTATCAATAGAATAGTTTCTTTATAGGATTAGTATAGTGTTTATTCGTATTATATCGTTATTTAGTTTAATAGTATAAAATTTAGTGTCGCTTTATCATTATGAATGGAAAACTAGTTATGTAAAAGTTTATATTGTTTATCATATAGGATAGTATCTACTACTAGTAAAACGGTGGCTTTTGATAGCCTTAAAATCTGTCTATAAATTCCATATCATACCACATTTCCAAATGAATTCTATGTATACGGAATACTTTTGGTCTACGAGGCATTTCAATAATAGTATATTTCATTATGAGTCTGGAAAAATCCATTTCTGGACGTGTAATGAACGATATCTTTTATTACACTTATCTAAAAACAACGTAAGAAAGGATAAGAAGTAAATTTTATTTTTAGTTGTTATATAACAAGTAGAATGATTATTATCGATAATTTTTTCCGAGTTAACACCGGAACCATGCTGTTTCGGTTTTAATGAGTAAAAAAATCATCGATCATTAATCATTACACGAATTATATTTGGAAGGAGAATATATTAAATGAAATGCAAAATATCAAATATTTATTCTTTTCAGGTTGGCACTGTTAATGTTGGTTACCCTGCTGTCAATTTTAAGTCTATGTCAAATTCGAGGTTAGCAGGTTAGGGTTTGTGTCAGTTTGTGTCAAAACTGACGGAAAACCTAACCTGCTAACCTAGAATTTGACATAGACTTAAAATTGACAGCAGGGTAACCAACATTAATAGTGCCAACCTAAGAAAATAATCACAACCATTTATGATCACCCGCAAAAACAATTACGGAAATAAATTACTACCGCTGTGATAATCTGTAACTAGGCATTTGCATGCACCTCAGTGGTTGAAATAGCGTCACGTGATACATGAATTATATTCTCAGTTGAAATATAACAAGTGGAATGATTATTATCGATGATTTTTTTTCGAGTTAAAACTGGAACTGTTTCGGTTTTAACGAGTAAAAAATCATCGATCATTAATCATTACACGAATTAAATTTGAAAAGGGAATAAGTATATTGAATGAAATGCAAAATTAATTTTTTTTTCTTAGGTTGGCACTGTTAATGTTGGTTACCCTGCTGTCAACCTAAGAAAAAAATCACAACCATTTATGATCACTCGTAAAAACAATTACGAAAATAAATTACTACCGCTGTGATAATGTGTAACTAGGCATTTGCAGGTCATTGGTTGAAATAGCGTCATGTGATACATGAATTATATTCTCAGGGCAAAATAATAAGTAGTATGCCTATTATCGATGATTTTTTGATTAATATTATGAGTTATAATCCCAAAGCTGGAAATACAACGAAACCGCACGACGAGTTGTATTTTCATGCGTTGGGATTATAACTAAATGATATTCTTAAAAAAGTATAGATTATTAGGCATACTACGAATTATATTTCTTCTTCTTTAGGTGCTATATCCTCAGTGGATGTTAGCGATCATCGTGGCCCATATTACTTTGTTGACTGCTGATCCAAATAAGTCGGTTGAAGATAGTCCGGTCCATTGGCGCAAGATTTTCAGCCATGAAGTTCTTTTTCGTCCAGGTCCTCTTTTTCCCTCAATTCTTCCTTTTTCTTTATTCAGGCCTTGTAGTACTCTCTCATTTGTTACATGGTGTATCCGTGGAACTCTTAGCATGCGCCAAACACCAACACAAAAAGCACAAGAACAAAAGGAAGATTTGATAGTAGAAACAGGACCAACAAACAGGATAAGGATAAAAAGAGTTAAAAAATATACATACTTAGGAACTGTCATAACGGTGACGGGGGACGAAGAGAAAGAAATTGAAGCAAGACTAGCCAAAGGGGATAAATGTGCAGGGGCTCTAAACAAAATAATAAAATCTAAAAGTGTATCTAGGAAAGCTAAAATCCATCTATATAAAACAGTCATAAGACCAACGGTACTGTATGGGAGCGAAGTGTGGACCCTTAATAGAAAAGAGGAAACGAGAATAGATATATGGGAGAGGAAAATCTTGAGAAGAATATTTGGAGGGAAGAAGGAAGGAGAAATATGGTTAAGACGATCAAATGAGGAAATAAAGAACCTTTACAAACAACCAGACCTCAGTAATCAAGCTAAAGCAGCAAGGCTGCGGTGGCTAGGGCACTTACAAAGACAACCAGAAAACAGGATTCCTAAGAAGCTAATGGATATAAACCTAGGAGAAACGAGAAGAAGAGGAAGGCCGAGAAGGAAATGGTTAGACGCAGTTAAAGAAGACCTGCGAGAAAAAGGGATACAGGACTGGAAGACACTAGCTAAAGACCGGAAGAGATGGAGGGAAACCATCAAGCTATGGGCCTAAAAGTCCTGAGTACAGCAACTATATATATAATCCCAAAGCTGGAAATACAACGAAGCCGCACGACGAGTTGTATTTTCATGCATTGGGATTATAACTAAATGATATATTTAAAAAAATATAGATTATTAGGCATACTACGAATTATATTTCTTCTTCTTTAGGTGCTATATTCTCAGTGGATGTTAGCGATTATCGTGGCCCATATTACTTTGTTGACTGGTGATCCAAATAAGTCGGTTGAAGATAGTCCGGTCCATTGGCGCAAGTTTTTCAGCCATGAAGTTCTTTTTCGTGCAGGTCCTCTTTTTCCCTCAATTCTTCCTTGCATTATCAACTGCAGAAGGTCATACTTGCCGTTTCTCATTATGTGTCGAAAATAAGCGATTTTTCTTGTCTTGACGTTTCTTAGGACTTCTTTTTCTTTATTCAGGCGTTGTAATACTCTCTCATTTGTCACATGGTGTATCCATGGAATTCTTAGCATGCGCCTGTAACACCAGAATTCAAATGCTTCGAGTCGTTTTGTGGTGTCTTCTGTGAGAGTCCAAGCCTCCACTCCATAAAAGTGTATTGAGAACACATAGCTGCGTAGAAACCGTATTCTGTTGTTGATGTTCAGTGAGAGGCTACATAGGACTTTTTTCATGCGTAAGAATGCACTGCTTGCTCTCTCGATTCTGATTTTTATTTCTTTTGAGCGATCCCAGTTTTCATTCAGGTGGCATCCGGGGTATTTGATATTTTTTACTCTTTCTAGTAGTTTATTTTCTATATAGAGGTCGGCATTAATGTTCTGTTTACTAATGATCATAATGTTGGTTTTCTTGCTGTTCAGTTCTAGGCCGTAGTTTTTGCTGACCATTGTTACACGGTCTATCAGCGTCTGCAGATCTTCGGGGCTTGTCGCTAGTATAGTGGAGTCGTCGGGATATCTGATGTTATTAATGATCACCCCGTTTATACTCAGGCCGACGTCAAGTTCGTCTAAGGCTTCTCTAAAGAGTTCTTCAGAGTAAATATTGAATAGCAGGGGTGATAAGATGCATCCCTGTCTTACGCCTTTTTGTATGGCTATCTGCGTCGACGTTAAGTTCTCCGTTCTAATTGATGCATTTTGGTTCCAGTATAGGTTTGCTATGATTCGTCTTTCTTTTATGCGGATACCAATTTTCTCTAGTATTGTTATAAGTTTTTGATGTCTAATTGTATCGAATGCCCTAGCGAAGTCTATAAAACAAGTATACACGTCCTTGTTTACGTCTCTGGCCCTTTCTATTAATACCTGTATACTGAATAGTGCGTCTCTGGTGCCCAATCCGCCTCTAAATCCGAATTGTGTGTTGCTGATATGTTCTTCTATTTTCCTGTATATTCTCTCATGTATGACTTTCAAGAAAATTTTAAGCATATTGTTCATCAGGCTTATCAGTCTATGTTTTTTGCATGTTTTTACTCTATTATTTTTGGGGATAGGTGTAATAGTGGAGGTTAACCAATCTTGTGGTATCTCCCCTGTCGTATATATTTGATTAAATAATTCAGTTATGGGATCTAGCTGTTCTTCGTCGATTAGCTTTATTATATCCGTATATATCTCGTCTGGGCCTGGAGATTTCCCACTCTTCATGAGTCGTATTGCTGTATTCAGTTCAGTTTTGGTAAGGTATGGTCCATCGGTTGCGTCGATGTTTGCCATTTCTGCTCTTTGTTCATCTGTGAAGACATCTTTAATATAGTCTTCCCAGGTCTTCAATCTCGATTCGGGTTCCCAGATTGTCTTTTTGTTTTCATCAGTTAGGAGTATTTTGTTGTTTTTATTTCTCATTCCTATGGTTTGTTTTAGTTTCTTATGTATATTTGCGGAGTCATGTTTCTGCCCTAATTCTTCTATCTCGGCATATTGTTCATTTAACCAGATGGTTTTTGCTTCTTTAATCTTATTTTTAATTAATTTTTTAGCTTTTTTCTTTCCGTCACGATTTATTTGTCTTTCTTCTGGCTGTCATGAGATCCAATATATCTTCATTCATCCATTCTTTTTTCTTTACTCTGGTCCTAGATGTTAAATTGTTGGTGGTTGTTGATGTCACAGCCTCCTTTACAGTTGCCCATTTTTCTTCTAGCGGTATATCTGCATTTTTTCCTATGCCTGCCAAGTTAGTATTGATTTCCGACTTCATTCTGTTTCTAATCGCTTCATCTTTCAATTTGTTCACTTCTGGCTTATTGCATTTTCTTCTTTCTTTCTGTATTCTCCTTAGTCTTAGTTTTATTTTTGATAGTAGCAAGGTATGATCCGATGAGATATCGGCTCCTGGATATGTTTTGGTTGATATTATAGAGTTTCGGTATCTTACGTTGATCAATGTGAAATCTATTTGGTTTTTGATGATGTTGTTTTCTTTGTCTTTTGGGGCTCGCCATGTATATAGGCGCCTAGCTGGCAGTTTAAAGAAGGTGTTCATGATACTAAATTGTTTTTTCTTTACAGGATTGCACTAATCTGGATCCTCTCTCGTTACGGGTACCCAGCCCATATTTACCCACTATATTTTCATCTGCGCCTCGGTCCACTTTCGCGTTGAAGTCTCCTAAGATAATGTCATTTCTTGTGTTTTAGTATGTTTTAGTGCGATGTTGATATCCTCATAGAATTTCTCAATTTCGTTCTCAGGTTTTTCTGCTGTTGGTGCATAGGCGGCTATTATGTTTAAATTGAATGGTTTTGCTTTTATTTTCATTGTAGGAATCCTGTCTGATATGGGAAGAAATCCTAATACATTATATTTAGGAAGAGAATATAATGATTTAAAATATATGGACGAGGGAGTGTAATACTATTTTATTGTGTATCAATGCTAATGATAAATGTTTGTTCGAAATACACTTTTTGTAGCTTTTTAAGCTTAAAACCATATATGTATTATAGATATATTGCTAGTAGGACCTGGAAACGGCCGAAAACATTACGGCGCCGACAAAGTCTCACTCTGAGTATAAAGAGTCTCGTGCGCATGCCTGAGAGTTTCTCCGCCTTTAGAAGCGAATTTTAAACTTGACCAGTTCCCCACCACGCGGACGACGCCGACGCGCTTGCGCACAGCTTACCATATACATTGAAGAGTTGGTTGTCTGTCTCACTTTCTACGTAACCCCCCCCAACTCATAGCCGCTAGCAATATAGTTCTTTAAATATATGCTTAAAACGCACGATCTAACCTCAAAAAGCTTGTGACATTTCTACATTAGTTCATTTGACCCGTGAAACAAAACCAAGTTAGCTCCTACCAAATCGAAAATCAAGAGACGCTATATTGTCAGCATGGTAGAGGGTCCTATTGGTCAATGTCTTAAATTTAAAAGATGATGGTTGGCTCAACATTTCAGGAATTATATTCTCACATATAATAAGAGCATTAATTCTTTCCGGAATTTTTTTTGAGTGCGTTTCAACAACGTCGTATTAATTTGCCCGAGCGGGACGCGAGGGCAAATTAGGACGTTGTTGAATGCACGAAAAATAATTTCTGGATATGAATTAATGCTCGAATGCAGATTCGGTAAGAAAATCGTAACGACACAAACCCTAAAAAGAAGTAATATCTACCTACAAAAAATTTCCAAGAAATTTTTTTATTGTCTTGGTTACGGCTCGTGAACTAATTTTTCTATTGGTCATTAATGAGTGTCGTACGATTTTCAAAATAATAATAATACATCGTAAAAATAGTACCAAACACGATTAACATTTCCATAGCAACGATTTATTTTTTATTAATTTAGCGCACGGAAAAAATCGGGAAAAGTTTTAAAAAAGCCACTCCTACGCCATTGCGAAAACAGATGAAAACAAGGTGTTTTCAGAGAAGTATAATGAAAAATGTATTACATCTTCATCAGTTAAAAGATCATCAAATATCTCGAATATATTATCGATATCAAATAAATATAAATTTCCACAAAAATAAACACTTTTAGTGATGATGTGAGGTTACGACATCGCTGTTTTACTGCGCACATAAGCATTAAACTTTATTAGTATTAATGGTTTAAATCATACCCTAGCTTGGTTTAAATTTACTTGAGTTTAAACTGAAGTTTAAAGTTAAAGAACACATAGGGCCGGTTGCAGAAAGCAATGTTAAGTCTGGTGTTAGCTAACATCGCGTCAAAGTGAACAAAATCGCATCAAATTTTATTTACTAATGTATTAGTTACCATAAGCATTTGAGATTTGATTCGTTTTTGTTCACTTTGACGCGATGTTAGCTAACACCAGACTTAACATTGCTTTCTGCAACCGGCCCTTAAGATGGTAATACGCTATTGGTAGCTAATCTACAGTTTAAACTCTACTGTGTGGTGTAAACTACGATTGTAATACCGGCCCTTAAAAGTAAACTTAAAGAAGTTGAAGCTTCTCAAGAGGTTTCTCAATTGTGGATCCTTCGTCCTATGTTTACTAAGCAGACGTTAATATATTAACCCTGCCGACCAATTATAAAAAGGAGGTGGAGTTAAGTGATGGCGCCGAATTCAAAAAAGATAATATACCTATAAGAGTACACATACATTTAAATTATGTTCCGTTTTAAAGAAAAATTGGAAACATTTTAAAAGAGCTCGTAAAGCTTATAAAGCAAAAATATGAAATATATAAAAGTTATGCATTTATTAATTTATTTAATATAAAAGAATATATAAAAAATGATTGAAGTACTTAGTGCTTTACGTTATCATTTCTATACATACCACAAATTGTTAATTCACTGATTACCAATTTTATCAATGTAAGCACTCACGTGTTTACTATATGTTAATTCATTAATGCTCATAAATAAATAAAAAATGAGAATACATTTCAGTTTCTAACGGGAATCCTCTAATTATTTAGAATTTTATGAAGTCAATTTATGTGTTTAAGTTTTTATGATTATCACAAATGTGAATTTATTGAACAATATGTAGTGGGAGTTCAACTTGTCAGAATTCAGTTTAAAACATAAACTTATTTTAGTGTATTTTTTTAATTTGTAGTTTATGGGAAGACAAAGCTATCATTTGACTGACATTTTTACTTCCTTTTACTATAAAGGAAGTATTGGATTCACCCCAAAAATTCGAAATTGAGTTTTCAACGGATCTTCATGTTTTAGAGTCCCCTGATCCCAAAAAACATATTTTTTTTCATTGGTCTGTCTGTGTGTGTGTCTGTGTGTCTGTCTGTCTGTCTGTCTGTCTGTCTGTGAACAGAATATCTCAAAAACGAAAAGAGGTATGGCGTTGAAACTTCATATATAAGTTTTGTGTACTATGTAGATGAGACAGCAAGCTTTTGAAGAAAATCGCATAACCGGAAGTAGGTGTTTACTCTTGTGGTTTTTCAGTTTTTTTCGATTTTTTCAAAAACGGCTCTAACGATTTTTTTTAAACTTTACATTTTTCTTACATTTTAATGTGTATTGATTTTCCAGTTGAATACTTCTAAAGTGGGTTTCTTTTGTTTTTTTTTCTATTTTTTTTATTAACTCCTATTTTAAATAAAACACCCGGTATATTATTACATTTTTGAATTCACCTTAAAACTCTAGAGAAAATTTGTCTCTTTAACTAACACTCGATTTTGTACCGTTTTTGTAGAATTTGTAATTTTTGAAAATTTTTAACAAATGGTTAAAAATTAAAAATGAGTTTTTTGACTAATTATAAGATCACTGTAAAAGGAAGTTGTGTGAGTGTATCACACCAGATTTTTTATTTTACCGTGCAATTATACTAACTTATATTTTATTGTAAACACTTTCAATTAAACTTGTATATTTACCCAATTTTAACCTCTTGTTATCAATTTTAAAATATTGAAATATGAAATAATAATATAAAAGCTGAACAGTGTCAATCATCCTAAGAAAATAGATATAAAATTTAGGAAACTTCAAATGTTAACAGTGAGACATTTGTAGAATAATTTAGATAAGCACTGCACTGAAAATGTGTATAAAATTTATAAGGACAACACTGGAACGTAAGGCAACCCAAAACACGTCTAAGCACGGTAATACTCGTATAGTATTACAACCAAAAATTGGAAATTATTAAAATCAAGTTAGTACATCATGGGAAGTGTAAATCATGTCTAAGTTGGTTCTTGGTTTCATACAATCAATATATAATTTAAGTCAAGCAGCTTTCAAGTAATGACGGTTGACCTATAAATTGAAGAATTTAACTGTTTTGTTAAGGCATTGTAACATTTTCCATGATTTAAGTATCTATGTACTAGTTGTTTAACCTCAGTTTTTAAAACCGTATACTAGCATAGAAAATGTTGAAACACGTATATGTCTTCCGAGGCTCCCAAATGGATATGTCAAATTTGAAGGTTATTTACAAAGTGTCACTGAATGACAATCAAGCAGACAGGCCTAATTTTAAATAGCTTTCTAATTTCTGGTTGGAATACTCTGTTTATATGCAATCTGTCTTTTGCATTCGGCGCCATCACTAAACCCCACCTCCTTTTTATAATTGGAGGGCATGGTGTAATTATTAACGGCTGCTAACTTGTAGTACTGTAGTTCTTTTCAATTCCATTTGAACTAACCGAAACTGATCATTCCAGACTGTAACGGCGGTTGATGGTGGATTGTGTAGTAATTCAACGTTATCGATGCTGCTAGCCTAGTTACTGGACGAGTTACTTCTTCAGATTTCATGTTATTCCATGTAAGTAAGAATATTACTTGGAATAGGAAGCTTGTTGATATTTTTCTTATAAACATAACCAAGTTAACCTAACTTCCGATATTGCTTTTATTAGATCCGGATCCCACATTACTGTTGTAATAATGGACGTGAAACATGAATTAGTTAAATATAATTTGTCTAACGAAAAAATCAGCATATTACATAAACCACTGACAACAAATGAAAGTAAAGTAGTTGCAAACTTACATGTTCGGCAAGGGGTCATTCTGGATGCGATTGGTAACACAGACACGGCTCCTTACGAATTGGATATTAAACAGGAGGAAGTTCATATAAAGGATGAATTGCTTGATTCTTGTGCAGCAAGCGAAAGTGTTTTAGAAGAACAGTTACTTTGCAAAGTTTGTGAATATCGAGCAAAGCACGAGAGTAATTTCTTGGAACATATCACAACTCATATGGAACAGTCTTACAAATCTTCCATTTGTGAAGATAATACTGCAGCGAAATGTAAGTTGTTAATCATTTAAACACCCATACAACTGAAAACCTTATTCATTATCTAGGTGATTTAGTGGACCATATGAAGACGCATACAGGAAAAAAACCTTTTTCATGTTCAATTTGTGATTATAAAGCAGCACAAAAACCTTATTTGGTTATCCATATGAAGAGGCATAAAGGACAAAAACCATATTCTTGTTTAATTTGCGAGTATAAATCAGCACGTAAAGATCATTTAGTTAAACATATGAAGGTGCATACAGGGGACAAACCTTATTCGTGCTTTGATTGCAAATATAAAGCATCACTGAAAAGTAGTTTAGTGAGACATATGAAGACGCATACAGGTGACAAACCTTTTTCATGTTCAATTTGTGATTATAAAGCAACACAAAAACCTAATTTAGTTATCCATATGAAGACGCATACTGGAGAAAAACTTTTTCCATGTCCAGTTTGCGATTATAAAGCAGTACGTAAAAATACTTTAGTTGAACATATTAGGACACATACAGGAGCCAAACCTTTTTCATGTTCAATTTGCGAACATAAAGCCGCAAAGAAATGTAGTTTAGTAAACCATATGAAGACGCATACAGGGGACAAACCTTATTCATGCTCAGTTTGCGAGTATAAAACCACTCTGAAAAGTAATTTAGTGAAACATATGAAGACGCATACTGGAGAAAAACCTTATTCATGTTCATTTTGCGAATATAAAGCAGGACGTAAAAATACTTTAGTTGAACATATTAGGACACATACAGGATCCAAACCTTTTTCATGTTCAATTTGCGAATATAAAGCAGCACAGAAATGTAATTTAGTTCAACATATGAAGACACATACAGGAGCCAAACCTTTTTCATGTTCAATTTGCGAATATAAAGCATCACAGAAATGTAATTTAGTTCAACATATGAAGACACATACAGGAGCCAAACATTTTTCATGTTCAATTTGCGAACATAAAGCCGCAAAGAAATGTAGTTTAGTAAACCATATGAAGCCGCATACAGGGGACAAACCTTATTCATGCTCCGTTTGCGAGTATAAAACCACTCTGAAAAGTAATTTAGTGAAACATATGAAGACGCATACTGGAGAAAAACCTTATTCATGTTCATTTTGCGAATATAAAGCAGGACGTAGAAATACTTTAGTTGAACATATTAGGACACATACAGGAGCCAAACCTTTTTCATGTTCAATTTGCGAATATAAAGCAGCACAGAAATGTAATTTAGTTCAACATATGAAGACACATACAGGAGCCAAACCTTTTTCATGTTCAATTTGCGAATATAAAGCATCACAGAAATGTAATTTAGTTCAACATATGAAGACACATACAGGAGCCAAACATTTTTCATGTTCAATTTGCGAACATAAAGCCGCAAAGAAATGTAGTTTAGTAAACCATATGAAGCCGCATACAGGGGACAAACCTTATTCATGCTCCGTTTGCGAGTATAAAACCACTCTGAAAAGTAATTTAGTGAAACATATGAAGACGCATACTGGAGAAAAACCTTATTCATGTTCATTTTGCGAATATAAAGCAGGACGTAGAAATACTTTAGTTGAACATATTAGGACACATACAGGAGCCAAACCTTTTTCATGTTCAATTTGCGAATATAAAGCAGCACAGAAATGTAATTTAGTTCAACATATGAAGACACATACAGGAGCCAAACCTTTTTCATGTTCAATTTGCGAATATAAAGCATCACAGAAATGTAATTTAGTTCAACATATGAAGACACATACAGGAGCCAAACATTTTTCATGTTCAATTTGCGAATATAAAGCAGCACAGAAATGTAATTTAGTTCAACATATGAAGAAGCATGACTTACTTAACTAACTTCCTGGCATACGCCTTTTAAGATTTTAGGCTTGTAAGTTGCCCTTTGTCAGTGGCTTTTCAGGTATTTTCCCCGTGTACCATGAACTACAGTCAGTCCTATATAATCTCACAGATTCATCGCGCCCATCGCCGTAGGTGATATTTTTTTGGATTTTTTTTGTTTGGCGGAATTGTTTGCACCTTCCACCTTACTATATTACCGGAAGTGTTGGCCACTAGTAATATTTTTTACAATATTAAAGATAAGTGGCATAAATGCACAAGTCCTATACACTGGAAATGGAAATGAAGTCCTGCGAAGACAAACAATTTTGAAACAGCTCGGTAAGGATTTATTCGCCGAACACTTGAACCGAAGATCAACAAAAACAGAGGGATTCCTTTAAATTTGCAACTTAAATTGCAGAAATTGTTTTTTACACTTTAGTTTTTTATTGGCTTAATAAAATCTTATTTTGAATCACGCGTATGAATTCTTTTAAATTTTAATCTAGTAGATGAATTGCGCCCGACCATGTAAGTTTTCATATTGCGCCCGACGGAAGGTTAAAATTAAATTTCTTTTTGATTGTATTATATGTAATATTCCATATTGATAATAAAATCTTAACTTTTGGTATGAACTTCTAATATGGCATTGCCTATTTAGAAGTTATTTTTTATTTGCAGCTTTCCAAGGTAAGTACCTACTATGTTGTCTACTTGTCTAAATTAATATTAATTTTGGAAGACTAATAATAATAATAATAATAATAAATTGTTTATTCCTGTACTATTATTACAAACAAGTAGTATAGATATATATGGGAGTAAATACATTATACAAGAATCACAAGGTATTTGTACAATCGTCCACAGAACTAATGTCACCCCGAACGCCAGCTTGGCTATTTCGATAGGCAACACATTTAACGTCACTTGACCGAATGTTTCCTAGAGGGTAGTACACACAAAGCGTGTCACCGGAAAGCAATTAGGCATAGAGAAAGTAGACATTTTAGAAGCAAATCCTTCCTTTTAATATTTCGGTGGTGAATCACACGGGGTTACAGTTTATTTGTATTAAGCAGATTTTATTTCACTGCTGTTGTTAATATTATTTGTTATTTATAAAATGTAGAAACAAGACATGAAGTCATTCTGGTTGAATATAAACTTTAACAGATATTGATTAATGAAATTGTTGAAGAGTTTAAAGATTTTCGTTTATTGTTAAACGTTTTAAGTGATTGAGGAATCACCATCGCTACCATCTTCCCGAAGTTTAATTTAAAATTAAAATAGTTTTTTCTACCGCTAAAGGCACAACACTGGAAACCTAGATTTGACAAACAAATATTTATCTTGTTTTCATAATTTGAAACACAATTTAGTAGAAACTTGAAAAATAAGAAATAATTTAAATTGTTCTACTTGAGGAACGTGAAAATTTTTGCGAAACTGAAAGATTAATTAAAAGGTTTTAAAATTTAAACATATACAGTGGAACTTCTATTTACGAAGTCCCCAAATTCAAGAAGAAAATCATTAAAAGGAAATTTCGTAAAACAGGAAATCATTTAAAATAGCCTAATAAATGCAACTTCCGAAACGTCTTGTGATAAACACCCTAGACTGTGGAAAAAGTCCGATAAAACAAATCATAATAAACCACTGCCAAAAATTATATCATTCAGAGAACAACTGCAACTGGTTGTTTTCCAAACAGCATTTTATATATGTGAGTGTGAGCAATTTATTCTATATTTTTATCTACTCTAGTGGGGTAACTAACTCATTACGTCACTAATTTGACACTATTTCCGTTAGGTAATGAAGCTCATTACACCACTCAGTTATGTAATGGCTTCATTACCTTCATAACGTCAACTTTAGCACTTGTTGCATAAGTAGCTATTATATGTTCCTCACTTGTAAACATCAATTTATCAAGTTACTGTATTCACCTTGAAAATGTCTCTTAACTGGCTAGCCTGTAAAATTTTTACTGGCTAGCCTGTAATTTTTTACAAGCGTGCTCATAGATAAATGATAGCGTGCAAAGCCAGAGTTGTCTTCCTTAGTATGTGTCATATTGATGAATTTAGTTGCTTGTCAGTTTGACATTGTGAATAAATGGTAAATTTATAGTTATTTACAAGTGAGGAACAAATAAAATATTCAACAATACACGCAAGGTAACGGGTTTTACTGGTTCCAGAAGGTGACTGGCTCGCCAGTCATATCCTTCTGTCCGCCAGTAAAAACCCTCTTACCAAGCTAGTAATGTTAAATACTATAAACATGTATTGTAACAATTTCATCATTGCTTTTCATTTTCACTTAGAATAACCTTATTGGTAATTTTCAACCGTATCTTTTTTTATATTGTGACAAGTGTTTCATAAAAATCTTTTTAAAATTTCATTTAAAAAGTAGGCTTTTTTAAATTAATGTCGGTGTGTGGTGCCACTTTTTTCATTCAGTGAAAAAAGTGACATTTTACTTTTAATTTAGGAATGAACGATTTTAAATAGACGTTTCCTTAGTTACCAGAACTGACCAACGCACTTGACTAAAATGAGGGCAAATAAAATTCTATACAAAATATGCTTGGATTTGAATATTTAATGAAATTTTTAAAAAATCTTATAGGCAACTCGTGTTAGCGTGCTTATTTTTCACGCGCGTGGATTATTAACCCTCCACACTTGTGAAAAAAAGTTGCACTTCTAACACTTGTGGTCTAAATAACTATTATATGGCTGTAAATACAATTGAACGATTTCTAACACTCTCTATAAAAAGTAAATTTCGATTTAAATAAATTTCGATGACAACCATGGTATCAAAAGCGGAAAATTTTAAATAAAGTTAAGCGTATCAGGTTTTTTTCAGGACGAAGATTCTGGATAAAACTATGACACTTAAATTAATTTAATGTTTTTTGCATCTTTTGGCACTATTGTGTTTAGAAATATTATCAGTATTTGAGATATGACGTCATTAACATTTCGTTTAAAATATAAACATTACTATTTTGTAGTGCATTAAGTAAATAATAAAAAAAACAGTTCCATAAGGTTAACTTTTATCGCACAAGTCCATGTTATATATATCCAATTTAAAAACAACACTTCTAAGAGGTCCTATAAGTTTTTAGGTTACCTACTCTAGTAATTTTTATTTTTTGTTGATTTTTACTTCCTTGCACAATAAAGGAAGTATTTGATCTACACAAAAAATTCGAAATTGAGTTTTCAACAGATCTTCACGTTTTAGAGTCCCCTGGACCCAAAAAACATGTTCATTGGTCTGTCAGTGAACAGAATATCTCAAAAACGAAAAGAGGTATGGCGTTGAAACATCATATATAAGTTTTGTGTACTATCTAGACGCGACGGAAAGCTTTTGAAGAAAATCTCATAACTGGAAGTATGGTGTTTACTTTTTCAAAAACGGCCCCAAAGGTTTTTTTTCGAAACTTTACATTTTTAATGTGTATTGACGTGAGATAGTTGATTTTCCTGTTGAATACCTCTAAAATGGGTTTCATTTGTTTGTTTTTTTCTTTTTTTACTAACTCCTATTTTAAATAGAACACCCGGTATATTATTATATTTTTGAATTCTGCTTACAATTTTAGAGAAAATTTGTCTCTTGAACTAACGCTCTATTTTGTACGGTTTCGGTAGAATTCGTACCTAATTTTTGAAAAATGTTGACAAATACAAACTTAAAAATTAAAAATCAAATTTTTGGCTAATTATAAGATCACTGTAAAAGGAAGTTGCGTGCGTGTATCACACCAGATTTTTGAAGAACTTTTAAGGTCCTGAATTTCTACAAACTTCTTCTTAAGGAACTTCAGTTTTACGAAGTTCTCTGTTTAACGATTTTTTTACAGATATTCCACCGTTCGAATAATTTACCATATGATTTTTGCTCTATTTTACGAATTAAAATTCCATTTATGGTAAGTAAAATATGAACAAATTTTTGATGAAATTAAATGAAATACATTTTAAGGACTAGTCATGTAATAGTTATTTACTATACAAGTGGGATAAGAGCATCATTAATATACGTGTGTGTAAGCACACAAGTATATTAATGATGCATTATCACACATGCATTGTACAAATTTTTATCTACAACTGCCTAAAATTAAGAAAAGTGCATTAAGAGAAATGTCAGATCTGTCATTTTTTAAAATATTTTAGTGGGCAAATGCCATTACGTCATTCATTTGACACTATTTCAGTTAGGTAATAAAGCGATTACACCACTCAGTTAGATAATGAAACCATTACATAACTGAGTGGTGTAATGAGCTTCATTACCTAACGGAAATAGTGTCAAATTAGTGACGTAATGAGTTAGTTACCCCACTAGAGTAGATAAAAATATAGAATAAATTGCTCACACTCACATATATAAAATGCTGTTTGGAAAACAACCAGTTGCAGTTGTTCTCTGAATGATATAATTTTTGGCAGTGGTTTATTATGATTTGTTTTATCGGACTTTTTCCACAGTCTAGGGTGTTTATCACAAGACGTTTCGGAAGTTGCATTTATTAGGCTATTTTAAATGATTTCCTGTTTTACGAAATTTCCTTTTAATGATTTTCTTCTTGAATTTGGGGACTTCGTAAATAGAAGTTCCACTGTATATGTTTAAATTTTAAAACCTTTTAATTAATCTTTCAGTTTCGCAAAAATTTTCACGTTCCTCAAGTAGAACAATTTAAATTATTTCTTATTTTTCAAGTTTCTACTAAATTGTGTTTCAAATTATGAAAACAAGATAAATATTTGTTTGTCAAATCTAGGTTTCCAGTGTTGTGCCTTTAGCGGTAGAAAAAACTATTTTAATTTTAAATTAAACTTCGGGAAGATGGTAGCGATGGTGATTCCTCAATCACTTAAAACGTTTAACAATAAACGAAAATCTTTAAACTCTTCAACAATTTCATTAATCAATATCTGTTAAAGTTTATATTCAACCAGAATGACTTCATGTCTTGTTTCTACATTTTATAAATAACAAATAATATTAACAACAGCAGTGAAATAAAATCTGCTTAATACAAATAAACTGTAACCCCGTGTGATTCACCACCGAAATATTAAAAGGAAGGATTTGCTTCTAAAATGTCTACTTTCTCTATGCCTAATTGCTTTCCGGTGACACGCTTTGTGTGTACTACCCTCTAGGAAACATTCGGTCAAGTGACGTTAAATGTGTTGCCTATCGAAATAGCCAAGCTGGCGTTCGGGGTGACATTAGTTCTGTGGACGATTGTACAGCCGCTGAACTGCAGTGCCTGATCTTCCACATATACCTTGATAAATAAAAGTTAAATTTCTAATTAAAAAAATGCCTAAATTTCTAATGATAATGAAGGTGACATAAACTAAAACTTACAAAAATAATAATAATTTAATCAGACGATGCTGAAATTTGCAGATTTATTTCTATAAAAATAAAGACTTAGAGAAAAAGCCGTAAGTTTAGACAATATTTTTGACTCACTGTTAGTCACGAAGTTGGTCACATTCTAGCAAAATGCTTTTGATTATACAGTGTGGTTCAAGGAAATGTAACCCGAACCAAACTTTTTATTTTTAATGAAATACGTTAAATTTGGGTAGCTTAAATGTTTTGCATCAAAATGCTATCATTTTAACAATGTAGTTCAGCTATGTCCATTGTTGACGACGCATATGATGTCAATGCCTTGAATTGTTGTTAGTCTATAGGCAATTGTTATGCATGTACGCCCTTGCCGAGCACTATCCAAAGCTTCTTGAACCATCTGAAGATGTAAAATTTATTTAATTTAGTTTTATGCTGGAGTGTTTAAAATAGTTGGGATGGCAAAGGTGGAGTGCATCAATGTAGCCAGTAAAAAACGTTGCTTTTGTACGTGTTGTACATATTATTTGTTTGCATCTTCATATTTAGTAACTAGAACAATTTGGCCAAAAAGGACTCTTCAGAATTTACAGCTGACAATTCACAGTTTCAATAAAATAGTTAAAGAGTATTACTTTCTTTACGATTATGGGTCTATACATAAACATGCTGAATTTCAGGCGTCTGCTGTAACAGAAAACAATTAAATGAGAGAAAACATTACCGAAAAATTATGTTTTTCGTGAATTATCTTTCAATTTTAAAATAATTGCTTTGCGCATGGATGCTATACAGGGGGATCAAGCTCTGCAAATTTCATAGTGAAATATTCAAATATTGGACATTTTTATAAATTCAAAGGAAATTTTATACACTAATGTAACACACAGTTTAGATAACATTCAATTTATCGCAGACATTTTTAAAATAATTCACTGAAGATTAGTTATAAAAGCAAAGAACAGTGAAAATTGTGAGCAAGCTGAAGGGTAAAGCAAGATGAAAAAAAATTTAGAAAATTCTTCTTCTTCTAGTGCATATCCTAACGGATGTTAGCGATCAATAAGACTACTTGCATCTTGGAAACTGCAGCTCGAAAGAGTGATCTTGTAGATTTGTTGTACCAATTTCGTAGATTCTTTAGCCATGAGGTGCGTCTACGGCCAGGACTTCTTTTGCCTTTTATATGACCTTGTAAAATTAATTGTAGTAATTGGTACTTTTCGCCTCTCATTATATGCCCTAGGTACTCTAGTTTCCGTCGTTTTATAGTAGTCATAAGTTCCAAGGAGCAATTCATTTTTTTTGAAAATTGTAAAGAGCAATTCCTGAATGGAGGCGACAGAATAAAAGCAAGCAACGTGAAAAGTGCGGAACTCAAATATCATTGTGTTAATAATTAAAAGCAGTGCAACAGCAGAGTTGTGAAATTAAAAACGTTTGTGAGTGCAACGCTATGGAACAATTAGTTATAAGCAAAAAGACAATATTTTAGATTTTAAGAAAATGTTAGATTGTAATTTATGTAATCAAACTATTCAATTTGTGGTAAAAAAATTCTTTTTTTGCATTAGCATTTAAATCCATCTTTGGATGTATGTCTCTTCTAAATCCCTCCATTTCTGTCTATCTCTTGCTTTCATCATCCAATTCAGATTTGCCGTCAGTTTCAAATCATTCACCCATCTCATTGGTGGGCGTCCACGTGGTCTTGTAAATTCATACGGTCAACATTGCAATATATTTCTATGCCACTTTCCATATGTGTCTGACTACGTGTCCTGCAAATCTCCACTTTAGTTGTGCTGCTCTTTCAACTACATCTGTTACCTTTGTTCTTTCTCTTATATATATTGCAATGGTACATAAAGGCTGATATTTATGTAAGTCAACGTTAAAGATTAATTTTTCCACGACCGGGAGTAGAAGTCGGTTTCTATAGCATCAAAATTGTGACAGAAGTAGAACATTTACTCCCTAGAGACTAAGGGCCGGTTGCACAAAGCAATGTTAAGTCTGGTGTTAGCTAACGCCGCGTCAAAGTGAACAAAATCGCATCAAATTTTGTTTACTAATTTATTAGTTACCATAAGCATTTGAGATTTGATTCGTTTTTGTTCACTTTGACGTCGCGTTAGCTAACACCAGACTTAACATTGCTTTCTGCAACCGGCCCTAAATAAGACAAAAATTTCCCTAGGGAGTTTTCATTATGACTGACAGAACAATTATGTCAAATTCGAGGTTAGCAGGTTAGGTTTTGCGTCAGTTTGTGTCAAAACTGACAAATTGTGCGCTCTTGTCATAATGACTTACAGTGCCACCAACTTTAAAATTTACCATCTTTCTTTCACCCTATTTTCATCCTTTCCATTTTTGGATGTAGGCCTCCCCCATCTGTTTCCATTTCTCTCTATTTTGAGCCGCTCTTTGCCACATTAAGCCCGCGTGTTTTGCAATGTCATCTTTCCATCTCATCTGTGGCCTTCCTCTCGATCTTTTCCCTGTATATGGTCGCCATCTTCCTATTTGGCGAGTCCATCGTTGATCTTGGAGGCTTTCGTTATGTCCGGCCCAATTCCATTTTAGTCTAGCTGCTTGCTCAATGACATCTATGGCTTTCGTTTTACTTCTTATTCAGTCATTCCTTTTTCTATCTCTAAGCGAAATCCTTAGTATTTATTTCTCCATGGCTCTCTGTCTTTCTTATCTTATCCAGGTTTGATTTTGTGAATGTCCATGTTTGAGCTCCATATGTGATGTTTGGCAGGATACATGAGTTTAGTATTCTAGTTCGTAAGTGTAAAGATATCTTTTGGTTTTTTAGTATGTACGCCAGTTTGCCAAAGGCCGCCCAGCCCATTCGTATGAAAGAATTTTTTGGCTTCGCTTAATTGTTTCGCCAGTTACCAATCTATTTCGGGCCAGCCCATATATTTTCACTTGAGTTATAATCCGCTGTATTTCAAATAATGTCAAATCCTGTTCCGCGCAATGGTACCTATTCTGGATTTCCCGAATTGTTCATTATTGCAGCGGCCACTCTTCAGCTGTTTTCTTGCCGACACCTTGCTTCGCGAGCACTTATTTCCTGCATTTCAACGAAGCAACAGCCTTCCGTGAAATCATTGTGCGTGCTATTGCACTACAATTAATTAATTTCGTTTTCAAGAGCTGATGACCTAAATCAGGTATGATTGCGCTTCTTTGTTCATTATTCAAACTTTTAATACCCATTTCCTTAGCTTTTAATTAACAGTTTGAACCACCGCATTCAATCTGGACGCAAGCCAATTATCGAATCCGCCGAATGAAGTTCATCTCGAACCCTTCCACATGGGATTAAATTCTGCTTCGGACACGGGATATTAGGACAACCTTGGGTAGTTTACGACAGCAACCCGGGCCAACTTATACGCTGGAAGTAACAGGCTCCGAAATCCAAGGTTAGTCACTTTCTTGGCGTTTATCGCTCGCTTTGAAGGCAGATGAACAAACCGGCCATCGAAGTTATTTGGTTCGGCTGATTAAATTGGTTCACCGTTAATAATAATTAATACTATAAATTAATTTTCCAAAACTGACCACTGTCAGAATTACAACTATAACTTCAATCATAACTTAATTACATATGCTTTTATTGGATATGTATTTGACGTTTACAATATTTAAACTTAATCCTTTATTGAACTGTAATTTCGGTGTTTATTAACTTGTAAAAGGTGCTCACACGCCGCTTGCAATCAATAACCGGGTGAACGGTTGAACTATATGAAAGTAATAAGCTTATTCCTTGCATGATTTGTGATTTAAACTTAATTGAAGAACCCAAAAGGGGTTTATTTTTTACTGTAGTGCGTGCTGCATTCTTTAGCATATTTACAGTTCTGTATTGTGACATTTTGATTATATTTAAATCAATTTTAATGTTTATTATTAACTTTATGAGACAACTAATAATTGATTATTAAATAAACTTTAGTTGTTTGTTAATTCGTTAATTACTTGAAATCTTGGGATTTTTGGCGCCCTGTGTTTTTTAAAAGAGCTTGCAGAAGTACAGCTGATGCTTAGAACCTACGACCCAAGGCCGCCGAAATTTGAGTTAGCTAGCGCCATCGCGGTAAGTAAAGAGTTTTCAGAGCTGCCTTGGTGTATAAACGGTAGGGGGGTTGATCTGCGATTTTTACTACCATTGATTACTATTAATATTCAATCGCAGGTCGGCTTCTTTATGGTTTCACGTACTCTTCTAGCTATTTCGGCGGTTTGAATTCCCTTGTTTACCTTAATGATTTGGCCTAAATATATATATATATATATATATATATATATATATATATATATATGCAGTCACTTGTTCTATTTCGATGTCATTTATTGTTATTTTGTATTGCTCGTTGCTGTTTGACATTATCTTAGTTTTGTTGAAATTTAGGTTTTTTCTAAGGATTTCCGATGTATGTCGTTAATCATTTCTTGCAAATCTTCCTTTTTCTTAGCAAACAGAATCACATCGTCGGCGTATCTAAGATTACTTAGGTATTTTCCGTCAATACATATTCCTTTTCCTTCTGAGTCCAGTGTTTTGAATTTGTCCTCCATAGCCAGTGTGAATAATTTGGGAGAAATTGTATCACCCTGTCTTACTCTCCTTCTGATTGGTATGCGTTCCGTCTTCAGTTCTTCGTCTAATTGTACTGTCATTGTTGCGTCTTGGTATATGTTGTGTATCAGGTCGCGGTATCGAGAATCTATTCTGCAGTTTACCAGTGCTTCTTCCACGGCCCAGGTTTCTATACTATCAAACGCCTTTTCGTAATCTATCAGGGCTAAGTACAGGAGAAGGTTATATTCGTTGGTTTTTTCAATCAAGATTTTTAGTGTATGCAAATGGTCACATGTACCGTATCCCTTCCTAAAGCCTGCCTGTTCCACGGGCTCATAATTATCAAATTTGTTTTCTAGTCTGCTGTTGACTATTCTAGTGAACGTTTTATATATCTGTGACAGGGGCGATATAGGCCTGTAATTCTCCAGCTTCGCTAGATCGCCCTTTTTATATACCATAGGCTACTAATTTTAAAATAATTGTAACTAAAATGTCAATAAATGACGTTTAAAAAAACGGGTTTTCGTTTTAAATCTTCCTGCAACGTGAAAAAAATAGTATATGCAACTCGGAGCGAATGCTATTTTGCTTCAGTGCAATTTCTGACTCTTGGGCTTCGCCCTCGAGTCAGAAATTGTACCTCAGCAAAATAACGCATTTCTCTTTCTCGTTGCATAATCTACTATTAAATGAAGTCGTTAGATCAATATAATCAAATTGGGAACATTTATAAAAGACTGGCCTGTTTAATTGAAAGTCATTAATAGAATTTAAATAAGATGCAAACTAAGATGAAAGGTATAGTATTTGAGTATTCTTAGATGGTTTTATAAGGAAGAAGATAAATACAAGCTCATGTAGCATGTGACAAATATAAATTCTATTGAAAGAAAATTATAAAGTAGGTAGCATTCAGATAAGCTAAAATTATAGATGGGAGAAATAATTGTAACTTAGCATAAAAATAAAACTTTGTTATGATTATTGAAAAAATAACAGATAAAAAACATGTAATTTGGTATTTTGTTGAATATAAAGTATAAATTTAGCCCTGTTTATTTAAAATTTACTCAAGAGAAGTTGGAATATGGTTTAACTAAATACTAACAAGAATAAGAAGCAAGAATAATAAGAATTGGATGTAATTGAGTTAATTTTAATACTCCAATTTATAAGAAGTTACGTTAATTGGAGGGTCAATGATTGCTGAGGACGTAAGGACCAATTGACAGACATTGACGGAGGAGCTACTGGATGTCGGAGAGTCTGTTGGCTGCTGACGGCGTGTATGGATGGAGTAGGAGCTAAGAAAGAAGATTAATTTACATTCATATGTGGAAGCATACTTACCGTGAATAAGTTGGAAAAAGGAAAGCTGCAGGAGTGACAAAGGCGGAGGTGTAGGAAAGAAATCATTTCTACAAGAATCCTAAGGTTTTTCGAGTTGGTGGGTGGTTGTTCGTAGACAGTGCATCGTGGCTGAACTGTGTGGGAGTCCGAGTAGGAGATATATTGGTCATACTTGATTGAAAGTGTCGTGAAGCACTTTTTGAAGTAAAAGGTGACGGCGCATGTCATTAATCAATTTAAATTCATAATCAAAAATAAAATAGCAACTACGAAGCAACCAGATTAATGAACTACCCTTGATAGGGGTCTCAAAGCGATACCGGCATTGTTATTAAAATAGAATTTTAAAATGTCAATTAAATAAATCAATTTATAAGAATATCATTTGAGCTATCACTACATATTTAAATGGCATCCCAACCGTGGGGCTTTTAAAAGTTGTAAAAATAACTGATAAACCAAGTTTGTAGTCAGTTTGTTCATTATTAATTGTGAATTAAGAGAGAGGATTGAAAAAGCAAACACAATTTAAAACGTATCATATTTGATGTCTTTTGAAGTTAATTCAAATAAAACAGAATAGAACAATCAATAATAAAGGTAATAAAGTTTCTGATAAAGATTAATTGTTGAACAAATACAAACAAATACAAGGATTTGCAAGTTAATAAAGGGGGTTTTAATAAAAGTAAATACAGATTGAGAATTTAAACTAAAATATGGCAGATAAAAGGATCACGAGGAAAAGCAAGAAGACTGAAGAGGCAAAAGGTGAAGGACAAGAAGCGATGGAAGCAGGACCGAGTGGTGCAAATGTAGAAGTAGAAGAAGAACAGCAAGAGGTAGGTGTACAAGGAGATCAGGCAAGAGTTCAAGAGGCACAGGCAGCAGAAGAATACAGCATGAAACAGATCATAGAAAAGATGTGGCAGTCGATGCAGGAAAGTGAGAAAAAAGCAGAGGAAGTATGAGAGTTTTACAACAGTCAAGTGAAAAAACTGCTAAGAAGATAACACAAGAAAGTAAAAAGGATGCTGAGGAAAGAGAAAGAAGATTGCAACAGTCAATTGAGGAAAAGTCAGAAGAAAGTAAGAAAAATGCCGAAGAGTTGAAAAAGGATTTACAACAGTCAAAAGTGGAAAAGGCAGAGGAATGTAAGAAGGATGCTGAGGAAAGGGAATGCAGATTACAAGTAGCAATTCAGAATACTGCAGAGAAGTTACAAGAACAAAAAGCCCATGCAGAAAAGATGAAAGAGTCGATGAAGGAGTTAAAAGAAGAATTTTATAAGGTGCAACTAGAAGATAGACAGGAACTACAATTACAAATAAATAAGATTAATATGATATTGAATCAATATAAGGATAAAATTAAGAATGATGTGAGAGTAGAAAGGCAGAAAGAAATTAAACAAATGGAGAAAATTTTGAACAAAAAGGTAGGAGAAAAGTTAAATACAAATAAGGAAGAAGTTGATGGAAAATAAGAGAGGATGAAATTAACAATAGAAGAATGTATAAGAAAACAGAAAGAGTGTATCGATGGAAGAGATGATTTAATAGAGGGAAAGACAGAAGAAACTTAAATAGAAATGCAGGAAGCAATGGTAAAGAGTGAAAGTAATATCATTTTAATAAAAAATGGAAATTTAAGGAAATTGGTTAACATAAAAAGACAATTAACTGAAATTAGGAATGAAGTACGTAAAATGTATTCAGCGTTGCACGAAGTACAAAAAGTGGAACAACATCGAGGAATGATCATTTGTTCATGTGCAATTAAAACAGCATGTATACAACAATCATGTCAAGGAATTTACAATTCAGATCTTTTTTTCTAGTTTATTAGCAATCAGAATTACAAATATATGTAAACATATGGAATTCTATGAGCTAATGTGTGGACTATGACAAAGTACGACATGCAAAGGATGACACCCAGCGGTGCTGCCTTAAATAATATATATATACATATGACATAGGTAGTGTTTTAATTTTAAGTCTAAATTAGATGACTAAATCTGCTGGCCATTTTCTTTTCAGACGTCTTCGATAAGTATTATCTAGCAGGGGCTCAATACTTGGATTTGGGTGAACTTGTAGCCTCCTGATATGGGTGCTGGCGTATTGGGTTATTACATCTTTGACATACGGCATCTGGAGATCTTCGTGCAGGGTACGATTAGATACGTACCACGGAGCATTGGTTAAAATACGTAAAGCCTTGGACTGGAATCGCTGCAGGATGTCAACGTTAGACGAACTGGAGCATCCCCACAATTCGATCCCATATGTCCAGATGGGTTTGATAATTCAGATGTGAGAAAAGATGAAGGATTTACAGATCAACAGTTAAGGGAGTTGTGTGAACAAAACAATAAATTGCAGAATGAGTTCAAATCAAAACGAGCAGAACTAATGAGCCTTCGTGATGAAATAAGTAAATTAAAACAAGCAGCGAAAGAACCAAGGATGTTAAAAAGACTACAAATAACATGGAGGGATTTTTAAAATGACAATAATAAACTCGGATTTGTAAATATGTAATATAGTAATTTTAAAATTTTAATTAAGAACATCACGTGTTTTAACAATAACTATGAGAATGATGGAGAATTTTTACTTGAAGAAGAAGAAGAAGAAGAAAATCAAATTTCAACATTACCATTTATAAAAGTTAATGTAAACAATAATGAATAGTTAGCATTAATAGATAGTGGAGCAATAGCCTCATTAATAAAGGAAGAGATAATTTTACAGAATTTAGATGTATTATACAAGAACATAGTTAAAGTAAATAAAATAGATTTGTTATCTGCAACCAGAAGAAAAATATCAACGACGAATCGAATGTTAAATATTGAAATAAGTATTAATCAGTGGGAAGGTGTTGTTAGATTGCTTCTAGTTAAAGGCCTTAGTGTAGACATGGTGTTAGGAATCGACATTGTTCAACAATTGGGTATTAATATTAATGGAGCACAAAGGTGTATTCATTTAAAAGGGTTAATTAAATCTTGGAACAGCACCAGAAGTGGCTGCCAAGAAGATAAGTGTTGCCAATTAGAGAAAATTGGAGAAGCATTGAAATATAAAGAAGGTATAATAATTAATAATAATGTAATAGAGAGTACAACGAATAATTATAATGATATGGGGTATTGTTGAATGAGTTAAAAATAGGTGAGAAGAATATACAATTTAAAGGCCGAATATTAGAAATAATTCACAGAAATAAAGCGATTATTAATGAAGAAGTAGGACAAGCACAGAAATATGTTCACAGGTTGCAGGTTGATGAATCAAAAAGTTTTAATAGCAAATCTTATCCTATTCCATTTGCATTGCGAGGGCAAGTTAAGAAGGAAAAAATACAGAAAATGGTAAAAGATAGAGTAATAGAATCTTCAAAAAGTAATTTTATGAATCCTTTGGTAGTTGTTAAGAAACGTGATGGTTTACTTCTTTTATGTTTACATGTATGCAGAAAGATGTAATAATTGCAAGAGTTGTTGTGTGTTCAATGAATTAAATATGTTTCTATGGAAATAAAATTGATTTATAATTGTTATAAAGTTATACTAAAAATGAGAATGTTAGAATTTGTTATTGAATGGTCCTATTAAAATGTTAAAGATTTAACTAAATGAAATCGTTAGATCAATATAATCAAAATGGGAAAATTTATAAAAGAATTGCCTGTTTAATTGATAGTCATTAATAGAATTTAAATAAGGTGCAAACTAAGATAAAAGGTATAGTATTTGAGTATTTTTAGATGGTTTTATAAGGAAGAAGATAAATACAAGCTCATGTAGCATGTGACAAATATAAATTCTATTGAAACAAAATTATAAAGTAGGTAGCATTCAGATAAGCTAAAGTTATAGATGGGAGAAATAATTGTAACTTAGCATAGAAATAAAATTTTGTTATGATTATTGAAAAAATAACAGATAAAAACAACATGTAATTTGGTATTTTGGAGAATATAAAATAGAAATTTTGCCCTGTTTATTTAAAATTTACTCAAGAGAAGTTGGAATATGGTTTAATTAGATACTAACAAGAATAAGAAGCAAGAATAATAAGAATTGGATGTAATTGAGTAAATTTTAATACCAGAATTTATAAGAAGTTACGTTAATTGGAGGGTCAATGATTGCTGGAGTTCTGGTGGGATTTCTGAAGAGGCAAGGACCAATTGACAGACCTTGACGGAGGAACTACTGGATGTCGGAGAGTCTGTTGGCTGCTGACGGCGTGTATGGATGGAGTAGGAGCTAAGAGATCATCAAATATCTCGAATACTATATTATCGATATCAAATAAATATAAATTTCCACAAAAATAATCACTTTTAGTGATGATGTGAGGTTACGACATCGCTGTTTTACTGCACACATAAGCATTAAACTTTATTAGTATTAATGGTTTAAACCATACCCTAGCTTGGTTTAAATTTACTTGAGTTTAAACTGAAGTTTAAAGTTAAAGAACACTTAAGATGGTAATACGCTATTGGTAGCTAATCTACAGTTTAAACTCTACTGAGTGGTGTAAATTACGATTGTAATACCGGCCCTTAAAAGTAAACTTAAAGAAGTTGAAGCTTCTCAAGAGGTTTCTCAATTGTGGACCCTTCGTCCTATGTTTACTAAGCAGCCGTTAATAATTACACCCTGCTGACCAATTATAAAAAGGAGGTGGAGTTAAGTGATGACGCCGAATTGAAAAAAGATAATACTTATACCTATAAGAGTACACATACATTTAAAATATGTTCCGTTTTAAAGAAAAATTGGAGACATTTTAAAAGAGCTCGTAAAGCTTATAAAGCAAAAATATGAAATATATAAAAGTTATGCATTTATTAATTTGTTTAATATAAAAGCATATATAAAAAATGATTGAAGTACTTAGTGCTTTACGTTATCACTTCTATACATACCACAAATTGTTAATTCATTGATTACCAATTTTATCAATGTAAGCATTCACGTGCTAACTATATGTTAATTCATTAATGCTCATAAATAAATAAAAAATGAGAACACATTTCAGTTTCTAACAGGAATCCTCTAATTATTTAGAATTTTATGAAGTCATTTTATGTGTTTAAGTTTTTATGATTATCACACATGCGAATTTATTGAACAATATGTAGTGGGTGTTCAACTTGTCAGAATTCAGTTTAAAAGATAAACTTATTTTAGTGTATTTTTTTATTTGTAGTTTATGGGAAGATAAAGCTATCATTTGACTGACATTTTTGATTTTACCGTGCAATCATACTAACTTATATTTTATTGTAAACACTTTCAATTAAACTTGTATATTTACCCAATTTTAACCTGTTGTTATCAATTTTAAAATATTGAAATATGAAATAATAATATAAAAGCTGAACAGTGTCAATCATCCTAAGAAAATAGATATAAAATTTAGGAAACTTCAAATGTTAACAGTGAGACATTTGTAGAATGCTTTAGATAAGCACTGCACTGAAAAGGTATATAAAATTTATAAGGACAACACT